>JAGDYQ010000433.1:0-335116 GCA_021962125.1 Bulinus truncatus
TCTGTGAATTATTGACAAAGATGAACAAATCCATTTGACGTGAATTCAATTGTAGTCAGTTTTAAAATAAATTAAGATTGAGCCACAACCATCACTACGTAAATCTAAAAAAGACTTCTATTTTTACTAAACAGGCAGCAACATTTTTACTATAATAAATAACCAGAAGAATTATTAATTGTGAAATTCTAAAAAAAAAAAATATTCTTCTAATTACATTCAGGAGAATGGAGGCTTCATGAGTAATTGAAACTAATGTGGATGACCCTTGGAGGATTAGATCTATGATATCTTTGAAATATTATAATGTTAAAAATTACTAGCAATAAGTGTAGTGATTATTATTCATGATGTCAAGGATTGGGGGGGGGGGGTGTAGGAACCATTTGAGGAATCCTTAGGCTTGTCGTCTAAGGTGTATGAGGCGCTACCAAATCGTTCAACACGTAAAGAAGTGAACTACAGTCCTAGGGTAAAAATACGTATAACTTTATTTACAAAAAGTTACCATTCCTAAACATGGTCTTGTGGCCTTCAAAGATACAACAAAATAATCCAACAAATGTGAATAGTAAGTTATCCTACTCTCTCTCTCTCTCTCTCTCTCTCTCTCTCTCTTTCATAAGTCGACCTGTCTTTTCGAGAAACCCAAATCTAAAGTCTTTACAAGCTTTTTCTCACGCGGTCACTAATTTTCCGCCCAACCGACAAAGATAATAGTAGTCGAAGGTGGGATCAGGAGACTAGTCTGTTTCGGTAGCCGAACAATATAAGAATGACCAGAGAAAAAAAACAAACCCTCGTGCAAGAGTACTTGCTCGTGTTCCCCTCGTTGAAGAGTAGACCTTTGATTATCACTTTCTATTCACCTGCGTATGACCTAATTACGTGGGTAGGGGAAAGGACGTTAATGGAACGCATCAAGGGTTGGAGGAGTAAAGTGGGAATGTTTTCGCCCAATTATTCACAACCCGTTACAGAGGGGTAGATGGTTAGAGATCTGGCGACATGAAAGTCTAGCGAAGGCTACACTAAATTGATTGAATCATTCAAATTATAATAACGCTGCAGATATCCATGATCTAAAATGAAGAAATGTGGCCTTTGAAATAAAAAAAAATATACCTTATATATGTGGCAATATAACCAAAACCATGAATATATATATATATATATATATATATATATATATATATATATATATATATACAATCCCGGTTATTTCAATCCTGTCGATTCAAACCCAGGCCCCTTCCCGTTGTTGACCAGCACAGCTCATGACAATATACTGAGATTCGTTTCTTATACAACAAATAGCAACTCCATGAATGGTACATTATATACTTAATCTTTTGGACGTATGGAAATCTTACGCTGCATTAACTAAGAATCTAAGATTACGATTTTAAAATGTACAACACAGGTTTTGTAAGTAATTTATTATTATTCTCTATGCCTGAAACGGAAAGCCGCAGGACAAGGGGACTGGTTATTAAAAACAACTGGGATGTGTCCCAGGTAAACAAGGACGTCAAACTGCCGAAAATAAATACAGAAATTTCACATAGAATATATATTTTTTCATTATTTAACCACATTTAATTTTGTTTCTAGTAGAAGTTGTATGAATACATCGCAAGGCTCACAGATATACAAATATTATAGAAATAATGATGTCTTTAATCCACATCTGTTGTATATATAATTACGTTGGACAGTTTCCCTCTAGATAATCAGCTCTGTTCAATCAATGTCACTGTCGCGACACATGAAAGTAATAAGCGGACATAACGCCAGTTGTCTGCACCGTATATACAAAGGCTCAGAAATACAGAATTGTTCATCACAACATATGGGTTTTATCAGTATTTTATCAGCGAATGTTTTATATTTAATTCAATAGCGTAAAATGTTCGATAATTATCTTATCAGCACAACATGTGAAATTATTAGTAGTATAGCCTAGATCAAAAAATCATTTTATCACTAAAGGTGCTTTGAGATCGCGTAGTTCACATTGAAAAAAAATTATCAAATAGAACTCTGACAATAATTTATCTTTTTTGATTATCAATAGGCAACTTTATTGAAAACGTAAACGCAATAATCCTAACGCATAAGTAACATTCTGTAACATTCACAACATCCGGGGCTGAAATGAATGCACTGCAGGAACCACGGCTATATTTTCCAGAGAGTTATCAATAGCCGCTACCTAGTTGGCCAGTATTCAGGTCCGGATTAATCATTAGTCTAATAGGGCTCTAGCATTAGGCCTTAGGAAAAATTGATACTCGTGTATTAGACGATAATGATTCTCTCTGTTGTTCATCACAACATATGAGATTTTTATCAGTATTTAATTACAGTGAATGTTTTTTATATTTAATTCAATAGCGTATATGTTCGAATCATTTTAGTATCTCAGATAAATACATTTAATACTTATAATATACCTAATATTTATAATATACTTAATACCTATAAAATACGTAATACGTATGCTTAATATTGATAATATCTTTAATATGTATTGTATATTTAATACTTATAATAACTTAATACTTATAATATCCGTAATAACTATGATATATTTATTACACATAATATGCTTAATATGTATCATACATGATACTTACAATATACGTATCACTTATGATATACATAATACTCATTAATGCAATTTTTGAAAATCCCGGACATTTTCTTTTTCTTTTTCTATTATCCGGGGTGGGGGTTGAACACGAGGGATGGAGCAGGTGTGGTTGCAACTTTAATATGTCATTAGGTTATATTATTGGTTACCCAATGGTGGGGTCTCAAAATTCGAGGAATGAGGTAAACAGACATTCAATTGAGGTAAACAGACATTCAATTGAGGTAAACAGACATTCAATTGAGGTAAACAGACATTCAATTGAGGTAAACAGACATTCAATTGAGGTAAACAGACATTCAATGAAAGAGATATACAGACATTCAATGAAAGAGGAATACAGACATTCAATGAAAGAGGAAAACAGACATTCAATGAAAGAGGAAAACAGACATTCAATGAAAGAGGAAAACAGACATTCAATGAACAAGGAAAACAGACATTCAATGAATGAGGTAAACAGACATTCAATGAAAGAGGAAAACAGACATTCAATGAACAAGGAAAACAGACATTCAATGAAAGAGGAAAACAGACATTCAATAAAAGAGGAAAACAGACATTCAATGAATGAGGTAAACATACATTCAATGAAAGAGGTAAACAGACATTCAATGAATGAGGTAAACAGACATTCAATGAAAGAAGTAAACAGACATTCAATGAATGAGGTAAACAGACTTTCAATGAAAGATTAAACAGACATTCAATGAAAGAGGTAAAAAGACATTTAATTAAAGAGGTAAAAAGACATTTAATGAAAGAGGTAAAAAGACATTCAATGAAAGAGGTAAAAAGACATGCAATCGTATATCTCATTATTAAAAGACAAATGTGCTAAATGTACCGTACTATTTATATTCAGTATTTATTTATTTATTGATGGGGGTCGTCCATTAAATACGTCAACAAATTTGAGCACTTTTTAAACTCCCCATCCCCCTGTCAACAAATACCAAACTTTTGGTGACTCCCCCCTTCCCCCTAGTAGAATTACGTCAATTTGTTAACAACCTCCTCCACCCTTTCGAATACAAAGTTAAGTAACAAACTTCAAACTCCGGCTCGATAATTATAATTAGGGCTGTACCGGAATCCGATTGCGGTTCCTGTTAAGCCGGATACCGGCAGTTTTAACAAATCCGGTTCCGATTCCGTTTCCGGTTAAAATGTGCCGGATTTAAGCCGGATTTCTTTGTTGTTTGAAATTTGTAAGAATTTTTTTTAGCGCAACATAATTTTGAAATATTTAGCGCTAAACAATTAAATTAAAACAATAACTTCCTTTGATTTTAAAACTACAATAACGTCGATCGCTTTTAGTTCTATATGTAAGTACAAATATATTAAAAAGGAAGATTTGAATAGTATTTAGTCTAGTTCAGGGGTCGGCAACCTGCGGTTCGCGAGCCGCATGCTGCTCTTTCGATGTCAAGTTGTGGCTCTTACGATGTCAAATTGCGGCTTGATCAAACCGTAATATTGAAACAACAAATTTAGTGGCTCTTTAAAAATTGAGAAAATTGTAAATTATAACTTTAGGCTCTTCCATCTCAAAAGGTTGCCGACCCCTGGTCTAGTAATACGACACCTTATCTTCCGTTACTTTTGATTCCGTGTTTTCTATAAACTATATTTAGCTATAAAGGTTTAACTTCTGTAAAGAGCAGACAACGATCTATTTTTGGGTGTTTACAGTTTTAAAAACGCAGCCAAAACCACTATATTAGGGTATAAGTAACATGGCATATATAAATTTATTTTTTTTTGAGAATTTTTTTTCAGGATTAGGGTTAGGGTTAGAGATAGGGATAGGGTTAGGGATAGGGTTAGGGTGTGGAGCAATATTATCTATGGCTGGTACCCGAAGTAAAAAAAAATACGTGTTCTGTCAGGGACAGAACCGTGGCCACAGCGTCTTAAAAAAGCTCAATAATTTATTTTTCTGCACATTTTTTAATTTAGTGGATTTTGTCACGATTTGGATAAAATTCCTCGCAAATTGAGATAAATAAATTGAAGATACATTTTTAATTGAACATTAAAGTGATATTGATTTAGATTTGAAATGCATTTTAATATGCGTTTTATGGGAAATAGTCAGATAATGGTTTAAATGAAAGTATGAATGAAATAACACGGTTCGGTGAAGTCACTATGGAAAACTAAAGAAAAATGAACTATCGTGCATATATATATATATATTGGAATTCATTTATTAATAAACATGTTTATTTACACTTTCTAAGATATGTTATCCATTTCTTTGTTTGATTGTAATAGAAATCAAGTTAAATTAGGTACAGCTTTATTAAATAAATTTTTAGAACGAAGAACCTGTTATTTTGAAAGAGTTATCTTTCTTAACTCAAGATTGGGGAAGGGGTTTTAGTCACAGTCTTCAACATCTAAAGATAGAACTTAAAAACTAAATTTTTATTCTATTTTTCATTCTAATATCTTTTTCATGTTAGGCGAGAAATTATTACTTCGTTCGGAAAAAATTACTATTTAATTCGGTAAAATCCGATTCCGGTTCCGATCCTGCAGGATCTAAAAATTAGAATCCGGTACAGCCTTAATTATAATAATTGAAATCAAATTGGACTTGTATATCTAACGAGTTTTTACAAACAAACCAAAAAAACTGGAAGCCATCTTCATACCTCAAATAATATTTAACATTATGTGGCTCTTCGATGAATTTTGTTTGACTATCTGGTTTGCAATTCTATGCCTCTCACACTATCCGCTAAACCGTATCTAGCTATTGTGACGCCCTGTGGGGTAATTAATTTTGCCCCCAACCCCTCTCTCCTAGCTCCCTTCTAAAAAATGAAAAACTCTTAACAATTTATTACATTTTTTAACTGCACATTTCATATTTAACTAGTCGGTAAGATCACGTCCTTCGTTTATCTCCTGTTATGTTTGTTTTGCTCTCATATGTCTTTCTCTTTTCTAGAATAGCCATGTTTTTATAATTGTGTGGTTCCCTTGCCATTAATGTGCACACTCTGAGTGTATCATAGCTGTATTGTTTTATATATGTCCTTACTTTGGAGTGACTTGCTGCCTTATGCAATCAATAACAATAATCTTGACAGACATCCCAGCATACACAGATACGTATAAAGTTACGGCCTGAATACTCTCGCCCAAGGATTCAACAAGGGGAGCTTTGACATTATTGCAGCCTCAAATTAACGGTGGCTATTGTGTCCATTTTTATACTTGTACCAAATACAGTCTTTTGATTTAATGCCTGATCTTATAACAGATTAAACATGCCCGAAATAAGTATTCACTGCAGTCTCACTTAGAAAAAAAACATTAAATATAACCGCGGCTCTCAATCTTTTCCGCGACTGTACCTCATAGTGTACAAAAGTATCTCCTTTCGTAAATTCGCGAATGAAAGTATTTCTTTTCATTGAAGAATGGGATTAACTAAATTGATACTTGGCTTGTTTTTGTGCGATCAAAGATGTGGTGCGAGGTAACAAGTATGACATCAGCTTCAGGCTGGAGTTGGTTTCTTTCTTAAATTTTTTGCAAAGCAGAGAAACCACTTTCACATAAATATGTCAATGGAAGAGGCAACAATGCTGCCAACGCTGTATTACTCAAGTCTTTACATTCTTGAAGAACACTGAATCAGCAATTGCTCAAGTAACTGCCCTATTTCGCTTTCAAAGTTCTGACCACCACAAGCTCAAATAATGTCTCTTTCATGTCATTGGAAAGTGCTGCTGTCTCAACATAGTTTTTTTTTTTACAAATATCCAGTTGTTCTGGGCATCACCCGTCTCAATTCCAGGAAGATATCGCAGAATTTCATTTTCAGGTTTCTGCAACTGTTTGATGTTGTTTTAAGATTTTATTAATTTGCTGAATAACTGAAGTTTTAGATATTGTAAATGTTATTTTCAATGGAAGCGTCTATGGCGTAACGATATGCTAAAAAAACAGGTAAGAGCTAAAACAACCATTAATTCAAGTGGTTTCTTGTGCGTCTTTTTCTGATGTTATAAATATTCAGCTGAACTAATAAATTTTGAATACTGAATCTGAACAAAATGTACGATTTTTCTTTAAATTTCATCTCTATACTAAACTGAAACCACAAATGTAACTAATTTCTACGCCAAAACTGATAATGATACATATGTCTACAAGTCTTCCTAATTCTTTCGTCTTGTTGGATGAATCCATATGTCTACAAGTCTTCCTAATTCTTTCGTCTTGTTGGATGAATCAGAATATTGTATCACGGGTTCTTCCACTGAAAGAGATACAAAAATAACAAATCTGCACCAATACATATATGCTGTAAAAAATTCATAGAAAATTACCAAATTTTAAGATTTTTGAAGAAAACAAATTAACACTATGTAAAAAGAAAACGTAATTTCATTGTACACCAAATTAATACAATAAAGTATACTTTTTTTTTTATTTTTCAAGTGGAAAGAACCTTATTCGAAGAAGATCGGTTCACTTAGTGAGGTGGAATATAAAAACAAAGATAACAATCACAAAATCAATTACATTAACGTGACCAACCACCGTAAAGATGATAATCATTATGTCGTGAAAGGAAAACGTTAAATATTAATAAAGCAATCAGACTCACTTCATAGAAACACAATATAACTACTCAACCGATTGCACTGTTTTACAAAGATTTTCAAATTTCATTGTTTTCTAATTTGTACAGCAAGCTGCTGATCTAGTGAGAGCCGTATTTTACTCTATGTAGAGCTAGTCGCTGCTTTAACAGACACGTTAGAAACAATTGTGTGACCTTCAGAATGTTTATGAAAATTCAGCATTAAGATTACGCAGTTGCTACGGTTCCAAGAAACGGGACTCCGTATTATTATTTTCCAGGGTCCAACTATAGATGCGCATGCGCTCTAGCGCTCTAGACGGACTTTATGCGTGATATTTTTTTTCGGGGTCCGGCTATAGATATTGCTCCTAACCCTAATCCTATCCCTAACCCCATCCCTATCCCTATCCCTAACCCTAACCCTATCCCTATCCCTAACCCCCTAACCCTAATCCTAACCCAATTCCTAGCCCTAACCCTAACCCTAGCCCCGAAACAAAAATTGCAATAATAAGCAATCCGTCTGCCGCGCATGCGCATCTATAGCTGGACCCCGAAAAAAATAATAAGGAGTCCCGTTCCTTGGAACCGTAGCCACTTTCTTAAGATTATGTGGGATAAAATATTGAGAACATCTTCAGCCCGATGAAGGAATGGATTAATTAATTTAATAGCAAATTTGTTTATAGACACTGACATAATTTATACCTCAAGTAAATCTTTTCAGAGTTACTGACATAATGCTCAAGTAGTTACTGATATAGTGCTCAAGTAGTTACTGACATTGTGCTCAAATAGTTACTTACATAGTGCTCAAGTAGTTACTGACATTGTGCTCAAGTAATTACTGACAGAATGTATACCTCAATCTTTTCAGAGTTACTGACATAGTGCTCAAGTATCTTTTCCTAGTTACTGACAAAATGTATTGCTCTAGTAAACTTTGTAATCGTTAATAACAAAATGTATCGCTCAATTAAATCTTGCCAATTAACAAAGAACGATGTTACGGTTGCCTGCAATCACATTTCATCTGCCTACTCAATTAATAAATCTTTCTGAAATATTTTATTTCTAAAGTGAGCCAGTATTTAGGAGCTATCTGCACCCTACTTAACCTTCATATAGAGATAGGCCATAGTTTAACTTTGAGATTATCATGAATAGGTTAATGCAAATAATGTTGTTTTTATCAATTAATTTTACGTTAATAAATAAATTGAGAAAACATATTAGTTGTATTTTATTTTATTTGTACAACCTAAAAGGTAAAATAACGTTTTAAAAGGTAGCCGTGAGTGGGATTCGAACCCAGCATCCAAATTCTCAGGCCTGTTTTTAACAATTTGGCCAATAAAGAAGTAACGATGTCTTTACAGTTATATTGAAAATCGCCATTAAAATTAAAAAAGGAAGGTAATAAATTTCGAAGACAAACTTGCTAGCCGTGGTGTGTGTTTTATACAAGCACATTTTACATTATGATGACTTAAAAATCGTTAAGATAATCAGTACATTCAATGTGTTGTGCTGTATGTGTTTAGCTGTATGTGTTTAGCTGTATGTGTTTAGCTATATGTGTTTAGCTGCATGTGTTTAGCTCTATGTGTTTAGCTTTATATGTTTTGCTATTGACCATTCTCACAATTATTCTATAATGAAAGGGAATTTAAAATGGTAAACCCAAAGGTGTTTTAAAGGTGTTACTCTCTTGGCCCAGAACAACGGGTAAAACGTACACAGCTATAGAAAAAACAAGAAATGGGGGGGGGGGGTACAAAACATTAAAAATGATTAACAATTCATGTTTTACAAGGCGTAATCAGAATTATGACAATAAAGAAGGGGTACACAGATGTCAAAAGTTTGAGAAACACTACCTTAACAGACAAGACCAGACTCAAGACACATTTAGAAATAATTAAGTACTCAAATAATGTTACTTTCTCTAAGAATCACATGTGTTACATCGGTGATGGATTCGACACATGTTACTACTTACTTCTGCCTATATAAGTAGAACATCGTTGCAACGTTCTGTAAAAACACAAAAATACCGTCTACACAGCATTAAGAAGGAACTCGGCGAAAAGGTTTTAGTGTTTATATTTTAGAGAAATGCTTCATCACAGAAAGTGCTGAGTATTATAGTAATTTGTTAATGTTAATTTGAATTTATGTCACTTTATGTTTGAATATTCTAATTTTAGTGAAACTCACGGAAAAACATTTACGGAATGTCACGCCACATTTCATTTTTATTTTAATATTTTTCTGTGCATCCACTGTACCTGTCTTTGTGGAAGGGTACTGTCTGAGTGGAAGGGTACCTGTCTGAGTGAAAGGTGTGTAGCAACTGAGTGTTAATGTGACGGGGTGTTAATGTGACGGGGTGTTAATGTGACGGGGTGTTAATGTGACGGGGTGTTAATGTGACGGGGTGTTAATGTGCGCCCACTCACCAAAGAGTTGGGAGTTGTTCTGCCACAACTGACTGTTTGGGGTGTGATGGGGGCGGGTCAATACCGCCACATTAGCCAGAACGTTTGTAAACCTCGTCTTATTAAACTCTAACAGAATAGGCCGCAGTGGTGGCGAACCTATGGCACGCGCGCCACAGTCGGCACGCAGAGCCTCATCAGTCGGCACGCGACTAAACTATCACTTCCTTTAATTTTAATGGGACTGTTGGCACTATTCTATAAATAGGTGGGTTTTTTTTTTTGGTTGGGTTTTGGGGACGCGGCCTCAGAAAGGTTTCCCACCTGTGGACTATAGTATCCAGCGTTATTAGATTGGCGATTTTTCCCCGCCAGCTGATTGGTTAGCGGGATCTTGACCACTGTAAACACATAATGTGAATAGGCGTATATAATATTCATCTGTTTCCAAAGGCTGTTAAAAAAGTAAATTATATCATCATATTACTATTTTACATTCATATTTCCTATGTTTCAATACAGAAAGATTTTAATTTTCGATCAATAAGATAACGGGGAAAGCTCGACGGCAATGGGAAAAATTTTTAATTTAGGCGAATCTATTATTAGAACCATTAACACACATGAATAATTTATTATCTGCGATTACCAACATCAACAACTTTTATTTACTGTCATTTATATATTGCTACACGTCTAGATTACATAGGATTTGAGTTAATTAAATTTTATTTTAAAAGTTTTTATCATCACGGAGATCTTACTTACTGCAACAGAAAAAATAGAGAGGAGAGTGAAGGAAGGGGAAAGTACTCAAAATATTATTGAGCGGATGGGGATGGGGGGAGCTTAAATAATGATGTAGCTGGAAGACGATAGAGTAGGCAATGTGAAAAGTATAATGATTGTAGCTGGAAGACGATATAGTAGGCAATGTGAAAAGTATAATGAAGTAGCTGGAAGACGATATAGTAGGCAATGTGAAAAGTATAATGATGTAGCTGGAAGACGATATAGTAGGCAATGTGAAAAGTATAATGATTGTAGCTGGAAGACGATATAGTAGGCAATGTGAAAAGTATAATGATGTAGCTGGAAGACGATATAGTAGGCAATGTGAAAAGTATAATGATGTAGCTGGAAGACGATATAGTAGGCAATGTGAAAAGTATAATGAAGTAGCTGGAAGACGATATAGTAGGCAATGTGAAAAGTATAATGATGTAGCTGGAAGACGATATAGTAGGCAATGTGATAAGTATAATGATGTAGCTGGAAGACGATATAGTAGGCAATGTGAAAAGTATAATGATGTAGCTGGAAGACGATAGAGTAGGCAATGTGAAAAGTATAATGATGTAGCTGGAAGACGATATAGTAGGCAATGTGAAAAGTATAATGATGTAGCTGGAAGACGATAGAGTAGGCAATGTGAAAAGTATAATGATTGTAGCTGGAAGACGATATAGTAGGCAATGTGAAAAGTATAATGATTGTAGCTGGAAGACGATATAGTAGGCAATTGTGAAAAGTATAATGATGTAGCTGGAAGACGATATAGTAGGCAATGTGAAAAGTATAATGATGTAGCTGGAAGACGATAGAGTAGGCAATGTGAAAAGTATAATGATGTAGCTGGAAGACGATATAGTAGGCAATGTGAAAAGTATAATGATGTAGCTGGAAGACGATATAGTAGGCAATGTGAAAAGTATAATGATGTAGCTGGAAGACGATATAGTAGGCAATGTGAAAAGTATAATGATGTAGCTGGAAGACGATATAGTAGGCAATGTGAAAAGTATAATGATGTAGCTGGAAGACGATATAGTAGGCAATGTGAAAAGTATAATGATGTAGCTGGAAGACGATATAGTAGGCAATGTGAAAAGTATAATGATGTAGCTGGAAGACGATATAGTAGGCAATGTGAAAAGTATAATGATGTAGCTGGAAGACGATATAGTAGGCAATGTGAAAAGTATAATGATGTAGCTGGAAGACGATATAGTAGGCAATGTGAAAAGTATAATGATGTAGCTGGAAGACGATATAGTAGGCAATGTGAAAAGTATAATGATGTAGCTGGAAGACGATAGAGTAGGCAATGTGAAAAGTATAATGATGTAGCTGGAAGACGATATAGTAGGCAATGTGAAAAGTATAATGATTGTAGCTGGAAGACGATATAGTAGGCAATGTGAAAAGTATAATGATTGTAGCTGGAAGACGATATAGTAGGCAATGTGAAAAGTATAATGATTGTAGCTGGAAGACGATATAGTAGGCAATGTGAAAAGTATAATGATTGTAGCTGGAAGACGATATAGTAGGCAATGTGAAAAGTATAATGATTGTAGCTGGAAGACGATATAGTAGGCAATGTGAAAAGTATAATGATGTAGCTGGAAGACTATAGAGTAGGCAATGTGAAAAGTATAATGATTGTAGCTGGAAGACGATAGAGTAGGCAATGTGAAAAGTATAATGATTGTAGCTGGAAGACGATAGAGTAGGCAATGTGAAAAGTATAATGATTGTAGCTGGAAGACGATATAGTAGGCAATGTGAAAAGTATAATGATTGTAGCTGGAAGACGATATAGTAGGCAATGTGAAAAGTATAATGATTGTAGCTGGAAGACGATATAGTAGGCAATGTGAAAAGTATATAATGATTGTAGCTGGAAGACGATAGAGTAGGCAATGTGAAAAGTATAATGATTGTAGCTGGAAGACGATAGAGTAGGCAATGTGAAAAGTATAATGATGTAGCTGGAAGACGATAGAGTAGGCAATGTGAAAAGTATAATGATGTAGCTGGAAGACGATAGAGTAGGCAATGTGAAAAGTATAATGATGTAGCTGGAAGACGATATAGTAGGCAATGTGAAAAGTATAATGATGTAGCTGGAAGACGATATAGTAGGCAATGTGAAAAGTATAATGATGTAGCAGGAAGACGATAGAGTAGGCAATGTGAAAAGTATAATGATGTAGCTGGAAGACGATATAGTAGGCAATGTGAAAAGTATAATGATGTAGCTGGAAGACGATATAGTAGGCAATGTGAAAAGTATAATGATGTAGCTGGAAGACGATATAGTAGGCAATGTGAAAAGTATAATGATGTAGCTGGAAGACGATAGAGTAGGCAATGTGAAAAGTATAATGATGTAGCTGGAAGACGATATAGTAGGCAATGTGAAAAGTATAATGATGTAGCTGGAAGACGATATAGTAGGCAATGTGAAAAGTATAATGATGTAGCTGGAAGACGATATAGTAGGCAATGTGAAAAGTATAATGATGTAGCTGGAAGACGATATAGTAGGCAATGTGAAAAGTATAATGATGTAGCTGGAAGACGATAGAGTAGGCAATGTGAAAAGTATAATGATGTAGCTGGAAGACGATATAGTAGGCAATGTGAAAAGTATAATGATGTAGCTGGAAGACGATAGAGTAGGCAATGTGAAAAGTATAATGATTGTAGCTGGAAGACGATATAGTAGGCAATGTGAAAAGTATAATGATTGTAGCTGGAAGACGATAGAGTAGGCAATGTGAAAAGTATAATGATTGTAGCTGGAAGACGATATAGTAGGCAATGTGAAAAGTATAATGATGTAGCTGGAAGACGATAGAGTAGGCAATGTGAAAAGTATAATGATTGTAGCTGGAAGACGATAGAGTAGGCAATGTGAAAAGTATAATGATTGTAGCTGGAAGACGATATAGTAGGCAATGTGAAAAGTATAATGATTGTAGCTGGAAGACGATAGAGTAGGCAATGTGAAAAGTATAATGATTGTAGCTGGAAGACGATAGAGTAGGCAATGTGAAAAGTATAATGATTGTAGCTGGAAGACGATAGAGTAGGCAATGTGAAAAGTATAATGATTGTAGCTGGAAGACGATAGAGTAGGCAATGTGAAAAGTATAATGATTGTAGCTGGAAGACGATAGAGTAGGCAATGTGAAAAGTATAATGATTGTAGCTGGAAGACGATAGAGTAGGCAATGTGAAAAGTATAATGATTGTAGCTGGAAGACGATAGAGTAGGCAATGTGAAAAGTATAATGATGTAGCTGGAAGACGATAGAGTAGGCAATGTGAAAAGTATAATGATGTAGCTGGAAGACGATATAGTAGGCAATGTGAAAAGTATAATGATGTAGCTGGAAGACGATAGAGTAGGCAATGTGAAAAGTATAATGATGTAGCTGGAAGACGATATAGTAGGCAATGTGAAAAGTATAATGATGTAGCTGGAAGACGATATAGTAGGCAATGTGAAAAGTATAATGATGTAGCTGGAAGACGATATAGTAGGCAATGTGAAAAGTATAATGATGTAGCTGGAAGACGATATAGTAGGCAATGTGAAAAGTATAATGATGTAGCTGGAAGACGATAGAGTAGGCAATGTGAAAAGTATAATGATGTAGCTGGAAGACGATATAGTAGGCAATGTGAAAAGTATAATGATGTAGCTGGAAGACGATATAGTAGGCAATGTGAAAAGTATAATGATGTAGCTGGAAGACGATATAGTAGGCAATGTGAAAAGTATAATGATGTAGCTGGAAGACGATATAGTAGGCAATGTGAAAAGTATAATGATTGTAGCTGGAAGACGATATAGTAGGCAATGTGAAAGTATAATGATTGTAGCTGGAAGACGATATAGTAGGCAATGTGAAAAGTATAATGATTGTAGCTGGAAGACGATATAGTAGGCAATGTGAAAAGTATAATGATGTAGCTGGAAGACGATATAGTAGGCAATGTGAAAGTATAATGATTGTAGCTGGAAGACGATATAGTAGGCAATGTGAAAGTATAATGATTGTAGCTGGAAGACGATATAGTAGGCAATGTGAAAGTATAATGATTGTAGCTGGAAGACGATATAGTAGGCAATGTGAAAGTATAATGATGTAGCTGGAAGACGATATAGTAGGCAATGTGAAAAGTATAATGATTGTAGCTGGAAGACGATATAGTAGGCAATGTGAAAGTATAATGATTGTAGCTGGAAGACGATATAGTAGGCAATGTGAAAGTATAATGGTGTAGCTGGAAGACGATATAGTAGGCAATGTGAAAGTATAATGATTGTAGCTGGAAGACGATATAGTAGGCAATGTGAAAAGTATAATGATGTAGCTGGAAGACGATATAGTAGGCAATGTGAAAGTATAATGATGTAGCTGGAAGACGATATAGTAGGCAATGTGAAAGTATAATGATTGTAGCTGGAAGACGATATAGTAGGCAATGTGAAAGTATAATGATGTAGCTGGAAGACGATATAGTAGGCAATGTGAAAAGTATAATGATGAACCTGGAAGACGATATAGTAGGCAATGTGAAAAGTATAATGATGTAGCTGGAAGACGATATAGTAGGCAATGTGAAAAGTATAATGATTGTAGCTGGAAGACGATATAGTAGGCAATGTGAAAAGTATAATGATTGTAGCTGGAAGACGATATAGTAGGCAATGTGAAAAGTATAATGATGTAGCTGGAAGACGATATAGTAGGCAATGTGAAAGTATAATGATTGTAGCTGGAAGACGATATAGTAGGCAATGTGAAAAGTATAATGATGTAGCTGGAAGACGATATAGTAGGCAATGTGAAAAGTATAATGATGTAGCTGGAAGACGATATAGTAGGCAATGTGAAAAGTATAATGATTGTAGCTGGAAGACGATATAGTAGGCAATGTGAAAAGTATAATGATTGTAGCTGGAAGACGATATAGGCAATGTGAAAAGTAGGCAATGTGAAAAGTATAATGATGTAGCTGGAAGACGATATAGTAGGCAATGTGAAAAGTATAATGATGTAGCTGGAAGACGATATAGTAGGCAATGTGAAAAGTATAATGATGTAGCTGGAAGACGATATAGTAGGCAATGTGAAAAGTATAATGATGTAGCTGGAAGACGATATAGTAGGCAATGTGAAAAGTATAATGATGTAGCTGGAAGACGATATAGTAGGCAATGTGAAAAGTATAATGATGTAGCTGGAAGACGATATAGTAGGCAATGTGAAAAGTATAATGATGTAGCTGGAAGACGATATAGTAGGCAATGTGAAAAGTATAATGATGTAGCTGGAAGACGATATAGTAGGCAATGTGAAAAGTATAATGATGTAGCTGGAAGACGATATAGTAGGCAATGTGAAAAGTATAATGATGTAGCTGGAAGACGATATAGTAGGCAATGTGAAAAGTATAATGATGTAGCTGGAAGACGATATAGTAGGCAATGTGATATAGTAGGCAATGTGAAAAGTATAATGATGTAGCTGGAAGACGATATAGTAGGCAATGTGAAAAGTATAATGATGTAGCTGGAAGACGATATAGTAGGCAATGTGAAAAGTATAATGATTGTAGCTGGAAGACGATATAGTAGGCAATGTGAAAAGTATAATGATGTAGCTGGAAGACGATAGAGTAGGCAATGTGAAAAGTATAATGATTGTAGCTGGAAGACGATATAGTAGGCAATGTGAAAAGTATAATGATTGTAGCTGGAAGACGATATAGTAGGCAATGTGAAAAGTATAATGATTGTAGCTGGAAGACGATAGAGTAGGCAATGTGAAAAGTATAATGATTGTAGCTGGAAGACGATAGAGTAGGCAATGTGAAAAGTATAATGATTGTAGCTGGAAGACGATAGAGTAGGCAATGTGAAAAGTATAATGATTGTAGCTGGAAGACGATATAGTAGGCAATGTGAAAAGTATAATGATTGTAGCTGGAAGACGATAGAGTAGGCAATGTGAAAAGTATAATGATTGTAGCTGGAAGACGATAGAGTAGGCAATGTGAAAAGTATAATGATTGTAGCTGGAAGACGATAGAGTAGGCAATGTGAAAAGTATAATGATTGTAGCTGGAAGACGATAGAGTAGGCAATGTGAAAAGTATAATGATTGTAGCTGGAAGACGATAGAGTAGGCAATGTGAAAAGTATAATGATTGTAGCTGGAAGACAATAGAGTAGGCAATGTGAAAAGTATAATGATTGTAGCTGGAAGACGATAGAGTAGGCAATGTGAAAAGTATAATGATTGTAGCTGGAAGACGATAGAGTAGGCAATGTGAAAAGTATAATGATTGTAGCTGGAAGACGATAGAGTAGGCAATGTGAAAAGTATAATGATTGTAGCTGGAAGACGATAGAGTAGGCAATTTGAAAGTATAATGATTGTAGTTGGAAAACAATAGAGTAGGCAATTTGAAAGTATAATGATTGTATCTGGAATACAATAGAGTAGGCAATGTGAAAATTATAATGATCGTGGCTGGAAGACGATATAGTAGACAATGTGAAAAGTATAACGATCGTGGCTGGAAGACGATATAGTAGGCAATGTGAAAAGTATAATGATCGTGGCTGGAAGACGATGGAGTAGGCAATGTGAAAAGTATAATGATCGTGGCTGGAAGACGATAGAGTAGGCAATGTGAAAAGTATAAGTTTTTCTCAATGAAAGAATTAGACAGTTTAAAAAATATTCTGTGTTCTAACAGTCGATATACATATTTTGAGATGTTTCAATATCCTTTATCAATGTGATACATAGATATATATGATTAGTGATATTAAGAGGTTAATTGTAAATTTTAAAAAGTGGAAGCAAACTTGAAATATGAGTTTGAATAAGTCTTTTTTTTTTAAAACTGAAACTAATCGTCCAGCAGTTGAAATCAAATTAAAACTGTATCACATTTCTATTTAATTAAAAAAAATGTTCTATTAGTACAGCTCCGTGACATGATAATATCGATAGGCCCCAAATGACATACACTCCTCGGCACAACATATCATGTTTATACACCCTAATGACATACACTCCTCGGCACAACATATCATGTTTATACATCCTAATGACATACACTCCTCGGCACAACATATCATGACTATACACTCTAATGACATACAGTCCTCGGCACAACATATCATGATTATACACCATAATGACATACACTCCTCGGCACAACATATCATGATTATACACTCTAATGACATACACTCCTCGGCACAACATATCATGATTATACACCCTAATGACATACACTCCTCGGCACAACATATCATGATTATACACTCTAATGACATACACTCCTCGGCACAACATATCATGACTATACACTCTAATGACATACACTCCTCGGCACAACATATCATGATTATACACCATAATGACATACACTCCTCGGCACAACATATCATGATTATACACCATAATGACATACACTCCTCGGCACAACATATCATGATTATACACCCTAATGACATACACTCCTCGGCACAACATATCATGATTATACACTCTAATGACATACACTCCTCGGCACAACATATCATGTTTATACACCCTAATGACATACAGTCATCGTCAGGCATCTCACCATATTTGACCTATGCGAACAAGCATAATACTACGCACTAAAACTAGAACCAATGATTTTGTTATACTCTGCCATAGGGAGCGACCGATAATCGGATCGGTATCGGACCGATATTGGCACTATCGGTTAATATCGGATCGGCCGATTGTTGTAGAAAAAAAAATCAGTAAATAACCCAATTCTATAACCAGATCAGACGAGATTTAATAAAAAAAGGAAAAAAAAACCCGTACACAGAAACTGTCACGTCTTCATAAAATTACATCAGAGATATGACCTTGAAACAATAGGATTGGCATTTCTTAATTCTAATGTATGACCTTGAATGATACAATTAGTGAGCATCTGTGTGTATTTTTTTTTTTGGGATGGGAAGTTGGTTGGGGGGGGGGGTAAACAAGACACGCGTGGGCGAAGAGTTACAAAATATGTGAACATGGGTTGACATACGTCATACAGCACGATAAAAACACTTGTTTGGCATTGTTGTTGCTTAAGGGGCTGTCCATTAATTACGTCAACAAAATAGGGTGAGGGGAGGGGGGTCAGAAAATTTTTGACAATTGTTGACAAGGGGGGGGGAGGTCAAGAAAAGTTGACGTCAACAATGTTACTTTTTTAAATTGAATATAATTACTTAATAAATAGGAAAATTAAGCAGCGTTTGTAGTTCTGTGTTGCACACTCGCTTAACATTCAGTATTTTAATTAAACTAACTATATTCCTACAAATTTTGCCACATAAACATTTTGGAAGCCACCTTTTTTAGGGGGGGGTGTAATCAAATGTTGACGTAATTGTTGACAAGGGGGAGGGGGGGGGTAAAAATCGCCAAAAATTTGTTGACATAAATAATGGACAGCCCCTAAAAAGAAAATATCGGTATCGGTATCGGTAAAAATGCTGGGGGAAAATATCGGTATCGGACTATCGGTAAAAAGGCATATCGGTCGCTCCCTACTCTGCCACTTAAATGATTGGTCGATAGTTTCTCTTGTTCAAACACTTTTATGAACATTTAGATCTCCAACATAGATCTTCTCTTGTTCATTCACTATCTTGATCGCTTCAATTGTAATTAACACCTTTGTACCTGATTATAACAGCTGTGAAAATTTCAACTCAGAAATGTTTAATGACACCATCAATTGAGAATAATTGACATTTTCTATCGAATGGAATTTTTCAGCAATGATATTTTATATAAATATTTATTTATTTATGTATTTATTGCTTGAATGAAATTATAAGGGAGATGACCAAATTTGTATTGCGAATCGTTAGCTATTTTAAAACTATACTATCTTCTCCGTTCGATCTCTGTTATTTTATGTCGGTTATATTAGATAAGAGTAAAAGTTTAAATTTAAAATGCCTAGGTATTGTATTGTCATCGAAAGCAAGTCTGTAAAATTTCAAAGAAATCGATTTATAGGAAGTGGGTTAAAAATTGAAAACAAAATTTCATCTAGACATTCATACATACACATACATACATATATACAAAAATATATGCATACATACATGCATATGTATATAAATACATACACGCATACATACATAGATACATACATACCAACATACATACCAACATACACACCAACATACATACATATCGACATACATACAAACATACATAAATACATACATACAAACATACATACATACCAACATAATACCGAGCTACATACAACCATACATTAAACATACACACACACATATACATACATACATACAAAGATACATACATACATACATACATGCACACATACATAGACACGTACATGTATACATGCATATATACATTACATTACATACATATATCCATACATACAAACATACATACATTCATTTATACATATACACATAGAAACATACATGCATACATAGATACATACATGCATACATACATACATACATACATACATACATACAAACATGCATACATTCATACATACATACACACATAGATACATACATACATACATAGATACATATATAACACACGCATACATATATACATACATACATACATACATGCATACATACATACATACATACATACATACATACATACAAACATACATACATACATACATAGCGTCCGACGAAAAAGCTTGTGTACAAAAAAACGTGTTCGGAAGCTTTACAATTTTGTATCTGTGCTGAATGTGTTTTATATAAATACAAGTGACCGTAGTACCAGTTAGTAAGACGATTGTTTTTGTTTTTTACACTTAACCGATGTGGTCAATTTGGGGAAGGAATGGACACATAAAAAGACATATATCTGTTGTGCTTTCATAATTCCTTTCAATGGACTTATAGAATTGGTGGTGCCCATAGTCATTGGCGAATATTTTTGGTTTACCTGTACCTTTTGCAATGAGTCAAGTTCACTATCGGCTGCGCTATTCAGCCGCGTTTTAGTATAGTTTTCAACATTCACTATATTCATTCTATGTGAATGTATGGCCATTATTAACCATTAGAACAGCTAAACTCACTGAAACCTTTGCGCATTTTAATTATATAAGTGGCATTTAGGTGAAGTTCATTGATTAGTATGTGTACCGACATACTAGTATCTGCTTTTATTTCATTTTTATACTACTAGTTATTTCATTTCGTTGTGAGAGTATGCCAGTGCAAGTACCAATTACCTGATGGGTTTATAATAGGTGAATTGCAATGGGGGGAAAATGTTTAATTTTTATATTTTTCTTAGCAAATATTCTTTTACTCGTTGACTTGTTTTTCATATAATGCAAATCATTTCGAAGGAAAAAATCATAACAAGAATTTATAGTTTACTATAAAAATTGAGAAACATCCACAAATATCAAATAAATAATGTAACTTTTCTATAGCATCCATTCCTTCCAAGTTTCAGCAATAGTTACATGTATTAATTGCTTTAATCTTTAAACAGTCTGTATTTGGTACAGATTCACCATGAAAGTAATATACTACACGTTTCTAATGATGACTATCTTTACGGCTGCTACAGAAGCCTTTTGTACTGTAGACGGATATGTAAGTGTTTATTTTGCTTATCTTAAAATAATGTTTAGCTTTACAAAGAACAATCCTATCAACAAATCCAAATACTTGATTGTTTCATAACTTTAATTATAATAAGCATTATAAAACGGAAATAATACTGGGCTGGGCATTAAGGTAACCACACAATCCCGTTATATGCTGAGGTTACTAAAACAATTAATTCTACACGTCATCTGCCCCGATGAGCCCTTTTGGGGCCTTATGGGAACTTAACTTTATAAAAGAATATTTTTAGAGTGTTTTTTTCATATACCGATCCTTATTTTCTGGGGTGAACAGTTCTGAGCTTACACTAAATATTTTGAAGAAGAGAGATGTTGCTCAATTAGTTTGATCTATTTTCAAACTTACCATACCATTGCAAACTGATAGTGCAAGAAATCATAGGATAGAATCTTGTCTCTAGCCAGTCAGTTTAATTTTAAAGTTCAGCGGTTTCTCTAAAAATTTGCACAAATAGGTGCCAACTAGTGTTATAACTAACCACTTATTGCCTTTGGTTGTGCGCTACAGAATGGAAACTCCTCTAGAGATCGTTTAATTCTGTACTGACAGAGATCTTCAGTTGTTACTGGGATTCAGCCGTCAGAGAGAAGGATGAAAGTTAAGGTAGTTGGTCGGCATTGTGTGGACTGGGCTCGACCTGCCGCAGACACTGTTGGGGGTTTGCTTCCCCTTATCTCCGCATGATCGTACGGTCCGGTATAGTGCCAACATAGCAATCAACAATTGGCGGGGGCCAGGCTTAACCTGTCTCAGCCACTGAGAGAGGTGTGCCAATTTCTTCGATTATTTATTCTGCGGTAACTCGTGTCGGCTTCCTGCCCACGGAGCGTTCGGAATTTTCCGTGGGCCTAGCCTGACCTAGCTCTTCCTATAAAGGTGGGGGAGGGGGGGGAGGGTGCGAATATCCCGGTCCGCGCATGTGACAAGTGTGACTAAGGACAGCCCGTGCCATCCTTCGCAGGAGGGGGCCTGCAATGCCTCAACCCTTCGCGGTTCTCCGATTGGGCCGAAAGTAACATTTTTACGATACCGGACATTTCAGCCAACGTCGTGGTGCCGGGGCAAGTTGTCGACTTTTTACCTATGGTGGTCTTACCGTCCCCTAACCATTCATCGAGGTATGTTTGGGTACTTCTCAGACCTGTTTGATACAAACGATCTATTTCATGCTGATGCTTTGCAATACAATGATGATGTGTATTAGAGAATGTATGAGAATGTATTTAATTCTGTATTTTGCTGATTTTATTTTTATCATAAAAAAACAGTAAAATAAAATAATATTGTTCCACGCATTAGAACACAGATGACAAAAACTGAACAAAACATTTTTTTTTTAAATAAGGAAAATTTCCAAACATTGTATTCAAATAAAAGTAAAAAAAAAAAGTAAAGTTCCCTACTTAGCCCTAACGGGCCTTCGGGGCAGATGAAGTGTAGAATTCATATGTTTCGATAACCTCGGCATATGAAGGGATTGTGTGGTTAGCACAACGCCCAGCCGCCTTTACTTCCCCAACTTAAAGTCAGGTACCCATTTAAAGCTGGGTGGACTTGTGGGACGACTTTGCACCAAATTTCACCTGGAAAAATTCCATGACCCTCACCACCGGGGATCGAACCCAGAACTCTCAGGATGACAGTCGAGTATCTACACCACTCGGCCATCCGTCCCACGTATTCAAATACCGTAGGATTAAAAATGTTGTTACATAAACATTTCATACATTTCATAAATAATCCTGTTTACTATTATTGGTGTAACTAGTATTGATTTTTTTTTACACCAAAATATAAACAGGTTTAAAAAGTATTAGGATTGCTATTACAGATAATATAAACAGATAAGCAACAAATATTCTGCTATTAATGGTGCTGAAAAAAAGGTACAAATATAAACATAATGAATGAAATACTTTCTAAGATATATGTAAAAAAAAAATCCAATAAAGCAATTAGAGAAAAACTTGTTTGAAGTTTAAATAGGTCATTAGGTCAATACACATAAGATAATAAAGAAAACAAGGTAATTTCACATGATTAATTTCATAATATGAACGTCTAAGGTGTTCGTTATATAAATGACTTACAATATTTAATTTTCATAAGAATTTTTTTTTTAAATTAAGACTGGCAACGCTAGCCGAATGAATGGTCAGCGCGAGACCTGTCCTTCGACCTCAGTGAACTTTCTGGAATCAGAAGGATTCTGTAAATATTAGATTAGATGCTCAATTTTTATGACTCTTTCGCACAAGTTTTCTTTCGATACCAAAGACATTTCTATGTGTCATAGCATTGTACTCTTTGTACACAATGAAATTAGATTGTGGTGATCTCAGAAAACAGTTCATAAACAGACTTGAATAGAATATTTTCACTTTCTTCACTGTACACTCATTCTTCAATGGTTCATTTATAAATTGTGGAAATAAAACATAAAAACGTCATAAGTTTTCGGATTCAATCTTAAACCAGTATGATCACTTCACTTAGGAATAAGAATATACACAAATAGGACCGGACAAATAATACCCAAAAACAAAAAAGACTGGCAAGACGCAGTGACGTTGTAGGGGGAAAGCAAGGGGATGGGCATCATGCCCCGGTCGCTACTCCAATTGGTCCGCAAAAAAAAAATATGCTGGGTAATTTTTTTTTTTATTAAAACTGATTTCTGGAAGATATATTTTAAACCTAGTGCCAGTGTAATATAATAAATTTTAATTTGTAAATAAAAAAGAAAAAAAAGAACAGTAATAGTCAAAATCAAACTGTAATAACACAACGTGACAAAATTCTGTTTGACTTTAATTTCATTGTGTATATTGTGTGATTATGGTGAGTTGATTCCAATGGTGACATTTGTTTTTATGCTGCGTCAACCGCTTCTCTTTAAATTTCAGATTTATGTTTTTTTCGTTTATTTCATTTTTATGGAAATTGTGGGTATGTTTTTTAAAACGTTGACCTCCAAGGACGTGATTTAACTCCCAAAAAAACAATGTTTCTCAGCCACGTCAGTGATCTGACCTCAATTCCTATATAAATTGCTGTACATAGGCCGTGTGGAGAGTATTATGACGCCATCAAAGTTACTATATGGTGATAATAATGGTGTGACGTCATGCGTCCCGAGAGGAAGCATCTAAAGTAATTGGATGGAGCAATATAATACAAAACTAAACCTCGCCGATCATTGGTTACTGTGTGTTATTAATCAACAAGTTGATATAATTGTAAATTCAGTATTTCTAAGTAGTTACCGTATTTAACAAACGTCATGGCTAACAAAAGTTGCAAATAGTCTCCAGACTGTTTTGGCTATTGCTACGGTTACTACATCGGACCAAAACAAGTGAATTATTCCATTACCCATTTAGATAATACAGCATCGCATATGAAGCATATTTTGCGATACATTAGAAGGGTGGCTCCGTGGTTCTAGAGAGTGTATTCCATTTGCCATCCCTAGAATATGGAGGGAACCTGTCAACCACCTAGATGATTGCTACTACTGTTTGGTGGACACGTTAAAATATAAGAAGCAAGTTGACAAAAAGCTCTGGTGTATCCATATATCCCGTCGTCCATTACACCAGTGTCACACAATGAAGATTTACCCATCCCCATTCAACCTGTCAACAAAGAGGCTGACGATAACACCCATGATTCTGATGAATAGAGAGAGATAACGCTGATGTTTGGGATGGATCGGATACTGAATTACATGAACAGCCCCATTTTCCTAACCAGAAGGAATTAGACGACTTAGTGAGAGACCTGAATCTTACAAATCCAGTACTGAGCTGTTAACATCACGGCTGAAAGAATTGAATTTAATGCATTCCAGTTGTAAAGTGTCCGTATTACGGAAAAGACATGTACCGTAAACTAAATTTTATACTGTTGCTAACTCCATATGTTACTGTACTGACTTTTCTGGACTAATGGACGAAATTGGTTTTAAACATCGTCCTGAAGAATGGCATATTTTTATTGATTGTTCCAGGAGTCTTAAAGCATTGCTCATTCGAAGGGGAAATGTTCATCCTTCGATTCCTGTTTGTCACTCTGTTCACCTAAAGAAAGATTATCAGAATGTAAGGAATGTGCTGGCTAAGCTTAAGTTTAATGATTACAATTGGGATGTTTGCGGGGGTTTTAAGATGTTGAATTTCTCTTGGGACTGCAAGGCGGATTTACCAAGTAACTTTGTTTCCTTTTTCTCTTGGACAACAGAAATATTGCGCAACACTACTGTTACGTTGTTATTTTCAAAGATGTAACGTTATTATATCTTATACTTTACAAGGCGTAGGATCGCCAAATATGTTACGTTCACAATTCTCTATTATATATATATATATATATATATATATATATATATATATATATATATATATATATCAACACCAACACTGGTATATGAACACAACAGATCTAAACTTTAATGGCTTCTAAACATAGGTGAATATATATGTATATACAATATAAGTCCTTTGTCTAATGATGTCTACTTAAACAAATGTCACTACAAGTTTACAACTAACTCTTAGAATCTTAGAACTATCTACACTACTCTAACGTATGACTGTCAGCACTTTACTAACTCAACTACTGCTATTCACGTATTTATAAGGTCGGGGCGAATACGTTGGTGCAACGTTTGGGGGGGGGGACGACGATGTCTGTCACCGAAACGTTTGGGGGGGGGGGGGAAGAACGTCGGTGAAACGTTTGGGAGGAAGGCGACGTCGACGAAACGAATCTACACAAACATAGCGGCTGGAACCTTGACCCTGTGGTGAACTGGGGTTGGTGGGGGAGAAGTGCAATTCTACACGTCACATACCTCACTTCTTTCCAAGTTTTACGTAGTAAAACAAACTAACAAACATAATTATAAAAAGTCTAGTGGGGAACAGTATTACATCACATTGAAAATGGTATGGATGTCAAATCAGACATGTCTAGACTACTTGTCAAGCATCTATGCATAAGTCAATGTAATATAACGTAATACATTTTAATAAATTACAAAACTTAATAAGCACGAAACAAAAAAAAACATAAAGTATGCAATGTTCTATAATACAAACAAGTTCATTCTGTTAATGGCTTGTATTGCTCCTTGATGTCTTTGTTCAAATAGGTGATGGGGCATACAGGTCAGTTTTACACAACGTGTGCAACGGGAAAGACGAAAACGTTCCATCGTCTGTAATAGTCACTCGCTGGTGAACTTGAAGTCGAAGTGAAATTAACAACACCTCTTGTAGTAAACGTGTCAATGTAGGAGGCGTGGTTTTAGTTTTGTCTGTTGCATTGATGTAAACTGTTGATGACGTTCTGCTTATCGTTGGTGTCAGGGTATGGATGCGGTGGTCTCTTTTATATATTTATTTTTTTATTACTTTCTTTAACTGCACAACTTATACAAGTTCATAACTACTCCAGTTTTTAACTCGAAATCACTTTATTGAATAATCATAAGAACTAGTAATTCAATAATGAACATTAACCATTAAATCATGTCTCTACGATAAATACCAGTTGTCCGTTCTTTGATTACAATAAATACTTCTTCCTAGCTCCTCCGTTCCTTCCTTCTTCAAACTTAAAACAAAACAAAAATAACCAAAAACAATGTTCTATCTCTTTCCTCGTCAACCGTCTGTGTGTTTTCTTCCTTTTCTTTCCCCGGTTCAATAACCCGTTCATTAGGTGCGTCACCGTACTACTGGGAATTCCCTCTAACATCTACATTAATACAATAATTAATTTTCTATCTATATAACTATCTAACAATGTGTCTGTCTAATTATCTATGTCTGTCTATGTCCTTACAGTTGGTAACAGGAAATTATTGAGTGCGTCGTTGACTCGGTTTACGCTTGAGTGAAGGGCTACACGTAGAACAAATATGATGAGGGGAAAACAGGTGAAATTAGATCGTTGGTAACAGAGAAATGTTTAGGCCCTCACAAAGGTGGCGACTTGAACTTGTATAACGATATGTAGGTACTGGTCTTTGTTAGTGAATAACTAGCTATGAAATAGTAAGGGCATATTCTTTAGAGGGGGGGTGATATTGAACATATTATCTCAGTATCTTAGTGCACGAGTCAAATAAACAAGACATCTAAACTTACCGTGTGACTCCTTGACTTAGCTGATCATACTTAGTTCAGTATATCTATCTAGTGTGACCTATATCACTTACCTTTGACTGCGCATTTTGCATATATTACTTAGCCTTAGCAAACATCATATTCTTACTACTCTTATGGTAACAACATTAACTTATAACTTATGGTTTAATTGGCATTCTACTTAGTAATTAAAGCTATAAACTCATAGTCTGCTTAACTTGGGTTAATTTATATATTTCTGGCGGTAATTCCTATTGTATTCAGCAATTGTGGAGCAGAACTGTTCTCTGTGACCCATTTTACAACACTGTCTACAAATAACTTCATCTACACGCTTTGGACAGGCCCTAGACTTGTGGTTGTGTGACCCACAACGAAAACAAATTATTGGTTTTACACTACGGGTGCTACTGTGCTGTACGTCACTGAATCTAACTATGGGCTTTTGTTCGTAATTTGTCCTAGTTTGCCTGCTATTTCTATCGTCCTTGATCTCCACAACACTATTACCTATAATAGGGTCTGTAATGAGACTGTCAACTACCTGTGCTTCCACTCTACCATTAAAATAGATTGTCTGTATGTCTATTTCTGCTATTGGGTAAGTTGTAATTCGTCCGTCAAAGCCTCTACATTTACCAAATTTGTCAGTGTATTGGGATGGTCGAACTAAATATTTCTTAACTAAAACTGTATTACACCCTGAATCTCTTAGCACGTCTACGCTATTGTGTCCTACTCTACCTTTTGTTACTGTCAAAGGCTTGAATGGCTCTAATGTACACATGGCTTCATGAACCCTGTCTCTTGAACTACTTCTACCTCTTCCCTGATAATTGTCTCTACGGTTGTCCTCAGGTGACCTAGATTGTCTATTATTATGGTTCAAAGGACAGTCCCTAGCAAAATGTCCTTTTCTGTTGCAGCTTCTACATATTAATTCTGTCCTACCTACCGTTCTATTCTCATTTACTCTGTTCTGACTATGTCTGTGATGGGACCTGCTTGTGTCGCTACTAAAACATAAAATGTCCTGTATATCATTTTCTACTGTAGTTGTGGGTCTGTCAGGGTGAGCGGTTTTATATTTCCTTATAAGGTCTACGGCTGTCTCTACTGTCTTTGGTCCTCTTTCTAAAATGCATGACTTCAATTCAGGGTGGCAGGAATGAATGGCCTTGTCTAACAAGAAAAATGTCCTAAAGGCTTCGA
Source organism: Bulinus truncatus (assembly GCA_021962125.1). NCBI lineage: Eukaryota > Metazoa > Mollusca > Gastropoda > Planorbidae > Bulinus > Bulinus truncatus. The sequence goes on from JAGDYQ010000433.1 coordinate 28,601, forward strand.
ATGTCCTTTCTACCTTAGCATATTGTAGCCGTTTATCAAAGGTAGTACCTAATTTGTCAAAATATATCTGGGGGTCATCGTCCTTTTGTAAAACTGTCTGATGAAACGCCTTCCTAAAACTTGCTTCTGTCTGTCCATATGTCCTTAGAAGCTGTTCTCTAGCTACCTGGTAACTGTCCTGGTTTAAACATATCTTAAGGGAAACGTCACTAGTAAAAGATTTACCTAACAAGTACGTCCATTTGGATTCGGGGAAGTCAAGTTCTCTCATGTCACGCTCGAAATTGTCGATCGTTGTCTTCTGTTCGTCAAATAGATGGTATTTATAGTGAGCTATTCTATTTGCAAGACTATGATCTATGGTTGACAGTGGGGTAGGTAGAGGGGTGGGATTATTAAGCTGGCTATCCCTTAACTCTTTCTCTAATTCTAACTACTTGATTCTTAACTGGCTTTGTGTTATGTTGTAAAAATGTTCCTTATCTAATCTAGCCTGTTCCTTCTCTAACATAGCTTGTTCCTTCTCATATTCTTTATCTAATCTAGCCTGTTCCTTCTCTAACCTATCCTGCGCCCATTTCTCTAATTTTTATCTCTATCCCTAATGTTTGTCCTAAGGTAACGAAATGTTCGAATGACGACATTCTCAGTTATGAATAATGATTTACAAACAAATTGAGTTACCTTGACTTACCTTAATATCAACTTCAACTAAATAAGGATAATGAAATACTTATTATCTACAATCTAACACACAAACTAAGTAAATTTCTGCGGTACAAATACAATACGAAATAAACAAGATAAAAGGCAGAGAAAAACTGATAGTAACAACAAATAATAAATACTGTCACATATACACAAACTAGACAGTAACGATCTAACAAATAAATGTAATGTAATCTATCAGAGCACCGCTTTTGAACACTCCGTTACAAAAGTAACAAAGATGTACTCAGTGAGAGACTACCAACAAAATATCTATAAGGATTCACAATAAACGAGACATTTGATTGTGCAATAAGATAAAATTTAAAAAAAACTTATCTGGTTTTAAGAATATATCAACACAGACTGACTGACTCCTCTTGTCGCCTTCTCTGCTGTCCTAGATTATGTATGAGTCAGTGTGACTCCTGTAGACTTTATGAGCCGATGTGGCTCCTGTAGACTTTATAAGCCGGTGTGGCTCCTGTAGACTTTATGAGCCGGTGTGGCTCCTGTAGACTTTATGAGCCGGTGTGGCTCCTGTTGACTGTATGAGCCGGTGTGGCTCCTGTAGACTTTATGAGCCGGTGTGGCTTCTGTAGACTTAGAAGGTGACTGCGTCGGCAACGTCTCGGAAGATTCAGTGGCTCTTTGGGCAGGCTCGCCAAATGTTACGTTGTTATTTTCAAAGATATATATGGAACCTTGACCCTGTGGTGAACTGGGGTTGGTGGGGGAGAAGTGCAATTCTACACGTCACAACTACATCGAAAACGAATGGGAACCAAGACACTCGCTACAACCGGATTACTATATCAAACACAGTCTTCTGGTTCCAGTTGAGAAAGTTTTGCTTCCATCACTGCACATCAAGCTAGAACTCATAACACAGTTTGTAAATCACTGAATCATGAAGGGGAAACATATAAGAAAATCCGTGCAATGTTTCATATTTGTTGGTCTACAAGTGAAAAAAATTGTTTGCACCAACATTAATTAAAGAGACAATGACTTCTGAAGAACAACTTATTAACAGCTTCAAAGCTCTTGGATGCAGAATGTCTCTAGAGGTGCATTATTTAGAAGCTCATTTGGATTTTTTTTTCAAACCAAATTTGGGAGATGTTAGTGAAGAGCATGGAGATCGCGTTCACTAAAATATACAGGCAATGGAAAGAAGATATCAGGGAAGGTAGGACGAAGCAATGGTGGGAGTTTGGCTAGAGAGGCAGAAACTTTTAAATATACACTTTGAAGTTTGGTTAGAGATGATGATTCCCTTCACAAGAGACAGAAACGCTCAAATGTACACTTGTATAATTTTTTCCCTAGTTTTGTCATAGTGAAATATGTTCTGAATTCCTTATAATTGATTGCAATGTTTCTTCAATTGTTAAAAAAAATATTTTGTATTTGCATTGTGCTATTGTTTAAGTACTAGCACTAAACACTTAACATTATTTGAATTCAATTTGTTTTAACAAAACCTTTATTTGTATTTTTCTATCTGGAGTCTGAACCGTTGATAATACAATAAAATTTCATATTTCAAATCAGCACATCTGATTTAAAAAAGAAACACTGAAAAAAGCAGCCAAACATTAATTTTGTTACATATTATAATATATTCATAATAGAAATGGCACGTCTTGTCTACTGGTAGGGCTGACTCGACCTGTGTCTGTTAAAACTTCCTTATGGCATCTACGCTGTGTGACTACCCAAATTATCTCCCTTCTTGATTTGTCTGATAAATTAATGTGTTATAATAAAATTATATTAGTGTACAAAGTATAAAAAAAATATTTCAGAACACTATTTCTGTTATCGCAATGTAGCTAACACTTGTTATTTTAAAACGATTTTAATAACATTCTATTATACTTATATGTACAGACAGTACAGTCACGGACAAAAGTATCCGGAAAACAACTAAAGAATCGTTTATTTTTTAATTTATATTATTCTTAGGCACACAACAAATGCAGCGTTTTGTCGTTTCTATGAAAGTATTTATTGTGTGCCTGGGAATTATCTGTATTCAAAAATAAATGATTTTTTATTTGTTACTTTTCGGATACTTTTTTCCGTGACTCTACATATCCGCGACTTTTGTGACTGGTTGTGGAAGTCCGCAACGGATTATGCAAATACCCGAAATATTAACGTTTAATGTAGTCCTTAAGTGCGCTAATTTTGGTATATGTTTCTGGTCCTTATAATGATAATACTTGTAGAAGGTGTAATAATTCAGAAAAATAAAATTCCAGTGAAGCAACAACAACAATCATTTAATTCTTGAACATAAACTGTCATAAAGGTGAACTAAGGAGGAGTACAATAGCAAACTGTAAATATGCATCCATCTACATCGATGCCCAAAGCTAGACTCTACTAGAACAGACATCCGCATCCTATGATGCCCAGAGCTCGACTGACTATAAACACAGCATATGCTCCCAACTGTCGGTTTAATATACGTCATTTGTACCAAATGACATATACACTAAAATCTACAATAAACTACAACAGAAGATGGCGGAATGACGCCATAGCTACTGCGGTGGGCAGAGCCTACCGAATTGTGTCATCAAGCTTAGGATATATTATTTCTCCACACATACCTACTTTCACTGTTACGACACAACAATTGTGAGTTACACTGGTTTTTTCTCATCTTATGCTATACATGAAAGCGATTTAAATTCACTGTAGGAAAATGAGACTTCATTGTAGTAGAGTGCTGGCGGTGTTCAACCGGTTGAGAATGTTTTTTATTAAGTTTTATAATTTAAAATTCCTAAAGGCGTGTATATTTAAACACAACTAAAAATGATTTTAAAAAAATGTATAAAACATTAATAATAACATTTTAATACCAACATATTTGAAAGTTATCATTTTGAACTTTAGGTTTGGAATAATTAAATTTATTTCTTACTGTTATTATTTCAAATAAAGATATAAATACATTCAATTTATCTCCCTTACATTAAAATAGGGGGAGGTCACTTTGTATCAGTATTTCCAGTAAATTTTTTTTTTTTAGTTATGTCATACGTTTGGGTTTCGTTGTTGTAGGTTTTCGTTCTTATAGTCAGTGGTGGCGAGCCGACGGCACTCAGAGCCTTATCAGTCGGCATGCGACTAAAATATTATTTCCTTTAATTTTTATTGGAGTGTTGGCTATTTGCTATAATTATTTGGTTGTTTTTTTTGTTGAAATTTGGTTACGCGTGTCTATTTGAATCCCCCCCCCACATATTTTTAACAAGTGTGAGCATCTCGGTGATCCCTATTAGTAAAAATACGTTGGTTGTTTTACCTTTAACCCAAAATACAATCTTATAAAAATAATTATAAACAAAAAACATACTCTCTCAAATATAACGCTAAATAACAGACTTCAAAATCTAATTTGTCTAATATAACAAAACCAACGAGTCTCCTTTTCTATTTAGCGAGTTATAAGTAAAATGGAGCCCATCATCCACCATCAAATATTATATAACAGTAAGTGGTTCTTTAATGAGTTTTTCCAATAAGACAGTTCTGTTTTTAGAGCATTTTCGAAAAAAAATGCTCTATTGTCCCCGTTTTGTCTGTCAGTCATCACCCTAGATCTCAACAACCATAAGTCCTAGACCCATGATGTATATATCATTTTGTAGGTCTTGGCCTGCCAAGAAATGATTTTTTTCCATTTCGCGATCTGACCTCTCAGGGCCGTAAAAGGGGCCTTATAAAGTACCGTTTTTTACTATATAAGCTATATTAATAAAGGAGCGCCCATTCTCAGCAACTATAAGTCCTAGACCCATGATGTATATATAATTTTGTAGGTCTTGGCCTGCCATGTGTACATCAAAAGTTCATTTCGCGACAGGACCTCTCAGGGCCGGGCTTCAGGGCTCCTAAGGGGCTTATATATTATATTTACACCTTGTACATTCAATAACACATTCATTTGGTGCGAAATACTGCAGCACGTAGTTTCACCAAGATTTATTAAGAAACTCATTAAATGAAATAGTAAGCTTGTGTTCTTAGTTTAATTGAAAGTATCAGAGCTATGCAACAATTGACGGAGTTTTCGGACGATTAAATGACTACAATTTCGAATATTTTTAATTATGAGTCCTATTTCAGTAACCACAAACCACTTGTAGTTAGATTTGAGAGAAAATAACTTTTTTCAAATATAAAGAAACGTCTTTATAATATTTTTTTTACCTATATATGTATTACACGATTGAATTTATAAACATTTCCAAAAGTTACAAATATTTACTGAAAGATAGCATACGTACTGATACATAACACGAAAATGCGCTAACACGTCCTGTGTCCAGAATGGAACAGGCTTAATTGCTTGTTTTATGTTTATTAGTCTTATTTACAAAAATTGGATACAAGAGTATTTTACGGCTTTTGTCTATATAAAAATACTCTATCATCGATATCATATTATTTAAAGTATTTATATTTGATACAACTGACTTTTCGGGGATAAAAAACCCAGAAAAAAAAAACAATTGTTGACTTGTACAAAAGTAGGAGCAACTTTAAATACAATGGTACCCAGATCCCTGGTATTTGAACAGGGCGGGTAAGGGGAGGGGGGGGAGTACACATTATTTGCTTTGGATCAAAGAAGTTGTACATACAAATGTATGAATATTGTATATACATCTTTACTATCTTTTTCTCAATTATCCGGCCACAACACTAATCCGGCATAGTCCATAGTATAATTAGTACTAAAATGAATGTTTATAGATTTTTTTTTAAAGTAATACTAGCCTAATGTTATCTAGTTATGTATAAATATACTTGCCGGACTGTTTAACCCGGTCCGTCGGACTATTTAATCCGGTGCACTTCTATTTTCAGAAGTCAAGCACTTGTCCTTTATATTATGACGTTATCATTTAACTCTTAGTCAACAATCCATCCATGTGTTCTTGGTCCGACCATTCGTTGAATTTAACCAGCTTGATGTGGCACTCGGACTCGTTAAGTTTTCCCTTCTTTGGTCTAGACTCAATTGACCAGTGCCGACGAGAGGCGGGAGGCAGGGGGAACGAATGCCCAAGAGCCCGGCGAGATTTAGGGGCCCGGACTGAGCTAGCCAATCAACTTTTGAAAATATTATTGTAAGCATAGGGGGCCCGTGTCAGCCCTGCCCAGGGGCCAGCCCCGTAGCGTGAAAATTCTACAGCAGGGGCCAGGCATTCTACAGCAGGGGGCCAGGCAAGAACAAGGGGGCAGGTAATACATTTTACTATTTACAGCAAATAAGCAGAGGGGGCCAGACAAAACGCAGGGGGTCGGCCCCCTGCCTTCTCCACAAGCTACGGGCCTGCCAGGGGCCCGAAATTTCTATCGGAGGTCTGCATTTGAAACAGTACACGTGACCGGTACTATCACATACAAAACAACAACTCGGTAGTGAAATTGTTTGGAGTTGGATTGGTCTAAATATTGTTTCATTTGCTTCACAAATAGTTGATTTTAAAATAAATCAAAATTTAGCGCCATTGACTTTGTATGTTATAGATGGCAGACAATTTATTTTGTATGTTATAGATGGCAGACAATTTACTTTGTATGTTATAGATGGCAGACAATTTACATTGTATGTTATAGATGGCAGACAGAAAAACAACTCTATCACAACTATCACGGTTTGTGATATTTTATAGAATACTAGATCAAAGACCCGGTACCCGGACCGGCGAGTGACACCTTATAATTTATTTGTATCCCATTGACCATCTTTACAAATTCCCCAGTCTATTTTTAGCCGCCGAAGTTATACACACGTACGTATGCCAGGCTAGCCGATAATGTATTAGATATTGATGCATACTATTGGGAATTATAGCACAAATATTTTTTTCAATTTTATAATTTGATGGCTCGGCAGTAAATAATGGTAAGCGCCAAAAGTATAACATCAAGATTTTACATAATATAAGATTGTGACATAAATCTTATTCTTGTAAGAAACATCATACTTTTTTTTTAAATTACATAACTTTTAAAATAAATGTTTTGTTAATACATTTTCTTTATTTAATCCAAAACTGTTTTCCTTCAAATGTCACAAATGTTTATTTATTGCAGAGCCCCTCAACTATAGACTTTTTAAAATATAAACATATGTTATAAAATATAGTATTATTCTTATGATAATTATCTCATTCCAATGGTATAGACAAAAATCGCGTATGAGTACCCAAAGATATATCTCTCATATACCTATGGGTGTACCTGTTTGAACACAATATCTAGTTTTAAATATATTGTGATACACATATTGCTGCGTATTTGTTAGTTTCGTATTTCTCTCATTGGTAGAATCCAAGATACATATAAATAGAAGAATCTTTGTTAATACTTACACTGTTCTGATTGGTCTTCCAACGAGATGAGAGTTGTAGAAAGTTTAGTTGGAGAAAATGCACTAGTCTTAGTTTAGATTCAAGATTCAATTTTGTAACATCAATCAAGACTCATAATAAACATCATCTTGAAGTTTATATTAATTGTATCATAATTCTTGTTTTGTATTTGTAGGAGTAGCATATAGCGTAAAGCTCTAGACGATACCATAGAAAACGCTTCTCACAATTGTTCACAACTAGTGATGTGACGGAGTTGATGAAAATCCGCAACCGTCGGTTTCGGATTCGACAAATATAAATCCATCGGTTTGGAATGCGGATGCGGATTTGGCGAACGGGGGAGGGGGTTTATCCAAAATACGTTCATGACCAAATACGACGTTTAATCTATGGACAGCTGAGTAAGGGTCCAGGAGTTTAGTTATCTGTTTTCTTTATTTCGGGTTTTCGAAAGTCTCTAGGTTTTTTAATTTTAGTTACGATTTCTACGGCCGAGTTTGATCTGAAAACGGTAATTTTTCAAACGCAGTCGCTAGAGTTCCGTCTAGAAGGACTTCGTATTAAAGAAAACAATGATTTGGAAGTTACATTTTTGAAAATTCGAACAAGTTCTATTACGGATTAAGTTTAGACTCTCAGGTATTGCTGTACCAAATTGCCAACCCCCATTTGGCATCTGAGTATGTAACCACCCTTGGATGACTGCACCATTCCGCTATATACGCCACTGTCCAAACCCACGTAGAACAGTTTCTCTTGTGCACAGATATAAGAGTGAATGTTCAATTAGTTCTTTAATAATGTTGTTTTTCGGTTACAGTCGTAGTTATCCAATGCAATAATTTGCAGTAGGAATTATACAAAGTGTTAAAATTCGTGTACTATCTAGATCTAGAATGACATATTATTTTAGACTCAAATGAGAAATGGGACGGATGGCCGAGTGGTGTAGATACTCGACTGTCGACCTGAGAGCCCTGGGTTCGATCCTCGGTGAGGACCATGGGAATTTTTCCAGGTGAAATTTGTTTCAAAGTCGTCCTACAAGTCCACCCAGCTTTAAATGGGTACCTGACTTTAGTTGGGGAAGTAAAGGCGGCTGAGCGTTGTGCCAACCACACAATCCCTTCATATGCCGAGGTTATAGAAACAGATGTATTCTACACTTCATCTGCCCCGATGGCCCGTTAGGGCTAAGGGAACTTTACTTTACTTTTACTTTACAAATGAGAAATACAATGAAATAAATTAGTAAAATAAAATGAGTCTTTAGAATGATATGAATCACTAGAATGATTTAAACAGGAGAATAAAATGAATCACGAAAATTAAATAAATCACAGGAATTAAATGAATCACAGGTATAAATGATTCACGAGAATGAAATGAATCACAGGAATTAAATGAATCACAGGTATAAATGATTCACGAGAATGAAATGAATCACAGGAATGAAATGAATGACGAGAATGAAATTAATCACGAGAATGACATTAATCACGAGAATGAAATGAATCGCAGGAATTAAATGACACAAGAATAAAATGAATCACGAGAATAAAATGAATCACGAGAATAAAATGAATCACGAGAATAAAATGAATCACGAGAATGAAATGAAGCAAAGGAATTAATGAATAACATTATTTAAATAAATCACGAGAATGAAATGAATCACATGAATTAAATGAATCACGATAATTAAATGAATCACATGAATTAAATGCATCATGATAATGAAATGAATCACGAGAATGAAATGAATCACGATAATGAAATGAATCACGAGAATGAAATAAATCACGAGAATGAAATGAATCTTGAGAATGAAATGAATCACGAGAATGAAATGAATCACAAGAATTAAATGAATTACGAGAATGAAATGAATGACATGAATTAAATGAATCACAATAATGAAATGAACCACGAGAATGAAATGAATCACAAGAATGAAATGAATTATGAGAATGAATTTAATCACGTGAATGAAATGAATCACGAGAAGAATTTAATCACGAGAATGAAATGACTCACGAGAATGAAATGAATTACGAGAATGAAATGAATCACGAGAATTAAATGAATCACGAGAATAGCATAATCTAGATTGCAAAGGCAACTTTATAAACTTGGTGGCCCACTTGCAAAACATTACAAGTGGGCAGTAAATTGAAATATCAGAGGCCCTTTAACCCTTTGCCTCACCAATCAGAGCTGTACACCATGAGACCCTTATAACCACGCCACTGGTTTTAAGGCGTGCGCCCATCACGCCCATTTTATTTGACGGCCATTTCATGAAATATGTGAATAGTTATTCATTAACCCATTAGGTCTAATACAATAGTAAATGGAGAGTTTATTACGACTAGATGGGACTGGTGGTTGTACGGTGTAGACTGTAGAGCGCTCGACTGTCGACCGGAGGGTCCCGGGTTCAAATCTCAGTGAGACCCTTGGGATTTTTTCAGGTCTTGGTGATAGCCCCAAGTCCACTCAGATTTAAATGAGTACATGACTTAAGTTGGGCGGCTGGGAGTTGTACTAACCACACAATTCCTTTATATGCCGAGGCTACTGAAACAGATGAATTCTACACTTTATATGCCCCGATGGACCGTTAGGGTTAAGGGAACTTTACTTTTACTTTATTTACTAGTACTATTGTAAATGGAGGGTTTACTAGGACTAGTACAATAGTAAAAAACAAACAACATATTAAGTCTAGTGCAACAGTAAATTAATTACCTTTATTTGGCAGATGTTTTCTGCAGGCCTTCATAGTACTAGCAATTGCGTCAACACCACCTCCAAAACACCAGCATGTATTACAGCTGTCAGCTGGAACTAGGTCACCAACTTTGTAGCGCTATAAATAGAATCGAAATCAATCTTTGAATCAAACTCGTTTATTAAAAAAAAATCTCTAACCAGTTTTGTCGTTGAGCGGAAGGGGAGGGGAACTATGAGGACAATTCATTCATTCCTCTCACTGGGTTATTTCGAGTTAACTCGCTAATGTATGGAAACCCGAATTTCTTGATTGCCAATTATTTCTAGGGCGTCTCACTTCTATACTCCCTCAAATGTACCCTGTATTATAATATTGTGGCGTAGGACGTGACTGTATTTAGGTGTAGTTCATGAAAGTCCACCAGTCTGCTAAACATAAATAGATATACACGAAAATAAAGGTGAGTTATTTGTTAAAACTATTTAGGTGGTCTTATTAAAAAAAAAATATTGTATGTGCCTAACCATAGACTATCTATGGGTACAATATTTGAACTCTTACAGTCAATTTAATGAATGCTTTTCTTTACTTGGAGGCTACTTTTAATCAGCGTTTCCGGTTAATATTTATTTAGTTATGTCATACATTTGATTTCGGTTTTTTGTAGTTTTTCGTTGTTATAGTCAGTGGTGGCGAGCCTATGGCACGAGAGTATCAGCCGGCACGCAGAACCTAGTCAGTCGACACGCGAATCATCATATATTTATTCATTTCCAGTGTGCGTTAAATCGAAAGAGGAAAACAAGAATTCAAAATGGCGTCATCCCCTGGGTCTTAATTCAATTTTTCTTTTTGATATTATCTACAGTTTTCAATAGTTTCTGTGCTTTTAATTACGAAATGTAAAGGTCCCCAATATCAAAAATTAATAATTAGCATATAATATCATTCAAATCATTGTAGTTTTTATTACAACAGAGCATTTTAATATCGTCAGACGTAAACAATAGTAATAATCGAAAATCTGCGACGTCGGCGACGATAAGACTATTGACCGCGTTTTCGTATCTAATTTCGTAAATAAAGTCAATATAATATTTTAAAAAAGAAATTCTGCAAATTTCTATACTAATTAAGTTCTCAGCTTTTATAATATTTTTTTTTAATAAATACGGCTTTGAATTATTTCTTAATTACAAAATAACAATATAGGCCTAAAAAACTAGGTCAAAAGGCAATGAAAACATAATCGAGCAATGTTTTTCTTATAGTACATTAAAATTGCATCATTATTTGGTTGGCGCGGAGGCATGATGGTTATGCAGCTTGGACAACAATCACTTTTATTGCAGACTCTTCGGGTTCGATATCTCCCAGTGACATTTATTTTTATTTGTTTTTTTGTTTCAGAATGTATCCTTTTCGTTGTTTTAATGAAAAGTAACTAATTAGATCTATTTGACATTTTTTTTTAATGAAATAATTTATCTTTTAGGATGTTGTAAGAAAAAGAAACAACAACTAATTAGATTTTTAATTATTTCATAACTTAAAAAAAAAATTAACACAGAGGCGTAACTAAGGTTTGGGGGGGGGGGTCCAAAATCGAAAGTACCACCAGGCTTCTGCTTTAGGGGAGCCCCCAAAATTATTTTTTACATTAAATATTAACTAGATAATCTCATGTCATGGTATCGAATGTCAAAATGCATGGCCCCAAAATCCTAGGTTCGGCAATGGCTTAACAAGTCTATCTTCCTGCAAAGGCTTTGCGGGGTACAGCTAGTAAAATATAATTTCCTTTAATTTTTATTGGAAAGTTGACACTTTGCTATAAATAAGTGGTTTTTTTTTTGGTTGAATTTTGGAGTCAACAAGTGTAAAAATCTCGGTTATCCCTCTTAGTAAAATTACGTCGATTTTTTATCTCCAACCCCAAAATACAAAATTATTAAAATAAATGTAAACAAAAACAAACCCTCTAAAATATAACTCTAAATAACAAGCTTCAAAATCAAATTTGTCTAATATAACAAAATCAACGAGTCTCCTTCACTATTTAGTGAGTTATTAAAAATCCGAACCCATCATCCACCATCAAGTATTATATAACAGTAAGCGGCTCTTTAATGAATTTTTCCAATGAGCCAGTTCTTATTTTTTCTGCTTATTAATTGTATCTAAAATATTTGGATAAACGTGTATTTTACCGCTTTCTCTATATAAAAATGTCCTTATCATCGTCATCATGTTATTTAAAGTATTTATATTTGATACAACTGGATTTACGTGGAAAGAAAAACCCAGAAAAAAAAACAACATCCAATTGTTGAATTGTGCAGATCCCTGGTAATTGAACTGGGCGGAGGAAGGGGGGAGAGTAAAAAAAATTGACTTTGGGTCAAAGAAGACAAGTCGGTCCATTTGCAAATTTTACATACGAATGTATTAATACTATACATTACATCTTGACTGTCTGGTTCACAATTATCCAGCCACCACAATATCCGACTTAGTAAATAGTGTAATTTGCACTAAAATTAATGATTATAGATTTTTTTTTAGTAATACTCGACTGAACTCCGGAATGACATTTTCTGGAGCCGATTGGTCTAAAAATGGTTTACATTTACTTTCTATGTTAAAGATGGCAGACAAAAAAAACCTATCACAACCAGGCATGCGGAACCGGAGCCGGAGCAGAGGATCCGGGAGCAGCTACTTTTTGCTGGAGCCGGAGCCGAAGCCGAAAAAATCTGGCGGCTCCGTGGCTCTCAAATGTTTATTTTTTTTTTACAGCAGAATATTTTTTTTCTATTTAAAATTCCTAATTTGTTTGATTGTTTGCCTCCTGCAATTTGAAATGTTGTCATTTTTACGAACGCCGCAACAGTAACAGCATTTAAATGATAGCGTGCATGCACATCACCACAAGAAATCTTTAATGGGGAGTCGTTTTGTGTTTCTATTAAATCTTGTTTACCCTCCGAGATTTTTTTAATGGCATGTTATTTTGTTATATATAAAGTTAAAACAGTTTTATTTCATAGAATAATTGTATCAATCATTTAAAATAAATTTTTACTACGACGACAAATAGAACGCTTCATTTCGTATTTGTAATTGACTAAAAACAAAATGGTCACTTTCTGTATTTAACAATTTTATTATAAACAGAATATCTGAAATAGAGTAGATAAATTTATAAGGCTGTGGCTATACGGACCCGGTTCCCAATGTCGAGGACCCCTATGAGGGTATCATTTGGCTTGTATCTAGAAGTATGAGGGCTGACTCAGTGATGACCCGTATTTTTATTTGTGTTTGGGCCGCACCCTCTCTCACCAGTAATTAGACGTACAACACAGGACGATAATCAATTCGATAAGTCGTGTGTACAATAACAAGATATAATTTTTTTATACAAAGGCACCAGTCTGTAACAGGGATCTGGTGGCTGTTAAATCATAGAGCAAAGGTAATCCAAAAATGCAGCAAAGAAAATAATAATCCAATATAAATGAATGAACAAAGGGACGTTATCTCTCTCTCTCTCTCTCTCTTATCTCAATCAGAGCGACATAAATGGACTCTCTCTCTCTCTCTCTTATCTCAATCAGAGCGACATAAATGGACTCTCTCTCTCTCTCTCTCTCTCTCTCTCTCTCTCTTATCTCAAAAACAAACCTCAGTCGAAAGTCGACCGAACACGACTCGGACCCTCTCTCGAATGTCTCTAAAACTCTCTTACATTACTCACATACCTTTTCTTACGTGACCTCCTTACCAATCATCTAACATCTTTTTCTGTCAAATCAGGGGGTGGAGCCTAGATGGGGGGGGGAGGTGGAGGTGGAGGTACGTTATACCGACAAAAGACGAGAGTAACTGGCCATCGAGCGGGTCTCTGTCCCTTTGAAGATAGCCGACTGGAGAACAGGAGTCAGGGAGAATCCCGAGTGGAATTTAACGTCTTTTTGTGTGTTTCTTTAACCCTCGTCGGGAAGCGGCTTTTCATGGTATGACGCAATTATGGGGGTGGGGTAAAAAGGGTGGTGGGCGGGAGAACTGGAACGTATACTACTTTACATTGTATAATATATGTATTAATTTTATTAGGGGGGTGGCCGGGTGAGTCAAGGGTCTGAACAACGTGGGAATGGTTTCGAAAAATTAATCACACCCCGTGACACCCAATAAAATCCGATTGTTATTTGGACCCGTGGCAAATATGCACTAATCTTAGCTATATTTAAACTTTATTAGACGGAACCCGAATAAAATAATAATACAGAGTCCGCATAGTGGAAACCTAGACACTGAGTAACGATTAAATCATACATTTCAAACAATTATTAAAAAAAAAGCAATAATAAAGTTTAAGTATAGCTAATCTAAGTGGTTTATAATGAGAACTCAATTCATGTCCATGGTTCATATAATTTATTGACGACACAATAAAATATAAACAGAATAAATCCAATATAATTCACAATGACTGACAATCTCCTCAACTCAATGAATAATACTTGTTAACAATAAACTCAACTGATTAACTAAAACTTCTAAACTGTACTCGTATACTCTCTCTGTCTCTCTGCCCTCAACTGAACTGAACTTCTGAACTCAACTGAATTGACTGACTCGATTGACTGACTTCTCAACTAAACATCGTCTTTATATAATTAACTTACATCCAACTCGAACATTCCACATCGCTCTCTCTCTCTCACTCATTTAGACAATACAATTTACAATAAACATCATATTTATATTCTCTAAATATCTAGAATCTTGACCCCGTGACCTCATGTTGACCTAGTTGGCCAAGCTCCAAACATACACACACACCTGTGTGCGTAGTACTCATAACTATACCATGACACTTATGAAAATGGCGACTAGTGAAACCTCGGTCGAAAATAATGATATGATTCTGGATGCACTGAAATGGTTTGTTTTTAATAAAACCGACATGCGTATATTTTTCAAGTTCTAGACTATGGGGGTGAACGCGGCAAAATTTGCATAACTTTTTATCAGCGGCATGTTTGCGTTGCGCAAATACAAACATTTTGGTCTCGTGTTATACTATCTTAATAGGGAGCCGGAGCCGTTCCGGAGTCGGAACTGTCTAAATTGTGGGAGCCGGAAAAAAATTTGGCGGTTCCGCAAGCCTGATCACAACTATCGGTGTTTGTGATCTTTTTATTGAATACTAAGAGAAAAGCCCGATGAAACTGGCTGAACGAATACCGACAGAAGGGATAACAAAGAAATATACGAAATGCTGCAATAGAATATAACATGTTGCCTTTATTGTCATCAACAGAATACGATATGAACAGAAATAACAAAGAAATGAATAAAATACAACACATACACCGCAGGATATAAAAACCACTTGCGAGGGAGACACAGTGTTACAACGCAAACATCGCACGATATGAAAACTACTCACGGGTTAGACGCTTATGTATTTATTTATATTGATGCATACTGTTGGGACTTTTTTAATTTTATAATTTGATGACTCGGCAGTAAACAATGCTAAGCGCCAAATTTATCTATAATACAAATTTTACATCATGTGTTCCGGTTTCCGTCTGTCACCTCGACTTCCGTCTGTCATCGCTACTTCCGTCTGTCATCGCGACTTCCGTCTGTCATCCAACATGGCGGCATAAACAATTCATCCAAGTTGGCGGCATAGACAATTCAAAGATGGCAGAAACACTTACTGTTTTCTTCTTAACATGCATAATCCGGCTACCAACTGGCCAGCCGAGGAAGAATAGTCTCCTACATGGCTGCCAGAATTGACATTGGACCAGCCATATGTTTAGTGCCGAGGTGACAAAACACCGTACACTAACATACGGCAGGTAAGATCGTGAATGCCAAATGACAATCACAATGTAATACTGTTTTCGACAGCCTCAATCGTTACCAAAGGGCAAGAAGCGATCTTAGAAGTAACACAAAATCATGCCAAAATATTCTGTGTTTTTTTTTTTGTATTTTTATTTTTTTTTTAACGCCGCCATTGCCAGCATGGTAGGGTGTAGTGTGCCTACCACACCAGCATTGTTGGAGGCGCTGATGCACGTCTGCCATGCCTACAGAGCGGCGGGGTGAGTGTGCCCGCTATCATCTGCAGGGACGGCAGAAAGATGGGTTTTGATCCTTGCCCAAACTGGTCAGACGAGCAGGGTGTGTATGATGCCGATCGACCAGAATGGCAAGGAAAGGGGTTTTTCCTGCCACTCGGACAGAGGGGAGGGTGTAGTGTGCCTGTACCCTCAGCCCGAAATGGCAGGCTGCGCAGGTGTGCTTGAGTATGACAGAGTGGAAGGGTGTTGTGTGACGACCACATCCGTCACCACCGCCAGCTGTGAATACTGCGGTCTCGGATTGTCCTCACTGACAAGTAATGGTTTTATTTTTCCTGACTAGAGATCCCCTATGATCCATCCCCCGTGGATCATGGTATGTCTCTCAGACCAGGAAGGAGAGTTCACAAAATATCTTAGCAAAATATTTTGTGATACTCTCCGAAACAAATATTCTGTGATACTTCCCGCAACAAATTCAAGACAGTTACTTTGTTCCATAGGCCTATGTCTATCTCACAGTGTCGTAATAAATCTATGGTGTTCAATTTGTTATTAAATGAGAAGCGATCATGAAAGAAATATTTACAGAAATCGTTTAATTAATATTCTGTTATGTTCCACAATCTCAATTTTAAACACAAATTATGGATACCTAAATATAATGTAATATTTATATTGTTTAAGTTGTTTTTATTTCTAAAATATGTCTATTTCTAATGTACAATTATTTCCCTTTATTACTAACCTAAAATACGTCACTTTTTTTTTCAATTTTTTGACTATTACGTCACATGAATGAATTGAATAAGGGTTGAGTTTGAGTAGCGCCGTACACAACGTTTATAATGCAAACTAATCATTTATGATGGGGCTTCACACAGATGGTGTATGGAGGGGGCCCATTTTGAGTAGGGCTCCCAAAATATTTTTTAAACTAAATATTAAGTACATTATCTCATGTCAAAATGTAGTGGCTCCCGAAGATGCCTAAAATCCCTTGGCTCGGCATTGGCTTCACAGAACTATAATGTTGAAAGCTTTGATATGTCTTTCTTTTTTAAGAGGACTAATGTTTTCTGCTTCTGCGGCCTCAACTGCATTGATGAAATAATATGTTTTTAATTGAAGGTCAGCTAAAAGCTACACAACGATTATTTCTTCTCGGGACCAAGCTTGAGAAGCGTCAAAAACTTATCTCATGTCAAAATGCAGGGGCAGCCCCCAAAGATGCCAAGCCCACCGGCCCCCTAAATCCCTAGGTTCTGCACTGCCGGGTCGGCAATTTTTCTTAGTTAATTGTACTATGCTACGCTGTGTATAACAGTAAATAAACCACCTGATAAACATGTAGCGTTTTGCTTAACACAAGCACTCACTCATGTCTCTCCTTTTTTTTTAATACGCCATGTTGAACATCATAAAACATTAAATGAATAACTGTTTGGAAAGGAGTCCATTAAAATATTATGAATGAATATGATTTTAAGAGTTGTTGTTTATGTTTACCCATAGTGAGGATTATTTTCTTTGGGAGGAAGTATTTAACATATGAACTGTATTTGATGTATTGTTAGGTGTCCCTATTCTCAAATGTATTTTGGCTACAATAATCTGTTCATGTCTTTAGGGCCACTGCAAGTATATAGACTGATTGTTAACGAGCTAATATATATATCACCATTTTCAACTCCAACTGTGTGCCTACTCGCCGGTCCGGGTACCGGGCCTTTGATAACTAGTAACATCAAATTTTTACATAATGTAAGATTACGACAAAAAATCTAATTCTAGCATAAGATAATATTCAGACATCATACTTTTTAAAATTTCACAACTTTTGAAAAAAATGTTTTGTCAATACATTTTCTTTGTTAAATCTAGAACTGTTTTCCTTAATATTTTCAAATAGGACAAATGTTTATTTATTGCAGAGCCTCTTAAAAATAGTCTTTTTAGAAAATTAACACTTGTTATAAAATATAGTATTATTCTTAGTGTGGAGAAATAGTATATATAGCCTAAGCTTGATGACGCAATTTGGTAGGCTCCGCCCACCACAGTATCTATGGCGTCATTCCGCCATCTTGAGTGTAAATATTGGGAACTTTGGTTAAACCGACAGTTGGGAGCACATGCTTTGTTTTACAGTTAGTCGAGCTCTGTGCATCATAGGATGCGGATGCATGTTCTAGTAGAGTCTAGCTTTCGCCATCGATGTAGATGGATGCATATTTACAGTTTGCTATTGTACTCCTCCTGATTTCACCTTTATGTCAGTTTATGTTCAAGTATTAAATGATTGTTTGATGTTACTTCACTGGAGTTAACTTCGTGATTTGTGTTGTCTGATTTATTACACCTTCTACAAGTATTTTCACTATAAGGACCCGTAACACTTAGGATAATTTTCTCTTTTCAATGGTATAGACAGAAATCTTATAGGATTACCCAAAGATATATCTCTCATATACCTATAAGAGTACCTGTTTGTCCCCAATATCTAGTTTTAAATATATTGTAATGCACATTTGTTAGTTTCGTATTTCTCTTATTGGTAGAACCCTTGATACCTATAAATAGAACTATTTTGTTAAAAATTACAGTGCTCTTATCGGTCTACCAATGGGATGAGAGTATTAGGATGAATAGGATACACATGTGTCGTCATCAGTTTTAGTGTAGATAGTAGTTGAAGTTTTAAATTATTCATGTAGTTGGAGTTAAGTAGGATAAAGAGATAAGCTTTAGAGAAAGTTTAGATGGAGAAAAAGCACTAGTCTTAGTTTAGATTCAAGATTCAATTTTGTAACATCAATCAAGACTTACAATAAACATCATCTTGAAGTTTATATTGATTGGATCATGTTTTGTATTTGTATGAATAGCATATAGCGAAACGCTACAGACGATACCATAGAATATACTTCTCAGACTTGATCACAACCATGACATAAATGTAATCAATATTTCGCATGATAGAGGAAAATAGATTTAAGTAAACAATGCATTTTTGGAAAATCATGTATTGTAATTCTTTAATCATGTATTTTCAAGTCATCATTTATTAAAGTTCTGTAATCATGTACTCTACTTCTTTAATCATGTATTTTTCAGTCATCATCTATTCTTCATCTGTCATTATGCATTCTTCTTCTTTAATCATGTATTCTACTTCTATCATCATGTATTCTATTTCTATCATCATTCTGTCACAATGTATTCTCCTTCGGTCACCATGTATTCTACTTTGGTCAACATGCATTCTTCTTTCATCATGTATTCTTCTGTCATCATGTAATCTTCTGTCATCATGTATTCTTCTGCCATCATCAGTGGCGCAACCAGGTGGGGCATGGGGGCTTGAGCGCCCCCCCCCCAGACCAAATCATCATACATAATTTACTATATAAACTGTCTTTTTTCTATATGTGAGCCCCCCCCCCCTCAGCATTCTTTTTCTATATGTGTTGGTTGCGCCACTGGCCATCATGCATTCTACTTATGTCTAATATCTATTATATTTGTATACTTTATCTGCAGCAATTAAAACAAGTACATAAGTGTTTTTTTTTTGGCTACAACATATGATTTAGTAAAGAAAACAATGATTTTGGAAGTTAAATTATTGAGGATTCGAACAAGTTTTATAAATGGGTTAAGTTTAGACTATCAGATATTGCTGTACCTTATTGCCGACCCCCATTTGGCATGTGAGTATGTAACCACCCTTGAAGGTCTGCAGCGTTCCCCTATTCACGTTACAGTCCAAACCCACGTATTCATGTACATTATGACAGACTATCGATTATGAGCAGAATTGCTTTAATATGATTATTCTGAATAGCACGCATCTAGGTCTACTCCTGAAAAAAAACTTAACACCGGAATTAGCCCGTTCTTATATTATAGCCACAGTTTTTAAACTCTCCTAGCCTTTCCAATGACCGTTAAGATAATTTTAATGTAAGCTCGGGAAGATTATTAGCAAGTGATGGAAGAGACTGTTTTAAATTTGTGACAGTCCGTTATTCCCGTGGACTTTTCAACTAACACAAAAAGTTCATTTTGACATTAAGTGATTTCAAGGCAGATTGTCTGGTATTCATCTGTTTCTGTAAACTCTGAGATTTGTGAAGCGACGTCGAACCGCCTTTACATCCACAGAGTTAATCAGAGATCCGTTTAAATGATTATGTCGTAATACAATGTTGCTTATTTTTCTATGTACTGTCTTTGAAGAACATTAGTTAAATAAAATGTAATATAGGATATTATATCACTTGCGCATTAAACCAAATTTGTTTGCTTTTTTTTAGACAATCTTCTAGTATCGCTTCATAGATACACTACCTAAACTCTTACATACAGTTTAGTTAAAGCTTTTCTTTACTTTCATTTTCGAATGATTTTTTATAATGGTGCTTTTGTATTGACTGTGTAGAATATTGTTCAATAAAATGTTGCTCATTAAACCGTATTCGAATGCTTTAGTCAAAAATTTATGTATTATTTCATTTTTATGTTAGTAATTTTTGTTTTTGTGTGTTATTTTACGTAGAAGTATACAACCTAATTAATCGTACATAACAAAATTGTAAGCGACATTTAATTCTGACGTTACGGGGATGGATATCCGTGCAGTAATGCGCTCGACTGCTTACCTGATAGTCACTAGTTCGATCTCTGGTGATGACCAATGGATTTTTCAGGTTATATTGAAAGTTCCAGCTATATCTTCCGTGGTGCCCCCATTAAAGAAGGTCATTGCAAAAAAACATTCCATTAGTAGTTTATAGGTTCTACGAGTTATAAATCTTCTAATATCTCTTTATAGATACAATATTTGAACTCTTACAGTTCAATTTAATGAACGCTTTTCTTTACTTTAATTTTATTATGTCTAGTCAATGCATATCGGCGTGTATTTGTTGTTTTTTTTTTTTTTTTTAATATTTTTTTAACGCCGCCATTGCCAGCATAGTAGGGTGTAGTGTGCCTACCACACCAACATTGTTGGCGGCGCTGATGCACGTCTGCCATGCCTACAGAGCGGCGGGGTGAGTGTGCCCGCTATCATCTGCAGGGATGGCAGAAAGATGGGTTTTAAACCTTACCCAAACTGGCCAGACCAGCAGGGTGTGTGTACTGCCGGTCGGCCAGAATGGCAAGGAAAGGGGTTTTTCCTGCCACTCGGATAGAGGGGAGGGTGTAGTGTGCCTGTACCCTCAGCAGGAAATGGCAAGCTGCGCAGGTGTGCTTGAGTGGGACGGAGTGGAAGGGTGTTGTGGTGCCGACCACATCCGTCACCACCGCCAGCTGTGAATACTGCGGTCTCGGATAATCCTCATTGACCACAGTACCACCACCCTCGCAAGTAATGGGTTTTTTTTTTCCTGACTAGAGAACCCCTATGATCCATCCCCAGTAGATCATGGTATGTCTCTCAGAACAGGAAGGTGAGATCACAAAATATTTTGTGATACTCTCCGAAACAATTTCGGCGTGAATTTCTTTAAGTTTGAAATCACACTGCAGCACTTATTAAAAATGATACTTACGGTTTTGATTTAAATTTTGTATGTGTATTTAAGGCTTCTATCTTTCAACATAACTAACAAAAATTTATAAATAAAAAAAATATAAAACATTAATAATAACATTAGCATTTTAACATAATTAAAAGTTATCTTTTGATTTTTTTTGTTTAGTTTTAAGATAATTAAATTTATTTAAACTTATTTCTCACTGTTGATTTTTTTAAATGATTGTATAATAAATTCAAATTATCTCCCTTACAATAAAATAGTGGAAGGATACGTTTTATCTGCATTTCTAGTTGTGGTTTTTTTAGTAGGGCCATACCTTAGTTTCGTTCTTAAAGATTTTCGTTGTCAATAGGTTTTTGTTTATTTCTTTTAACTGGATTACATTATAATTTGGGAAAGCATATAATTTTTGATATTATCGCTAACCGATTTAATAAAGTGACAGACATATTCGTTTGTTTTAAAGTTAGATAAGTGCAGGCTCGTCCATTAAATACTTCATAAATTTTATCCCTGATTGAATTCTTCCCATCTAGTCAACAAGTGTCAAACTCTCTGTGATTCCGCTTAGTAAACGTATATTAATTTATTTACCCCCCCCCCCCACCACTAGCCTAAATACAAAAACAAACTTATAAAAAATAATTATAAACAAAAAACCCTCTCAAATATAATTCAAAATAACAAACTTTAAAAATGTAACTTATATAACAAAATCAACGAGTCTTATCCTCTATTTAACTTATATAACAAAATCAACGAGTCTTATCCTCTATTTAACTTATATAACAAAATCAACGAGTCTTATCCTCTATTTAACTTATATAACAAAAACAACGAGTCTTATCCTCTATTTAACTTATATAACAAAATCAACGAGTCTTATCCTCTATTTAACGAGCTATAAAAAACTGGAACCCATCACCCACCATCAAATAGTATACAACAGTAAGTGTCTTCTAAATGAGTTTTGTTTGACTTTCAATAGGCCAGTTCTTTAATATTTTTATCTACACAGTTTTGATAAAATAGTATTTTACGACTTTTTTGAATATAAAAAAGATACAACTTTGTGACTATCATCGACATTATATCTATAATATTTTTATTTTATGAGATTTTATAGTAGAAAAATAAAACACACAATTGTTGACTTGTACAAGATAAAATTAAAATTATAATTGTAATATTCTTAGCTGATGTTATAACCTTAATACACTTCATATAATGTGACGTTTGTATTTATTGTATTTTGTACCACTTAAAGCACATTAAACCGTATTCGAATGCTTTAGTAAACATTTTAGTCATTTTTTTAGAACGAGTTTTGTCATTTTTTGTGTTATTTCACGTAAAGGTATTCCATCTTATTAGATCCTAACCACACCAACACGACGGTGCGTCAAAAGCACGTTTGTCGTCCTAGACACGACAGGCCATCGTCGTGTCGTTTTTGATCAAAACACACTGCCACGACGTGCGTTTTCTAAAGTATGCTCACTGACCTACACAGTTCAGCTAAAAATTCTCTTAAATTGACTGCACTCACCTAAATAACTTTTACATCCCTCTAAATTAAAATGAATAAATACATTCACCTTTTTAGGCCAAAGTTAATAATAAGATTATAATAATGAGAAAATATGGTTAATTCATATATGAACCATGGGGAACTGTAGGGTTAAGTAATCAAGTTATTTATTCATTTAACCAGGAACAGCATTATTCTAGTTCAGGGCTTCTTAAACTTTTGAAATTCATGACCCCATTTATGATTGCGAGTCTCTTGACGCCCCCATACAAATATAAAAGAAAAGTAAATTAATATTTTACAAGTTTAAAAACATTTTCTGTTAAATTGTATTTTTATCTCTCGCGACCCCAGAATTTTGCTACGCGACCCCAAATGGGGTCGCGACCCATAGTTTAAGAAGCCCTGTTCTAGTTCTATACTTATATATAGATATACAGTTCTAAACTTAGGAACTGGGAGGACCTGGAGGGGGCTTGACCTCTTTGGGGGCCCCTGTATTTTGACTTTGTACATCATGATATGAAATAATGTACTTAATATTTAATGTAAAAAAATGTTTGGGGGCCAGGTGGTGCATTCGAGTCAGTTTGGAACCCCCACTCTCTGCCTCCTGGTTATGGCCCTGTATATATATATATATATATATATATATATATATATATATATATATATATTCATTAATATATATAGCCAATCTTGATTATAGAAAGAAAGCTACCATTATAGTATGATTATAGTATCAAAATAGAGAAATGATGTACTTTTAACAACCAAATAACTTTCGGTGACAGTAACTTTGTATCTATTTAAATTATACAAATACTATTCAACTAAGCACCAAATTCAGCTCTATAAGACTACTAAGAGCTAAATTAAGCCTCCCTATAGGCTACTAATATATAAAAAAGCCTGTAATCCAAAGCACTCATTGTAATCCAAACAGATTTCCAAATAAGAAATAACGGAATCTCAGATGAAAGACTTTAAATATCCATACAAGTAAAGATATTCTAATGCTTATCAACTAATACTATTAGGCATCTTTATTTTTATAAATTATCATATCATTTTTGAGTCATGCAAAAACACAGCTCTTTTATTGAGCTAAGTAGTGTGTAATATCTTTTATTATAAACAGTCAAACATATGATGCAGGAGTTGTCTTTTTTTATTTAGAACTAAAAACTTTCTGAATTACAAAAATGCTTTATTTTAAAATAGTTGTAGGCTTTTGATATCTTGAAAACATTTTTTTTATCCTTTGATCATAAAAAGTATTGAATTTCTCATGCCATAAATGGTTCTAGAGATAGTATGTATTGTCACCTAAAACCATATAGAATTCTTTTTGGTTATACATGTATTCTTAAAGGCACAGAAATAACTTTTTTTAATGACAACATTTCAAAGTAAAAAAAATAATTGAATGATAAATTGCATCTTTATGATTTGGAACAGCACACATTTTAATTAGCAATAAAAAGTAAAAATACTTTTGTGTTTAATAGTTGTTTTGCATTTTAAAAAATGTAAAAAAAAAAACTTATTAAAAATACTTTTAATAAAATAGCTTAGATCATACAAACATTTAAATAAATTTATTCAGTTATTTAATTTTTATTCTGGCGGCCACGCTTTTATTTAATCAATATTTATACTTTTTAGTGTCGAAAGTAATTATCTTGTTTTTGTTTGTGTAGTTAGTATAAATTAATAAGTGATGTACATAGTGGAATAACAAAACTCTCAAATTTAGTAGTTTTATATTCTATTATATTGTTAAAAGAATTTCCCTTTCTTTTGTGGGTAAAGTACTAAAGTTTATATACAACATTAAAAATAGCACACCAGACTAAAAAAAAAATAGCTTCAAAACTCATTAAATTCATAAACCAATGCAAAACTTGAGATGCCATTCTGCTATATCCCTTGCCCAGCTGCCGTTACTTCCCCAACTTAAGTCAGGCACCCATTTAAAGCTGGGTGGACTTGTGGGACGACTTTGAAACAAATTTCACCTGGAAAATGTTCACATGGTTCTTACAGTGGATCGAACCCAGGACTCTCAGTTCGACACCACTTGGCCATCCGTCCCTCTTTATATAAACACTATCAAAAAATTAATTCACTTTGGGCTCCATAAGAATTTAATAAATAGACACAAACATTCTATAACAGTGTATTGTCATCAAGAATACACAAGTTTTAGAAATTTCAAATCGATTGGTCTTCGCGAAGGTGATAATTGATTATAAATTTCCCAAAACACAGAATTGGTCTGCCACACCACCTGAGAGTTACTGTAATAAAATTAAAAGTCTATAAAAAAGATTGCAAAGTAGGTAAGGTATATACATAACAAAAAAAACATGCTAATTCTAAACATTCAATTTAACTGTGATCATTGCCACAACCATGGACTAAGGAAACAGTAAAACAAAAGTGTTTTAGTAGAAAAAAAACCCCTAAATTTCATTGTTTTTTTATGATTAGTATGAATACAAATGTAATATATATTGTTATAATTCTCTATTACATTATACTTAGCTATAATTTAAGTCATAAGTAGACGAATGTTTTGTTTACAAAGTGAAAAGTCAACAAAAATAGTTGTGTTAAGCTGAAATATATGTAAATTAAGAATGTTATAGTTATGTGAATGTTTGGTTGTTTAAAAAGTCCAAAGTCAACACATATCAAGAATAAAAAATAAGAGTAAAATACTAAGTATTTTTTAATAAGCCATAAAAATCATTAGCAAATACTGATAGGCCTAATATTATTTGAGAAAGTAAATATAAAAGCATTGAAATGAATCTCTCTAACTCGATCTAGGTATTCAGAATTATTATTGTTTTCTTATTAATAAATGATGATTAAAATGATTATATTACCAAACAGTATGTAAATTAGCCAACTAATGTTTACTAATAGCTAATTGCTAGTATAAGAGACAATTAAACTTGAGAAGTAGTATTAGAAGAGTGATAAGTTTAAAAAGTCAACATTAGTCAACATATATCAAGAATTTTTTTTTTTTTTACTCTAGTAACCCATTTCATTTGTAATTAGGTCTACAATGAAAGACTTAAGAATATTATTATTATTTTTTTGTTAAATAATGTCTACTTGGATAATACATAATAGTCTAGTCTAGTTTAGTTTTTAAGAGAGGGTGTTAGTATTAGACTAATAGTAATAATATTCATGCAGATGCAGATGTCCAGAAATGATTTAGTTGACAAATGGGAACTTTAAGTGAAACTTGAAAGTGTTTTAAAAAAATAGGTGCAGAAAATTATAATCATGTATTCTTTTCTTTTGCACCAAATATAATAAATGGCAATGAAAACACCAGCAGTCGGCCACCGCAATCAGCTTTATTTTTGTAAAGTGTTTAATAAAATAAAATGTTTAAAATCAATACCATGCCTTGAGTTAATTATCCTCATTGTACTGTTTTGAATAATAAAAAAAAGATTGAGGCCTATAACTTAAATAGCTTACAAGTTTTACATTTTCTATAATGAAAATTCATTCTCGGCTGTCAGATTAAAAAAAAATGTTTTAATTTTTTTTTCAAGATCAAAATTTTCTTAATAAGGCACATTAATCATCATTCATTAAAGTATTTAAATTGAAAGTTTCAGGCTTAAAAAGTTAAAAGAAATTTTTAGCATTAAAATGTTAATCTTGACCATCAAATTAAAAAAGATAAGTTTTTGTTTTTAAATGAAGGCTTGATATGATAATGTACATTACTAAACTTTCACTCAAGTATCTAAATTGAAAATTTGAGGCCTGCAGCTTTAGTAGTTACAGTTTTTTTTAGTATCAAAATGTTTTTCTTGGCGAGTCTCGGCCTTCAAATTCTAAATAAAAATATTTTTGTTTTGTTTATTTTTTAATAACTTTATTAATACTGGACAATAAACAAAACATATCAAAATATATTTATGTTGGAAATTTGGAGTATATACATTCTATAGATAAAAAACTGTGCAATTTTATCTGCAACTCATTGAGACTTTGGTCAAAGTTTTTTTTTATATTCCTTATGTTATGTAAAAGTGACCCCCCCCCCCTTTTTTATACCTGAAAAAAATTATAACATCTGTTCTAAAAGACATAGAACACTGAGTGTGGTATCATTGGAAAGCTTGCAACCAGCTCTATCGAATTAAACAAATAAAGCTTTTATATTACTGTTTTGAATTTTCTCATCGTCATCGAAGTACCTAATGTTACTAATGTTAGACTTATATAATTAGTCTTAGGAGACTAATTATTTGAACCGGAGTAAAAAAAACAAACTAGTACAGCAGAAAACTAAACTTGAGATAAATTTGAATTCAGTTAAGATACATTTGACAATTGGACTTAAAACTGATCACTTGACTTATTACATCGATATTTTCAGAACTTGAATAAGAATAAGAATTGAAATTATTTCAGAACTTGAATAAGAATAAGAATAGAAATTAATTACAGCAATAGAATAAAAATAAGAATTGAAATTATTTCAGAACTTGAATAAGAATAGAAATTAATTACAGCGAATAGAATAAAAATAAGAATTGAAATTATTTTTAGAACTGAAATATCACTGGTGTTGTTATGGTTTGGTCATTGTGTGACTTGGCTTTTGCTGCTGTCTCGAAACATAGTCAAGTAGTGTGATACCGAGCTTAATACAAACTTTTGATAATGATATTGATTAAAACAAATGTAATAATTGTGTATACTACATTTTTTTATATAATTAGTTTGTATCAGTGGGCGAGAAGCAGTTATTAATAATATTAAACAAAATACTTTAATACCTCATCCCCATGGCTTCGCACTTAGTCTTAGTATTTCTCTATTTAAACACTGTCTAAATCTAAAATGTTTTACAAATAGTTATTTTTGTGATTTACTACATTATTTTTTTCAGCATGATATAATTCACTTTTCTCTTTAAATTGAATAATTTTTTTCACAATAAAACAAATATTTTATAAAATTTCATTGTTTTAGTAATTGAATGGGTGTCGTCAAGGCATCCATTTTGTATTGTTTACAATGCGTTTTTTCAGAAGGTGCATCAAAAACGCAGACACGCACGACAGACGACGTGCCGGTCTGTGTTATCGCTCTTAAAGATTGGTTCGTGACGTCACAGTTCACACGGTTTTCATACGACTGACGCATGACGCATGCGTCAAAGAAAACGCAGCGGTGTGTTCTGAGTTTTAATCGTATGTAACACAATTCTAAACGACGTTTCATTCTGATGGTATACATCATCTAATATCGCTTCATAGATGCAATATTGGAACTCATACAGTCAATTTAAGGGACGCTTTTCTTTACTTGGATATTACTATGTCTAGCCAATAAATATTAATTTTTTGGCATCGAATTCGTGTATGTCTTAATATTAAGATGATTACGATTTACGATTATGATTTTAATTTGGTATGTAATATATATATATATATATATATATATATATATATATATATATATATATATTAGGGGGATTCATATTTTTTTTTCAGTTGTATATCTGAGACATGTGTAGAAAGATTCCCCATGGCATCCAGATGAATGGTTAAAAAACAATTTTCCAAACAAACTATGTCTACCACCTGCAAATTTAAAGTTTATAATGCCATAGTAACAAGAAAAAGACAACACAATGTAAAATCATGCCATAATTCTCACTTCACAAGAAACTGGATTTTGATACAACACAAGGTAACTGATCCCTGGATCGTTTACACTGCAACACCATTCCATGACGTGTGGTATGTCCAATAACCCTAGAAGTACAACTCGTTCAACGGGCTGAGAATGACATAATATACCACGTACTGAGAAAGCAGAGAAGTTGTCTAGGTTGTCATTGGAAACCATTGATAGGAGTGGTGGTGGGGGTCACTGTTGTTGTATCCCAAGAAATCATATTCATGTATGACGATGCAGATGGATTCAAATCGATCAACTGTTTATCAAAACATCGATGTAATTCTGGGAATGTATTCGTGCATAAACTATCTTCCCATGTGCGATTTTTCTAACAAATTGATTTTGATCAAGAATACCGCCATGGAAGATGTTCTCAGGGTGGGCGTAGTAAGCATTGTTCTGTAAAACTGGCTTCACGATTGCCCAATCATCAGGACCCAGTTCAAAACATAGTTTCATAGTGATGGAAAAAATTCTGAGCACCATCGTAACATTTTGAATGACGCTTTATATAAAACCATGAAGGTGCATAAACGTTTACAATGAATCTGACAATTCTGTATAAAGGCGATGTACAATTGGATGAAGACATATATAATGATTCGGTTAGCTGTTGTTAACCATCTTGCATGGTTAAGATTTCCTGGCATACAATTTTAAAGAAATTGTTTGGTTTCAGTTCCAATGATTTCGTTCTGATCTGCTAAGCAACTTCGTAGTAGATAACTTTGATCAGTACTAAGATCTTTCTTCACGTCATCGGCAATATCAACAACTTTTCATGGGACTGTTTTGAAAGGTAAATCTTTGGGATCAAAGTCTAATGAACTCATGATTTTACCGGTCGACGTACTTTGACCTGTTGTGCGTCCACCGTCAACCACAGAAATGTATTTCCGTAGAGGAAGTTCATTTGTATGCAATAAACAAATGAGCCACTGCAGTGGTCTTCCAACATGTCGTTCTACCTCTGGAATCACTCCATTTGTCTTACTAGTGTTGATGACTGTACCATTACAAACTATTGCTGACAAGGTTTCCAAGGATTCGGTGTGTGTGATAACTGACAGAAGTTCTTTGGCAATATCACTTGATTTGCTACTGTCCGGCACAACATGATCTACGTACTGTCCACCAGGATAGGAGACTACGACATAATGTTGTTCTTTAATAGATCTCCTGTTACATCTTCTACCTGTCCTAACCACTGTTACATCCTGCTTGCCATCAAATCCCATAAATTTAAATGGTCTTACATCATCCAAATGTCTGTTTATTTCTTTCTGTCTCCAAACTTTCTGTCTACGAAGTTTTGCTGGATCTAAGCATGATTCTGCAGTCAGAAAATTTAGATCTTTCAACATAGAGTTGATAATTAGGCAGGCATCTATGTTACTTACTTAATACCTGTCCAGAGATCTAAACATTTCAGGATATTGTAAAGTATTTCGTACTGCTTTCATTTCCTCGTCACTGCTTGTCATCATATCATCATTATCATCGCTACGTACAACGTTATCATTATCATTATCATAGTAGTCATCAAGCATGCCGCTTACATCAAAAGAAGTACACGGACACAAATTTAATTCATTATCCATCTCCACATCATTCATGGTCTTTGTCAACTTTCTTCTGCAACTTCATTGTTATTTCTTTGTCAATTTTCCCTATATATATATTTTGTTGAGGACCCCTGTGGGGGTATCCTTTGGCTTGTATCTAGAAGTATGAGGGCCGACTCAGTGATGACTCATATTTCTATTTGTGTTTCTGCCACACACTGTCTCACCAGTAATTAGTCGTACAACACGGGACGATAATCAATTCAACAAGTCTTGTATGAAAAGAAAAATGGCTATTTATTTACATAAAGGCACCAGTCCGTAGCATGATCTGGTGGCTTCCAATCATAAAGCAAAGGTAATCAAAAAAATGTAGTAAAAATAATAATCCAATATAAATGAATAATCAAAGGAACGTTATCTCGATATATCTCTCGCTTCTCTCTTTCTCTCACTCTCTGTTTGACCGACTCCTCTCTCACAAGACCACTCAGTCGAATCCCGACCGGTCACTACAAGAACTCTCAGTCGAATGTCTATCAACTTATATTTCGTTACTCACATACATTTACACACGTGACCCCCTGACCAATCATTCATCTAAGCATCTTTCCCTGTCAAATCAGATGTGGAGCCTAGATGGGGGATGTACGTCATACCGACAAAAGACGAAAGTAACTGGACATCTTAACGGGTCCCTTTCCCTTTGAAGAGAGCCGACCTGGGGGAACAGTGGCCGAGCGGTCAACAGAGGTGTGAATTCACATTTCTCGGTCAATTTTTCTATGCCGTTGGCTCCCTGGTCGAGATGCCGCTTACATCACAGCACCTGTGGTATGACGCGATTGCGGGGGTGTGGTAGGAAGGGAGTGGTGGGAGTAATGGAACATATACCATTATATTTATAATACACATATTAATATTATTATGGGGTGGCCGTGCGAGTCAAGGTTTGAAGCAAAGTGGGAATGGTTTCCACAAATTACTCACAACCCGTGACATATTTTCCGTGTTGTTATTTGATCTGCCCAAAAATTCCATTCTAGCCCTGGTATTTTCGTTGGCAAAGAAAAAGTACATGCTGATCTTTTTCGTGCACCAGAATTAAAACACTTGCAACAACATATATCAAATACACTTTGCAAACTTTGAAAGGTTTCTTCAAAAGTTGTTGACGAGTTTTTTGAGGTAGCGTATTTGTTGAGTTCCTTTACTTTAGCAACAAGCCTCTCAACACGCTTCACTACACTATTGATTTCAATAGTAGGTATACCAGCAATACCTTCTTTGCCAATTAATGAAGATCTTCCACGCACCGATGAACATTCTCCGAATTTCAGCTGATAATCATACGCATGAAAAACGTCAGCAGAAGTGGGCAACTGACTTTTAGGCATTGGCTGTGGGTTACCAAATATCGATTGTTCAGTTGAATTCCTTTTAGTCATGTTCAATGTTCAAATATATGTTGCTGTTCAAATACAACCCTGTCGTACACGTATCGATGAATAAGTCACGATATGAATCTAAATTAGAAACTTTATAATATATTCCAATTATTGTTGACTTCAAATTCACTGTTGTTGAATACTAGAGATCTTAAACACACCACAATGCAAAGTTTAAAAATCAGTAGGTCAGAATTTAAAGTGTAAATTATAAGGAAATATACAAAATAGGCGTTTTTACTACACAGTCACAGTAGGGTAAGACAAAACTAAAAGTTGCAGCATGTAGACGACTTCAGAAATTCCTTTGCAAATTACTTATTGAATACTTAGCACATTATACAACTTTTCCATGATGTCTCAAGAAAAATAAATGTTATGACCCACCCTAATATATATATATATATATATATATATATATATATATATATATATATATATATATATATATATATATTAGGGTGCCACTCAACACAAAGGGAAGATTTTTTTTTTTAGTTTCATTTTCCCACCCCCTAATTTTTTTCCTTTTGTTATGTTAAGTAATTTTACCAAGTTTCATGAATATACAGTGATATTTAGAAGTAGCTCAAAGGACTCAAAGTTTTGTATTATCTGCAAAAATGCCTGTATTTCACATACAAGGCTAACCGGAGGCAATTTCTGGTACTTATTTATATAATTTCTGTTTCTTATTTATACTTTCATGTCAGTGCAATATATATTACTGCTAGTGCATCAGTAACAATGAAAAAAGTTGTTCGGTTCTGGCATAAGGCACTAATTCTAGTTCGCAAAGAATGCCACATAATTACCAAGATAAAGGATCTCCATTCAGCATGGATTGGAATAAGAAAAAATGTATCCCGCAGAACAAATACTCAGAAGGAGAAGGAGCACCAATTTACTGAAAGTTTTACTGATTTGTTTGATGTTGCACATGATTAAGCTTTAACTAAGATGCAGGTACACGAAGACATAGAATTTCTTGAAGCACAAAGAGAGAAAGGGAGGCGTGGTTGCATAGGTCCAGTGGATATGGTGCTAACTCGGAAAGAACAAAGGTCTCATAAAAGGTGCTTAGAGCAAGAATATCGTAAGGAAAAGGAGGCTAAGCGGATGCAACATGAGTCAAAGAAGATGGAGTTTAGTTCCAGCAATGACAGTAACACAGAGGCTAAGAGCCGCGATGGTTGTGATACCAATGATCCTGATGAACTCACCGAAACACCTGAAGTATCTACTAAACAGGTGATGATTGTCCGATCCACCAATAATATGAGTCCAGGTTTGGCAGCTGCATTAGACAGAAATAAAATCAGTGACAAGAACGAAGTTTACATAATTCCAGCAGCAGCAGAATCACCTGGCCACAGTACTGCGATTAACAAGGAATCAGTCAGACAAAGTCGGCGTAAATATCTTGATGCAGCAGCTACAGAGATTCATGCATCGTTTCATCCAAACTACCCATTAACTGCGCACTGGGATGGAAAAATGTTGCTTGCATTAACATCAAAAAAGTTAATTGATCGTCTTGCTGTTCTAGTATCCGGTGATGGAACAATGAACAATGAAGTTGCTGGGAGTACCAAAATTGTCAAATGGAACTGGAGATTCCGAGGCAACAGCCGTGTTTTATCTTAATCAAGAATGGAACATTGCTGATAGCATCAAGTTCTTGTGTTTCGACAATACGGCTAGTAACACTGGCATAAAGGCAGGTGCCTGCATTCTTCATGAGAAGAAACTTGGCTGAGAATTGACCAGCTTAGCGTGCAGGCGCCACATAATGGGACTCATTGTGGCAAAGATGTTTGATTTACTGATGGGTCCATCTAGTGGACCAAATATCAAGTTATTCCAGAGATTTCGTGAATATTGGGGCGCAATTAACACATCAATGTAAGCAAGTGGAATGGATGTAGATTAATTGCAGTGGTCATCAATCCAGTTGGGGATGAACTAATTCACTTCATTCAGCATCAGCTAACAGTGTTTTAGCCCAGAGATGATTCTCGTTAGCTTCTGCAACTGTCACTTCTTTTTCTAGGTGCAGCTTGTAAAGTAGATGAAAAGATTCTGGCTTCTGGAGCTTATCACCGGGCCCGGTGGATGACAAAACTGATTTACAGCCTTAAGTTGTTCATTTGGCGTCCTCAGTTCCAACTTACTGCACGTGAATTGTCATCACTGGGTCATTTCAACACCTTCATACTTAAGCTCTACCTGAATTCTTGGTTTACATCACCATGTGCAACATCTGCTCCCCGTAGAGATTTGCAGCTACTTCAACAATTGGAGAACTACAAGGAAACAAATGACACCGTTGCCAAAGCAGCAATAAAATCATTCTCTGGACACTTGTGGTATTTCAGTGAAATTCTGGTAGGTTTTGCATTTGCTATTGCTATTGACAATAATGTTTCTTCTGAAATGAAGTTAGTCATGGTTGCAGCAATTAACAAGATAAAAACAGAATAGCCTTCTGTCCAACATTATAACAAAATAAACTTTCTGATATTGTATTGCAACACACCAGAAAACTCTTCAAAGCTTTGAACATACCACAAGATTTCCTGTTTTTTTACAAGTAGTAGCGAAACACCATCGTGACTTTCCTAATTCTAACAAGTCCACCCTAACTGTCCCAGCCGCAGCTAGAATATCATTACTTGGACTTGAAGACATGTAATGAGTGAATAGTGATCTTTCAGTCTGAACTATGTGGAATTGACTCTTTATGTTTATTAGCTGAAGGTTCTGAAAGTTACTATTCTGTTGCTATGTACAAACAGTAGTTTGTTCTTTTACAGCAATATGTGTCTTCAAATAACTTTTGATTTTTTTGTGTGTTACTTCAGGATTACCGATAACCATATGGTAAAGTCGCGAAACACTGATTGTTGCAAAACTTTGACACTGTTGAGCTACCAATAAATATTATCAGAATACAATCAAAGATTGGCAATTTTATTCTTATAACATTACTAACACATTTTGGGGGTGGCAGGATAAAAACTCAGACATTTTTTTTTGAGTGACACCCTTATAGTGTGCTTACTAGCCGGTCCGGTTACTGGGCCTTTGTTTACTAGTTTACTACATACAATGTAACTTAAACTTTAGATTCATTTAAACTAAACATAAGTCAGGGTGGCTCTTTTTCATTAAATATTTTTTGGGAAGACCAGTGGATGAGCGGACAGAGCCATTTAGGGCTAAATTCGAAGTATAAAATGTTTTTTAAAAGAATTTTTTTGACTGTTATTAAAAGAATGTTCATTATTGCGTAGTATTCAGTTTTTTTCGCTACAATAAATTGACTATTTAGCGAGAAATAAATTTTTTAAGAAGACAACCCTGTCCCGCTGCTATGTAGTTTTATAAAAAATAGAATTTTTAGCTGGAATAAAAGATATTTAAGTTAAATAATTTTACATTTTTTTTACTCAAACTTGTACTTACACTTACGAAGTAAATATAACAAACTAAATAAATAAAACTATAAGGAAATATTATTTTATTCTTCAAATTTAAACTCAACAAAGCATTTGAAATAACGATCTACTTTTTGTTAATTAACTCAACATCAATATACAAAATGAATAAATTAAACAATGCATGAAAACATACATTCAATTTATTGATTTATTAAATTATTAAAAAGATTGATATTAAAAATAAAACTGTTTATTTATATGAGATGCCTTACATTAAGAAAAATAACAGGACAGCGTTAAACTTAAAATAAAAACTATTAATCAATAGACCCCTTTTGGCATAGTGCCTTTTAATTTTTCTAATAAGGGTTCTAAAAGTTATGGGGCCCCAAATAAGAATAAAAGTTAGACAAAAAATTACAGATGATATATAGTAAAAACTATACCCCAATTCAAAAGGGCCCAGGCTTGAACAAGGAAAGCCATGATAGTGTGACTCTCAGAATCTATACAGAAATGGACCTCCTCTTTTGGCAAGGTGCTTTAAAATTTTTTCCAATAAGGGTTCTAAAAGTTATGCGGCCCCAAAGTGTCAGAAAGGATGGAAAATAAACTACATAGGATATATTGTAAAAAACTATACCCCATTTCAAAAAGGGCCCAGGCTCGAACAAGGGTAGCCATGATAATGTGACTATTAGAAACTATACAAAAATGGGCCCCCTCTTTTGGCATAGTGCATTTAATTTTTCTAATAAGGATTCTAAAAGTTATGGGGCCCCAAAGAAGAATAAAAGTTAGAAAAAATTACAGATGAAATATAGTAAAAAACTATACCCCATTTCTAAAAAAGGCCCAGGCTTGAACAAGGGAAGCCTTGATAGTGTGACTCTTAGAAACTATAGAGAAATGGGCCCACTACTTTGGCAAAGTGACTTTTTTATTTTTACATCAAGGACTGCAAGAGTTATGGGGTCCCAAAAAGAATAAAAATTAGAGAATAAACTACAAAGATATATAGTAAAAAGCTATACCCCATTGAAAAAATGGCCCAGGCTCGAACAATGGGAGCCATGATGATGTGACTCTCAGAAACTATACAAAAATGGGCTCCCTAATTTGGCAAATTGCCTTTTAATTTTTCTAATAAGGGTACTAATAGTTATGGGGCCCCAAAGAAGAATAAAAGTTAGAAATAAATTACAAAGATATATAGTAAAACTATACCCCATTTAAAAAAGGCCTAGGCTTGAACAAGGGGAGCCATAATAATGTGACTCTCAGAAACTATACAAAAATAGGTCCCCTACTTTGGCAATGTGACTTTTAATTTTTTAAATAAGGATTGTAAAAGTTATGGGGCCCCAAAGAAGAATAAAAGTCAGAAAATAAATTACAAAGTATATATTGTAAAGAAATATACCCCAATTCAAAAAAGAACCTAGGCATGAACGAGGGAGGCAACGATAGTGTGGCTCTCAGAAACTATACAGAAATGGATCTCCTCGTTTGGCATAGTGTCTTTTAATTTTACTAATAAGGGTTCTAAAAGTTAAGGGGCCCCAAATAAGAATAAAAGTTAGAAAAATAATTACAGATGATATATTGTAAAAAAAACTATATCCAATTTCAAAAAAAAGCTCAGGCTCGAACAAGAGGAGCCATGATAGTGTGACTATTAGAAACTATACAAAAATGGGCCCCCTATTTTGGCATAGTGCATTTAATTTTTCCAATAAGGATTCTAAAAGTTATGGGGCCCCAAATAAGAATAAAAGTTATAAAATAAATTACAAAGGAAATATTGTAAAAACTAACCCCATTTAAAAAAAAGCCCAGGCTCGAACAAGGGGAGCCATGATAGTGTGACTCTCAGAAACTATACAGAAATGAGACCCCTACTTTGGCTATTTGTCTTTTAATTTTTCCAATAAAGGTTCTCAAAGCTATGGGGCTCCAAAGTGGCAGAAAATTTAGAAAATAAACTACATAGGATATATACTAAAAAACTATACCCCATTTTAAAAAAAAGACCAAGCATGGAAAAGGGGGGCTATTATACTTTAATTCTCAGAAACTATACAGAAATGTGCCCCCTATTTTAGCAAAGTGCCTTTTAATTTTTCCAATAAGGATTCTAAAAGTTATGGGGCCCCAAAATGGCAGAAAGGTTAGAAAATAAACTACAACGGATATAAAGTAAAAACAAGCAATTAAGCCTGTTCCTTTCTGGACACAGGACGTGTTAGCGCATTTTCGTGTTATGTAATCAGTACGTTTGTTAGCTTTCAGTAAATATTTGTAAATTTTGGAAATGTTTATAAATTCAATTGTGTAATGCATATATCTGTAAAAAAAATTATAAAGACGTTTCTTTATATTTGAAAAAAAATATTGTCTCTTAAATCTAACTACAAGTAGTTTGTGGTTACTGAAATAGGACTCATAATTGAAAACATTCGAAATTATAGTCATTTAATCGTCCGAAAACTCCGTCAATTGTTGCATAGCTCTGATACTTTCAATTAAACTCAGAACACAAGCTTACTATTTCATTTAATGAGTTTCTTAATAAATCTTGGTGAAACTACGTGCTGCAGTATTTCGCACCAAATGAATGGGTTATTGAACGTACAAGGTGTATATCTAATATATAAGCCCCTTAGGAGCCCTGAAGCCCGGCCCTCAGAGGTCCTATCGCGAAATGAACTTTTGATGTACACATGGCAGGCCAAGACCTACACAATGATATATACATCATGGGTCTAGGACTTATGGTTGCTGAGATATAGGGCGCTCCATTATTAATATAGCTTATATAGTAAAAAACGGTACTTTATAAGGCCCCTTTTACGGCCCTGAGAGGTCAGATCGCGAAATGGAAAGAAATCATTTCTTGGCAGGCCAAGACCTACAAAATGATATATACATCATGGGTCTAGGACTTATGGTTGTTGAGATCTAGGGTGATAATAGACAGACAGACAGACAGACAGACAGACAAAACGGGGATAATAGAGCATTTTTTTTTAAAATGCTCTAAAAACTATGCCCCATTTTAAAAAAGGCCCAAGCATGAAAAAAGGGGGCCCATTAAACTGTAATTCTCAGAAACTATATAGATATTGTTCCCCCCCCCCCGCCTCAGACTTCCACAATGAGGAATGGAGCATATTTCGAATTTCTCTGCCCTGTAATCGCCTAAAACTGTTATGTTTATAAAATACGTCCGATTGATCCAAAATTTGATATAAGAAAAAGCAATAATTACACAATATAATTTAACGTGAAAGCACTTAAGAACTGCAACAATGAGCAAAGTGAAAGTATTGTTATTCTTTCCCGACATCTAACTAACATAAAATTGTATTCATTAATTAATGTCATGCCTATTAAGGGCTGGGCATCAGCGTCTCTGAATGCATCTTTTTTTATATTGCCTGTATTAATAAGTATGTCCTACACCTTATACGAAGCGATACAAGATAAAGGGTCCTAGGGGCCCCAAATGTTGCTATCCCCCTAACATATATTTTGGTCATGTCTTTTGAGTGCTGGGCATCAGTGTTTTTGAAGGTACCGTTTTTTACTATATTTCCTTTGTAATTTATTTTTTAAGTTTTATTCTTCTTTGGGGCCCCAAAACTTTTAGAATCCTTATTGGAAAAATTAAAAGGCACTTTGCCAAAATAGGGGACTCATTTTTGTATAGTTTCAAAGAGTCACACTATCATGGCTCCCCTTGTTCGAGCCTGGACCCTTTTTGAAATGGGGTATAGAGTTTTACAATATATCATCTGTAATTTATTTTATAACTTTTATTCTTCTTTGGGGCTCCACAACTTTTAGAATCCTTATTGGAAAAATTTAAGGGCACTTTGCCAAAATAGGGGGCCCAATTCTGTATACCTCTTTTTATGTAACTGTGTTTAATTGTAAATGCATAGGCTTTTTAAAAATTATAATCATTTTTAGAGAAATTTAGATTAATTTATAATTAAAAAATTCAACCGTGTTAAAATTAATCGAAAAGTTTAATGTACATTTTAATGATTATGTAAATTTTGTTTACTTGGCGTACAAATACAGGGTCATATCTATAAATAGATCGCACGAAATATCTGTAAAAAAAAAACACTGAAAAGGTGATGTTGGAAAATATTTTTTTTAAATGGAAAATGATTGCTTAAACTTAAAAGCTTGAACATTTTAGAAAAAAAAATCAATATCAATTACGAATCAGTTAAAATATATCATGTATGCTTAGTTTGAAACGTATAATAGCCTTTCTTATTAGGTCATCCGATGTGCGAAAGTCCACCCTTTTTTTCACCATAAATCACAATTTAATTAGAACTTTTTTTATTTACACTAATGATGTTCAAGTGTTTTATGAAATGAATTAATTTAAAATATTTTTAATACAAATCATATTAATTAGTTCCAGCTGCAGTTCACCACACATTGTTTTAATGTCTCAATAAATGTATGGAGGAGA
The DNA here is from genome assembly GCA_021962125.1 of Bulinus truncatus. NCBI lineage: Eukaryota > Metazoa > Mollusca > Gastropoda > Planorbidae > Bulinus > Bulinus truncatus. The sequence goes on from JAGDYQ010000433.1 coordinate 68,339, forward strand.
AGCTTTCAAGAGACTTGAGACTTTGTTTACTTAGTTAGGTTTTACTTTAACTATTGAGTTGACTAACTTTGTTTACCGTTATGTTTATTACGGGTAGACCTTCAAATTAAGGCCTGTAAGATAATCTCGTACATCATTCTTGACTCCAATCAATCGTACCATCAGTCATACCATCAATTGTACCATCACCCACTTTAAAATATTTTTTGGGGGAAGTGGGTGGGGTGGCAGAATTCTGTTTGCACCAGGGCGGAAGGTAGGCTAGACGTAGTACAGTGTACACCAGGGTGGGAAGTAGGCTAGACGTAGTACAGTGTACACCAGGGCGGAAGGTAGGCAAGACGTAGTACACTGTACACCAGGGCGGAAGGTAGGCTACACGTAGTACACTGTACACCAGGGCGAAAGGTAGGTTAGACGTAGTACAGTGTACACCAGTGCGGAAGGTAGGCTAGACGTAGTACAGTGTACACCAGGGCGGGAGGTAGGCTAGACGTAGTACAGTGTACACCAGGGCGTAAGGTAGGCTAGAAGTAGTACATTGTACACCAGGGCGGAAGGTAGGCTAGACGTAGTACAGTGTACACCAGGGCGGAAGGTAGCCTAGACGTAGTACAGTGTACACCAGGGCGGAAGGTAGGCTAGACGTAGTACATTGTACACCAGAGTGGAAGGTCAGCTAGACGTAGTACAGTGTACACCAGGGCGGAAGGTAGGCTAGACGTAGTACAGTGTACACTAAGGCGTAAGGTAGGCTAGACGTAGTACTTGAATTTTCCTGATGTTGCATTAGATGAACTTTTACTGATAGATATTTTTTTTTATGTACATTTTATCGGTTCATTAATAATCTTCCCACCCCTAGCCTTATCTTAACCATGAGTAGATGGGTTGTCAAATAAACTAACATTTTTAAGAGAATGTGAATTTTTTGAGAGTACAAAATTGTTTACATTTGTTGCTTTTCTATTGGATAATATGAAACGAAGCCATTTATATTTTTAAAAAAGTTGTGGATTGTGCCGTCCATTATAGTCATCTTGTTTTAGACCTTGTGACAAACATAAACTTGACAAAACATATGTGAGGTTTTAAACTGTAAATGCATACTATATCGTATCATTTGAACTATTTTTTCTTCGCAGTATTGTTTTTTTTTTTTTGGAGATTTGCTGTTGAGAGCTTCTTCTTGGAAATATGTCTTTACAAAGTAAAATGTCAAAATCAGCAATGGAAGCGGCTGGGGGAATATGGGCACAAAACTTGAAATCAAGCACTAAACGCCGTCTTTGGATACAGGATATGAGCGAAATGCTATGTAAAATACCTTCAAATAAAAGTAGTGTCTGGTGATTTTCGGGACTTATTCATGAAGTGAAAAGAGGACGAGACCGACTCAGAAAAATAAGTGAGGAATTTTTTAATTTATGAAAGAAACTGAATTTCCATGTTCTTTCCAAACAGCAAGTGTCGGCAAAGGTTCAAAAACGTTTCACCTCTTTTGAAAAACACAGAAAGCCACCAAATGCAGAATTTATAGAAAATATTGTTAATTTATTTGATATAAAATAAACAAATGAAAATTGGCTTTGTAGTGAAGATAAAGAACTTTATAAAAGACAATTATTAATCTCCGAATACAGTGAAAGTGCGGAAGGAAAACAATAGTGGCGATTGCGACCCTGAGAAAATTCCTGAAGATTTTTCTGTAAAAAGCGTAATCACGTTACTCAATCTGTTGCCAAACTGGTGTTTAAACACTATTTTCAACAAGAAAAGTGTCACAGGTGCTTCAATGTATGGCTGAAGATGGGGTTAGTGTTCCAACACCATCACAGTCTTGAGTTTGGCGACGATCAATAAAAGAAGCAGAATTCGTTAAAAACCGCCAGATGGAACTATCTCTGAAGAGAAATGGTAAAAAAAATTGACAATAAGGAGTACCAAGTTGTTTGCTTGAAAAATGACAAAAGAACATTGCAACTTGGCAATTTAATTTGTGACAGTGGAACCTCTGCAAACATTTATAAACCTCTGCAGGAACTGCTTGATGGGTACAGTGCACGGAGCAGTATTCAGATGATCATCTCTGACACAAGAGTAGTCAATACTGGTAGGAAAAATGGTGTGGTTGCCAGGCTTCAGAGGACATTTCGAGAGACGGGATTGAAAGAGCCACAACACATAAGCTTCTAACACCACGTTCTTGACCTTTTTCTTCGACATGGTATTGGCTTTTTTATCCTAAACCGTTACGGTCACCTGACATTTACTAAAGTTTATTGATGAGATGTAAGAATAATATGACGATTTTGCAAAACGCATACATATGCACGGAAGTATTACCAAAGTGTGAGAATCTTGGTTGGAGAGATGATTTTAAATATTTTGAGTTTTGTGAAGCATACAAGTTTTACAAAACAGAAAAAATGGCCTCATATGAAGTAGTAAACACAAACACAAATCTGAAAAATTATCAAAACACTGTATATGTTCATTTATATGTATTACTTATGTGTATTTTATGCAAACCTTACATTTTATAATAAAACTTCTTTGAACCTATTAATGTTTCAATGTTGAAAAAGGGAATTCACTTAGGGGCCGGAGGTTATGGCAAAGTCAAAGTCATTTTTGCGATTTTCGATAAAAGTTTATCGATTACAGCCCCAGGGTAATTAATTTGAAATTTGTCATAACTCTAGTGTAGATATATTGAAGTAATAAAAAAATAAATCACGAGATCAGTGATCAGCTATAGCATAAATAAATTTATGGTCGAATTTAAAACAGCCCCAGATGTGATCAGCTAGAGCATTAATAAAGTCATCGTCCGATTTAAAACAGTTCCAGATGTGATCAGCTAGAGCATTAATAAAGTCATCGTCCAATTTAAAACAGCCCCAGATGTGATCAGCTAGAGTATTAATAAAGTCATCGTCCAATTTAAAACAGCCCCAGATGTGATCAGCTAGAGCATTAATAAAGTCATCGTCCAATTTAAAAACAGTTCCAGATTTGATCAGCTAGAGCATTAATAAAGTCATCGTCCAATTTAAAACAGTTCCAGATTTGATCAGCTAGAGCATCAATAAAGTCATCGTCCAATTTAAAACCGTTCCAGATTCCTAACCTACTAAATACTTAGCTGTACATTGGTAAAGGCTATTAGAGACTGAATAGTTATGTTCAAACAAAGTCACATTTATGAAAGGGCATCCTATTAATGGCAAATTACACATTTTGCTTGTTCCTTTTAACAACTTATATACTCCGTTGAGAGCATTACGTTATTGAGTTAATTTTTCAGTCCAATTTTGACTGTATAATGATTAAATTTTTCATATGTATCTCATATTTCATACATGTTTAAAGTTAAAATTTTAATATTTTAATCAACTTTACAGAAATAAAAGATGAAATTAACTTATCAGATCCTGTTGTTCAAAATATATTTGGACAGTTAAATGAAATTAGCTTATCATATCATGTTGTTCAAAATATCTTAGGACAAGTTAAATGAAATTAACTTATCAGATCCTGTTGCATTGATCTAGGACATGACAGTTAACAGATTTAACACTAATTCTGTTAAAATAGTTTATTTAATTTTATACGTTATAAAAGACATATATTTTACATATCGCACATTACAAATCCTATTTTTGAAGCTCAACACTCGTGTAAACAAATGTTACATGAAATTTTATTTTTCTTAGTAAGGAAAAAGAGAATTACTGTCTCATGTAAAGACAAAATTACTGTCTCATGTAAAGAGAGAATTACTGTCTCATGTAAAGAGAGAATTACTGTATCATGTAAAGAGAGAATTACTGTCTCATGTAAAGAGAAAAATTACTGCCTCATGTAAAGACCAATGAGACACTTTCTCATGTAAAGACCAATGAGACACAGTAGACCTGGTACTGCCTCATTAAAGACCAGTGAGACACAGTAGACCTGGTACTGTCTCATTAAAGACCAATGAGACACAGTAGACCTGTTACTGTCTCATTAAAGACCAATGAGACACAGTAGACCTGGTACTGTCTCATTAAAGACCAATGAGACACAGTAGACCTGGTACTGTCTTATTAAGACCAATGAGACACAGTAGACCTGGTACTGTCTCATAAAAGACCAATGAGACACTTTCTCATGTAAAGACCAATGAGACACAGTAGACCTGGATCATAAAAGATCAAATCCTAAATGAATTGTTCCTATTGTTATCAAACTAAATAAAAGAACATTTTTTTTTGCGAGCAAAATGACCTTTCTATTTAAGGAATTCATGTAAAATATAAAATTCCAGACAGATTATCATAAGTACTCTGTTGTGTGCCTATTTCTAATTACAAATAAACAATAAAAAAGTAAATGAAAAATTATAATCGGAGAGGGGGGGGTATTATTTAAAGACGATCACTATTTCAAAACAGTGTTAAAAAAGATTCCAGAATATTTAACTCTTTACAATTAAAATGAAAAGTGAGAACAAAAAATCACTCTAAAACTATAATATGTTAATGGTATTTATAGTCCAAAATTTTTAGCAAATTATATCCTCTCATAAACTATTTAAAGTTTTATTTATGATAATGACAATTAGAAATAACAGAACAAATTTATTTCATAATGTAAATAAGTGGTGTGTAGAAATGACATAAAATTACACTCAGTTATAAAGTTCCTTGTTATGTAAGTTTTATATAATTTTAAATAGTTTTTTTATACAGATTATAAACTATACAACAATATGTACATATATAAGTCGTGCCAATAGACGTTGGTGTGTTAGAGTGTGTCAATATGTATGTCAATTAATACATGTATGTTAGAGTTTGCCTTTAAATTTCAATACATATAATATATCACAGAAACAGACACATTTTTTGTTTATTTATAGTTAACAACTGCTTCATTGTAAGATGGAGGTAAGGTTGAGTACTCAGGTGGGGCTAAACTACACTCACTGGCTTTCTTCTGATTGAAATCAGTGTACAACAAATCTTTACTGTCTACCACGTAGACTGGGGGGACTTTATTCTCACCATATGTTGACGTCCCTTTCTTCAGACAGTGTCTCCGGCAACAACACACGGTTACTATGGCAACTATTAAAATGACGACACCCGCCGAGCCCAAAGACGCGCCAATGATGGCTCTCTTCGTAGAGTGTAATCTATGATGTTCTTCACCTGAAAATATAATTAAATTATGTAGTTGTATTTTTGTTTCATAATTTAAAAACAAGATTTAATTGGAACTAACTAAAAGGTGTAATTAAATAGCTATGACTGAATATCGCCAATAAGATATGGAATAAGTTATAATAAATTACATTGCCAAAAATAATTCCACGCAATGCCTAAAAGCAAACATTGAAATAAAACACCATTTGTTAGGAAGAAATTTATTTTCGAAATAAAGTCAATTTTTTTTTTTAAATTCCCGCGTTCGGTAGTTGAGATTAACAGATCTATCAAGGTGTCAATGTGTGTAATCATAAAACAATTAAACTTACAGGACGATGTGTGGACGACTACTGGCTGTAAACAATAAACTTACAGGACGATGTGTGGACGACTACTTGCTGTAAACAACTAAACTTACAGGACGATGTGTGGACGACTACTTGCTGTAAACAACTAAACTTACAGGACGATGTGTGGACGACTACTGGCTGTAAACAACTAAACTTACAGGACGATGTGTGGACGACTACTGGCTGTAAACAACTAAACTTACAGGACGATGTATGGACAAGGATTTCTTTGTTAATATTAGTTCTTCCAGACATATAACATCGGACAGTGAAAGCTGTTCCACAAGTCAAGCCATCTACTGCATAATATAATGTGTCCGGTACCACAGATTCCTGCAGAGTTTGTCCATCTTTTTGTAATGATATCATGTTACCAGTGTAACAAGATCCTGCCATGCAGTTGAAATTTACAATGTTGTCTTCTGTCACATAAATATCATCAACATGGTCGCTATCTTCTATGTAATCATTTGAGTCGATACTTGTGTAGAAAATGAATCTGTTAGTGTCGTCTGAAAGGGAACACATTAATAGAACTGTAGTAAAATGGTTATAATAATGCCATAAAACTGTTTTTAAATTAATAGCACTGTTATATTTTAAAACTATGATCACTCTGACATAAAACTGTGAGAAGACTGTCATAAGACTGCGAAAACACAGACATAAGACTGTAAAAAGACTGGCATAAAACTGTGAGAAGACTGACATAAGACTGAGAAGAGTGACATAAGACTGTGAGAAGACTGACATAAGACTGTGAGAAGACTGGCATAAGACTGTGAGAAGAGTGACATAAGACTGTGAGAAGACTGACATAAAACTGTGAGAAGACTGACATAAGACTGTGAGAAGGCAGACATAAAACTGTGAGAAGACTGACATAAGACTGTGAGAAGACTGACAAAAAACTGTGAGAAGACTGGCATAAGACTGTGAGAAGACTGACAAAAAACTGTGAGAAGACTGACATAAGACTGTGAGTAAACTGGCATAAGACTGTGATATAATTATAATGTAATTGTGAGAAAAGTTGCATTAAATGGAAGCAGTGTCGTAAACTTGGATACTACTGTATAAACGTAAAATCAACTCATTCAAAATTAATACAAATGAAAGAAATTAACATAAACTGGGCTTCAACGAACCTGGTAATACATTGACCCATATATCTGTTCTACTTCTGTCATCTTGACATGAGTAAAACATTGGAATCGACGAACAGGGCGGGATCTGTAAGGTCAAGGTCAGTGGGTTAGGTGTTTTGGATTGAGCCAGACGGTCTGTACTATCAGAGCTGTACAGGCTGATTAAAGAACCTGGTGGTGCATCAGACTTGCAGGCAAATGTCACTGTCTGGCCAGCATTCACGGACACGTTGTTGATCTGCCCATTAACTGCTAGGTATATCCCTGTGGTTGGACCTGGTAAGAAGATTTAAGTAACAATGTTCATGATATCTGGATTTTAAATAAACATCAGTTCCTTGATGAAATATTTTGACAAACACAAGAGAATAAATTGATAAAGAACAAAATGTGTGGCGGGCAACTGGAGGCTTATTTCATTTATTAAATGTCTTTCCATATTCTAGTTTGCCAAAATTAAGTACAATGTAGCTACACTAAAAGAAGTGTTCAACATAAACACAATTTTGGAAAAAAATAAGAGTTATACAGAAATTCCATTTTTTTGGCGTAAGTTGTCACAATAAATCAATGCATCGATCACCAATCATTTAGAACATCATTTAAAAAACAGAATAAAAATAATTTGATGTTTGTTTTAATTAACAAAAAAACATACAAATATGCATTGTAATAGATTAAACTACCAACATTCAATATATTGTAATAGAGTAAAAAACCAACATTCAATATATTCTAATAGAGTAAACTACAAACATTCAATATCTTATAATTCAGTAAACTACCAACATTAAATTAAAATAAAGATATGGTTGAACTAGACAGACTATCTTACATTCTCTGACATTAACTTTGATTATACTGTCTATCTCAACATCTGATCCGGCTCGACATCCAACAAGAAATGATGTCCCACATTTGAAGTCTGACATAACGTAGGTCACCTTATTTGATGTCAAGGTGACATTGAGTACATTGCTAGGTTCTTCCTTGTACAGACTTATTGGGCCTATGACGTCACCGTCGTAGCTGCAGGTGAATGTCACTTTACTCCCAACAGACGGGTCAATGACCTCATCATCTATGTCACTCATTAAAGTGACTTTTGGTAGTTTGACTGAACGGAGTTTTACATTTAATAAAACGTTACTATATTAATAAATAGCTTAAAGTAATGATAATAAATTTATGAAAAGTTTTAAAAGGTCAACACAAGAAAACAACTTACATATGTATAGCTATTTTGGAAGGAGATGTAAGCTTGGAGTAATTAAGTGAGATGCCTTGCAAGAATAAGTGACATACCTCCACACAATCCCTTCATATGCCAGGTTATAGAAACAGATGAATTCTACACACCGGCGGCAAAAATCATTTTTAAACGTAAGTATTTACAACCAGTTTTTTTGGGCTTTAAAAGCTGCTTTTGTCTAGAAGTAAACATTTGATACAAGTGTTGATAAATTCTACTAAATAACAGAGAAATGCCCAGCAACTCCGATAACCCTTCAAGCTGCACAAGACATGGTGTGACTAATACATCTCATTGGAGGGGAGAGAAGAGATACATTTATGAAGGGAGAGTTAAGGAATGGATCTATAGTGTAAAAAGGAGGAATGTTTTGAAATGGGCCAGTCAGTGAGGGTTCATAGATATAGAGGTGTTTGTGTGCTCTCACAGACATCAATAACGTTAGATAGTCAGAGAGAAAAGCGAATAACATTATTTAAAACAACTATAATATTATGGGCTATATGTAAATAAACACTATTTTTTCGTTTAATAAGATCTTGTTTTTAATTCAATTTTGTTGGGATTAATTATCAATAAGTCTTCCACTACACTGAGGTCTACATCACAACGGCTTATTTCAGAACTAGGCTTTAAGTGCAAACAAACCCTCGTGTCTGACAGCCATGTTTACTTATAGTATAAGCTAAATAATACGAGGGAAAGAATAAACTTAAGTGTCTCAATGTCATGGTGGAAATTTTAAAATTGGTTGACATAATTAAATTCACTTTATTATTTATCTTACTCGTTTATTAACTAATACTGATTTAAAAATAATATTTGCAAAAAGCTATAATTATCAGCTATTGTTGCACACTAGGATAGAATGTAACCTTCAAAACTGAAAGTCCATTTATCTCGTTCACACTGAACGGCTGTGAGATTTCTGTCAACAGACAAAACCTGAAGTAAAGTTGGCATTCGATGGTGACGTCGGCCCCAGTGAATAACAAATTCATCGAAACTGGCCAAAAATTCTGTGAATAAAAAAAATTAAATTTACAAATGTTTTTAGACATCTATACCAGAAAAATGTTTGTATACACTTTTAACAGAACAATGTTTGTATACATTTTTAATAGTAAAATGTTAGTATACACTTATAACAGTACAATGTTTGTATACATTTAGATTCACATAATCAAATTAGAAACAAAATATTTTACTATCTGGCATAAAATTCTGGCATTGTCTAGTTGAACAGTCTGAGACCAAAGAGTCCTGACCATTGTATGTCACAAACCATTTGTCGGAGAAACATTTAAGAAATAAGGTCTGGCCTTCTGTAACGGTGACGACTTTCTCGTCAGGTCCCCAGCACAGACCTGGAATTCAAAAGTATAATATATATATATATATATATATATATATATATATATATATATATATATATATATTACATATATTGCGGTATTTAAATGTCTAAGATTTGCGTTTGTGTATTTTTTATTGTAAATATTTCATAATAGCCATTGCAGTCCTGTCCCTATTTTTTTCATTTTTGATATCCTGCTCATCGATCCTTAAATACTTATAATTCAAAAGTATAAAACAATTAAATGCAAGCTCATCAGGGTTGTTAGTATCGAGGTATCGGTATCGGCCAATACAGAATCGGCGATACTTTTTTAGTATTGGTTGCTGTATTGCCGATCCTTTTTGTAGCATGTATTGATTTGTGTATCGCCGATACATTTTAAGCGAAAAATTTTCGATACTCGATAGCAATACACTATTTGCAGAAAAACAATAACGATTTTAATACCTCGTCATCTACATAAATTTTATCACTACTAGTAATCGCAGCCATCAACCCTACCAATAGTAACACCACCCACCTCCCCACCAATACAACCACGGTCACCTCGGTTGGAGAGTTGAAGGACAAATTTACTTTTAATCTTCTTTTGAAGTTTTTGCTTTGCGCTTCGATGTCTATAAATGTTACTATTATATTCTTTCATTCATTTACTTTCTTACTATCAACTATTTGTTCAATGTTTTAGTGAACAACAGAAAATTTTATTTTTTTATCGGTCTGTCAGTTATATTAATAAAAAAATATCTTGCAAAATGACACTCTTTGATGTTACCGCATGGCAATTTTCAAACGTTCATTGCAAAATTTTGATCGATCGGCTTTCCTTTTTCATCTTCTGTTGTTTTTTCTTTCGTGTGTCAACATTAAAAATTCTTTCTTTCGTTTAATTTTGGTTATAGCAACAGTTGTATCAGGGGCGAGGCGTGAGTGTTTGCCGGTCTAACTCTTAGAGAAAAATCTATTGATGTTTTTATTGCTATATACAAAGCACAAACGTTACATTGGCTAGAACCTGGGTTACTCTCTCAGGATAGCTGACTCCCAGGATAAGGCCCGGGAAATTTTATTCTGCCGGGATATTGTTGGGTAAATAAAAGAAGGCTGGGACAGGTACCACCCACACAATCCCATACAATAGCCTTGGCTACAGAAACAGGACTGAGCATGGTACCATCCACACAGTCCCATACAATAGCAGTGGATACAGAAACAGGGCTGGGCATGGAACCATTCACCCAATATGGCTGGACATGGTACCATCCACACAATCCCATACAATAGCCGTGGCTATAGAAACAAAGCTGGGCATGGAACCATCCACTCAATCATTACAATAGCCGTGGCTACAGAAACAAAGCTGGGCATGGAACCATCCACACAATCCCATACAATAGCCGTGGCTACAGAAACAAAGCTGGGCATGGAACCATCCACACAATCATTACAATAGCCGTGGCTACAGAAACAGTGCTGGGCATGGGACCATCCACACAATCCCATATGATTTAATTGTCAAAACACTATAAGCAATCAACAAATAATTTGAAATAAATGACAAAACTTCTTTTACTGTAACAGAAGGCGGATACAATTTTTTAAAATCATCGCGCTGTTTAGTAAAGATGAAATGATGAACTTTAGTGTAAAGGATGTGGATTTAAATGAAGATCAGAGGCAGGAGTAACAGGATGCTGAGGATCTGGATATAGAATTTAAACAAATTGATGATTTAATGAATCCACCATGTGATAATGATATGACGAACAGGAACAGGTTATTTAACAGGTTATGTAACATGCCGCTTGTTAAATATTGTTGATACAAAGTACTACAAGACGTAACCAAACGTTTTTCAGTGCAAATATTTGCAAAGTTAGTAGCAATCTGGAACAAATAAAATCGCTCATCTTTGGCTGCGGTAATTCGCAGGTATCTCGTTACTCTCGGAGACACTCGGCGGAATTCCACGTAAGATTCTGTTGCAAAATTACATTGTTTACTAACCAATCCAGAATTAGAAGTTTAACTTGTTATGATGTTTGATGACCATGACATCAAGAGACTGACTCCGCAGCAAATAATATTCATGGAAGAATACAATGAAGTAATTGATGCATTGTTTCGTGTACTGGGCATTTTGCAAGGAAAAAATAATATTGGATTTGGCTATTTTATGCCCACACCAGTGTTGATTCAGTTAGCATTTTTCAGTTACAGTAAGAGTTACAGTAAGCCGTTCAAATATTTTTCAGTTACTATTAGAGTAATTATTAAATTGTTTTTTACAGTTACTATTACAGTTATTATTTTTTTCAGTTACTATATCAGTTATCACTAGTAAAGATGTATGCATCAAAACATATGAAAAATACCCGTATATGAACCAAATATTTTTACAAAACAACAGTATTGGGTTATCTAATAAAATGATGGAGATTTGTTGTTAGTCTGTTTCTCTTTCCACTTGTGAGCTCCCCGCAGACAGAACAAACCCGCTCAACATATGTCTGAGATGCAGGTGCAGATATGAAACCTTGTGCCATTTCCACTTTAATCCACACCAGAAGTTGTCCAGAAGTCGAGACCATGAATTTTGTCGTATTCAGCAGAAGCAGGAATAGCAGACAGCTCCAAATTGATCTTTTCTGAGAGAGAACTGACTGTGGGACTCAGCATGTCATGAATTGTTGTATCTTCAAAAAGCGCTTTGAGGCATTTTCTTGGTGGCGACTGAATTGACACAGATGAAGGAGCAACTGGTGGAGATACTTTGATAGCAGCCATTTCGGATTCCCGATGTCTAGTGACACAATTCTGTTGACAATAAAAGCAGTTTCAGAATTACTTAGACAAAATTATTAAACTTATTATGCATCACATCTATGTAAATGCTGAAAAGGTAGTGCATTTACATGTAATTCAATAGTAGGCATACATGATTCCAGAAAAGTAAATTGTGAACTCTGTATGCTAGGTCATTTCACAGAAAAAATTCTAGTATTTTTATTTTACCATTTTCATTTACCAAAAAATTAACACATGCTGTATAATAAGTCTCTGGATGATCTGAGGTACGTACTGATTCCTCTGCCATTATTTATTCAAAATTGTAATACTTAAATTCTTAAAAGTTATTGCATTTACTAGTACGTCAACTGGGCATGAATCCAGCAAAGTAACATGTGAACTCTATATAAAATCATAATAATAGTTTCACACAAAAACATAGGCCTATTTAACAACTGTACTAAATTTAGAATTTTTTACTTAAATACCTGGCACTTTGAAGCGAGGTTCAGTTGCTTTGAAAAATTCACGAAAGTCCGGGTTGTCCATAAACGAGGTTGATAACCCAGAACTTATCAATATGTTGCAAAGTAAACGTTCGCGTACTTTCACTTCTTGTGAATCCGGATTCCATTCTCTTCTGCTGTTAAAGCAAGCAGGCAGTGCAGCCTGTACGCTGCCACGATGCAACGTATTTCCCTGGGCGATTTCGATTTGTTTCGGCTTTGCTTTTATCTGCTTGCGAACTGTCTCCGAAACTGCAAGGTCTTTGGCAACTTCTTTGTGCTTGTGATTTAAGTGGTGTACCTTTATGCAGTTGTCCACACGTTTTGACAGTCACGTGGTCTTTGTTACTTTGAACCTCCGTGTCGATTTCATTACCACCCACGAGTAGACACAACAACAGTACATCGGCTTTTATCAGTAGAAGGGCCGTAGCTAAAGTAACGCCGGACGCTATTCTCCTGTTTTCGGCCAGAATTTATTTGTAACATTTTTTTTAAATACCACAGTCACTAAACGCAAACCAGAATGATAGCTTCAATTCGCAAAAATGAAAATGTTTTGGAAATACTTCCGGATCTCACATCAGGCTATAAGCCGCATGCAATACATGTTAGGGAGCGACCGATATGTCTTTTTACCGATCGTCCGATACCGATGTTTTTCCCCACCATTTTTACCGATACCGATATTTTCTTTTTAATCAAAAACTATGCCAAACACGTGTTTTTCTCGTGCAGTAGTTTCCAATCTAATGACGTATGTCAACCCTTGTTCACCTCTTTCCCTGTCATATTTTGTAAAACTTCGCCCACACGTAAGACTTGTTTACCCTCCACTACCGTAATACCCCCCTTCGCCCAACTTCCCATCCCAAAAAAAATACACACAGATGTTCACTAATTTTATCATTCAAGGTCATACAGTAGAATTAAGAAATGCCAATCCTATTGTTTCAAGATCATATCGCTGATGCAATTCATGTAGACGTGACAATTTCTGTGTACGGGTTTTTTTTTTCCTTTTTTTTTTAAATCTTGTCTGATCTGGTTATAGAATTGGGTTATTTACTGATTTTTTTTTCTGCAACTCTGTTGAGAAAAAAAAATGTATCGGCAGCCAAAAACGGCCGGTCCAATAGTTAACCCATAGTGCAAATATCGGTCCGGTACCGATACCGATCCGATTATCGGTCGCTCCCTAATACATGTAATATTGTAGCGCATTTCTAGAATTTTATTTTATAGCGCATTATTCAGTTAGTATTACTATTACTATTATATTTTTCCTATTAGTATTACAGTTACAGTTAAAATGTTTTTTCAATTACAGTTTCAGTTAGTAGTTAACTAAAATCACTTTTTTTAGTTATTAGAGCCATTTCAGTAACAGATACAGTTAACTGAATCAACACTAGCCCACACTAACCGTTATAAAAGGTAAACTACAGGTACTGATTTTGCGACATAAACACCCTCTCACGGGGTGTGAACCTCTTGCCAAAGCTGTCATTGATTGCATTAATGCGTGATTCGATTTTATATTTTCTGATCATAAAGGCAAAACTGGCAGCAGTGGTCAATCCAAAATTTAAGACCGACTGTATAGACAAATTGGATCACAAGGCTGAAATTGTATAAACCTTAAAGCGTGCCTGCAGTGCACTGAGTGCAGTTCAAACTCAACTTACTCGGCCGGGTGGTGCAGCTTCAGTACAGTCAGCAGTACAGAGATCTAAATCAACATATTTTTTTTGTTTTACTGCTGAAGTAGACAGATATCTTGAAGATAACTCATCAGAAATGCAGTCATTAGCAACCTACCCAAGAAACTATATCTGGACTTACGGATAGTGCTGCAGTTGAGCGCCTGTTTTCATTGGGTGGGCATGTTTTTATGCCATTAGTTCTAGGCCAGGGGTCGGCAACCTTTTGAGACGGAAGAGCCAAAAGTTAAAATTTGCATTTTTCTCACTTTTTAAAGAGCCAGAAAATTTTTGTTTCAATATTATGGTATTTGATAAGGCCACAATTTGACATCGAAAGAGCCGCAACTTGACATCGAAAGAGCCGCATGCGGCTCTCGAGCCGCACGTTGCCGACCCCTGTTCTAGGCTAAACAATGATCATTTTGAAATGATGGTCTTCTTACGCGCTGCCAAGTGATGAAGTGATTAGCATTAAAATTGTGCTTTGACAATGTATTTTATTGTTTTAAATTTTTTTTTAAAAACTTGAGAAACTTGCACTCATTATATTTTAAATAAAAACTTTTTGTTGTTCTCAAAAGTATTGGTATTGTACCAGTATCGATTTTGGCAATACATTTTTACTTGAGTATTGGCGATACTATTTTCTTGAAGTATTGGTATCGGTATTGACGATACAATTTTAGAGTATCGTTGACAACCCTGCTGCTCATAACATTATAATTCAATGGGGCAGATGTAGAAAGCGTGGAATCACATTGATAAAACAGTGTTTTGAATCACATATTTTGAAATAGAGCTGATGTATCTAACCACGTAAATAAATAACTTCTGCAACCAGGAATAAAACTTTTTCAAGAATAACCTATGTTTTGCATGTTAAGTATTCTGAGTAAATCACTTTTTTTAAAACTACTATTATGTTCAGAACTCGAAAAATGCCCTATAAACATAACACATTATGTTCAAGGCGGAGGGGGGGGTGGGGGGGAAGGGTTGGAGTTGTGTCAGTTTAAGCCACGGGCGAAAATTAAGAATTTAAAATCTTCAAACAGAAAAACACCAATATAGGCAATAAGGCTGGGCTTCTAAGTACGTTTGCAGTTGTCAATAATATAATATTTGACTATTGTTGATTGAAAGATGTAACTAGTCAAGGCCCCTATCAATATTGTACTAAAACAATACCTAACACAATTGAAATATAATAATAGCGACTACAGAGATATTTAGTACAATACAATCAAACGTGGTTTAAATTCCAGTGTAGATACAGAAAGATTCATTGAAGAAAGACGTAATTAGTATTGCGTGTGGCAATTCTCATATACGTAACCATTGAAGAGATATGGACTTAATATCTCCTCATATTTGTCAATACTGGAATATTTATGCATTAACTGTATTAGGGTATTAGTA
Source organism: Bulinus truncatus (assembly GCA_021962125.1). Taxonomy (NCBI): domain Eukaryota; kingdom Metazoa; phylum Mollusca; class Gastropoda; family Planorbidae; genus Bulinus; species Bulinus truncatus. Next base: position 84,068 of record JAGDYQ010000433.1, read on the forward strand.
CATTCGTTGTGATGTATTGTTCAAGAATGAAATATTGGTGCATTAGTTGTAATGTATTGTTCAAAACTAGAATATTGCTGACTAGTTGTAATGTATTGTTCAAACTTGAATATCGGTTCATTAATTGGGATGTATTGCTCAAGACTAAGGTATTGTTGAATTAGATGTGATACATTGTTCAAGACAGGAATTTTGGTGCATTAATTGTGATGTATTATTTAAAAAATGGAACATTGGTGCATTGGCTGTAATGTATTGTACAAGACTGGAATAATTGTGCATTAGCCGTAATGTTGTGTGAATTTATTTGATTCTATTTGTAAATAAAAAATATAAATATAGCTAGATTTGCTCACATTAGATTAGTGTTATACATTTCATACACATACTATCAATATCATCACTTCCACAGTAAGCCAACGGTGTAATATAGCCGGTTGATGCCCTATAGTGGACCTACCAAACAGGCATACACAAAAATAAGTTTCATATAACTTTGGGAAATCTGGGGCTCTTAATGTCTGAGACCAGGGTCCACCTTTAGCGCCGCTGTTTGATTTATATTAAAACCTAGTAAATATTAATATAGAAGTCCGGAATGATTGGACTGGTTGCCACTACCAAAGATATCTACATCGCACTCTAACTGGCTGCCACTACCAGATATATCTTCATCATTCACAAACTGGCTGCCACTACCAGATATATCTCCATCATTCACAAAGTGGCTGCCACTACCAGGTATATCTCCATCATTCACAAACTGGCTGCCACTACCAGATATATCTCCATCATTCACAAACTGGCTGCCACTACCAGGTATATCTCCATCATTCACAAACTGGCTGCCACTACCAGATATATCTCCATCATTCACAAACTGGCTGCCACTACCAGGTATATCTCCATCATTCACAAACTGGCTGCCACTACCAGGTATATCTCCATCACTCACAAACTGGCTGCCACTACCAGATATATATATCTCCATCACTTAGTTTTATATAATATTCCAAAATGCAACAATGTTATTACAATAATGTCTAAATATCAGAAGAAAAAAAAAAAATTAAACAGCACTATCGAACTGAAAATAATGCAATGAAGTTAATGTGTACGATATATTCTTTGTGAATCTGTGTGACGCGTCAATATTAATTATCTTAACTTCAAATTAAAAAAAAAGTATATAAATTATAGCTATATTCATTTTCTTTAACTTAATAAAATAATAAATACCTTTTAGTTTCGCTGGAATAATAATTGGCTTAAAAATAAAAATAACTGAATCTGTCGTCTAATGCCAGCTACTTGTAGCTAACACACGTAAACACAAAGAGTTGCATAATTAGTAAATGAGGCTACTACATAGGAAAGAAATCATGGGGACAGTCGGAAGTAGACTGTCTGCTTGCGGCAGTTGCATTGAAAGCTTTTGTCGCCGTAGAAACTAGACAAAACTAACTAACTTATGAATACACAAGTATTTTTTTTGCAAATGTTATGCCCAATATCTGCTAGGCAGCCTATTGCAGATATTGGCCAGCTAAACCAGCGCGACCCAGGTATAAATTTTGTTTTTAATTAATGACAATTGTATGATTTAAGTGTTCCGTCGCCAAGGTTTGTTTAATTAATGACTCTTCTACGATTTAAGTGTTCCGTCGCCTAGATTTGTTTATTTAATGACTATTCTATGATTTAAGTGTTCAATCGCCAAGGTTTGTTAATTAATGACTATTCTATGATTTAAGTGTTCAATCGCATACATTTGTTTAATTAATGACTATTCTATGATTTAAGTGTTCAGTCGTCTAGATTTGTTTAATTAATGACTATTCTATGATTTAAGTGTTCAGTCGCCTAGATTTTTTTAATTAATGACTATTCTATGATTTAAGTGTTCAGACGCCTAGATTTGTTTATTTAATGACTATTCTATGATCTAAGTGTTCAGTCGCCTAGGTTTGTTTAATTAATGACTATTCTATGATTTAAGTGTTCAGTCGCCTAGATTTGTTTAATTAATGACTCTTCTATGATTTAAGTGTTCAGTCGCCTAGATTTGTTAAATGATAAATGTCTACTGCTTGTATCAGTTCGATAAAAGATACCACCATTAATAAATGTATCGACTAACTTAATAATTAATCAATGATTGCCACAATAATCAATTAGTCTGTAGTATAGAATAGAGGATTGTATATTTTGGTCAGTCCAAATGTGCCATACTTTAGTAAATATTGTCTTTTTTTCAAAAATATGTATATTTGATTTAATTTATTTAACAAATTTAATGAAATTTTAAGAAAAAAATAAATTTTTCAATTTATAAAGCCAATTATTTGTTGAGATCATTTATGTACAAATTCAATAATTTTAAATAAACAACATATTTTCTTTATTATTTGAAATCATAAAACTCTATAGCTATGGATAGTAAATTCACTACAATATACACGTTTTCATATCTTCAGATATTTTGAAATACACTAAATACAGCCATTGAATTTGTACTTATGATGATCTTTTAATTATGTAAAAAAAATTCTTAATATTTTATTACAAATTTATTACGCGCTATACATCCCGTGTTACGTAGCATACACCGCCTTATCAATCAATATAATTACTGTCATTATTTTTAAAATAAGCAATCAAACAAAATAACAGGCTGATATCTTCGGATAAAATTTATGGTATGCAAATTTGAACTTTGACCTATCATGTGCAGCTTTTATGGTAACTATCTGGTACCTTCCAGCAACTTGTTTTTTTATTTTACTGTTTACAGATTTTTAGTTATTTTTTCGGATGCACTAATTCTCGATGAGCTGCCAGACTTAATTTTCTCTTTATTGGTTAGATATATTTTTAATGCCCTTTTTTAAGATCATGATTTTTTTTCTTTGAATTTTTTTTCTTTTTATTCAGTTTCTAACAAACATATTTCGAGAGGGTGGGTGTTTTAATTTGCCTTGTTTTTATTTTTGGTCTGCAACAATTCGCTTTGTGTCTGCCTCAATCCACCCCTTCCCCCAGTACACTATAGTGTTATTTTGATGTAACATTTTGCGCAACACAGCTTAAGATTCTTTTAATATAACCTGCATCCTACACTGTTCAGTACAGATATATGTAGGTAATCTTTTTTTTTTTGTAATGCGTACATATTCTGAAACAGTTAACATTTGTTTGTAATGCGCCATACATATTTATAATTTTTAATCAGGATTTTCCAAAACAGCAGCACAAAGATATCAAAACAAAAGATTTCACCATATCTAATATTTTATTGTCTACACTTCAGCGTTGACTGTGTTCACTTGACCCACTTTGTAGCCTAATGGTAGCGCCGGGCCCAGCCATAGCATTTTCACTTCTAATCTATATTTATACATCATTTTTTTTTATTCTAAAATTGGAAATTAGTTCGATATTGCTTTATTCTTCACACATAATTGTATTATTAAATGTGTTTTATTTTTATTTTTTATTTTTTTACAATAATCAGTTGACATTCTAATGTTATTTTATGTACAGCATTCCCTCATTTTCCGCGGTTACGGTATATATATATATACATAGAATCGCGTCTTATGTGATTCTGTGTTGGAAAAAAATAATAACAGTCATTATGCAACTTATTTTTTGTGTAAACATAATTAAAAAAACAAACATACCTTGGTTGATCATACATATAAGAATTACTCCCCATGCGAAAACTTGTAATGGGAACATTCTTGTATCTTATAAGAATAAATATCAAATATTTTAATTTCACAAACGCAGACAACATACACACCTACACACACATCTACACACACCTACATACACAAAAATACAGTTATACATACACCTACACACACAATAATACATATGTTACCGGCAAAGTGTGAAATGCCGGCATTCTATAGAATGCCTAGGCAGTGTATAGAATACCTGGTCGTTTTAGGCAAAGTATAACATTTTTAAATTGTGCATACTTTTCCTAGGCATCCTATACAATGCCTAGGCAGTGTATAGAATACTTGGTCGTTTTAGGCAAAGTATAAAATTTTAAAATTGTGCATACTTTTCAATCGTGGTTTGCATCCTCATGCATGTCTTCTGCAGAAATGGCTGTCTCTTGCATTACTTCATCTCTGTCTATTTGCTCTTGTGTTGTTTGTATGTTCTGTATTCTTTTTTCGAGGTCTTCCTCTGTTTCCATATCTTGTAAAACATCGTCAGGTAGGGAAGACGTTGTGAAGCCTATTTTAGCTTTGCAGCCAAAGAGTGCTTCGTATGGTGATCTTTTAATCCCAGAATGAAAAGCTCTGTTCTTCATGAGATGCACGAACCGTAACCCCTCACTCCAGCGGCCAAGCACACAACATATTTTCGATGTCCTGGTTAGCTCTTTCGACTCTCCCCTGACTTTGTAAATGGCACGGCTTACCATGAACGATCTTCAAAGTGGGCCAGTACTCCTTTAAGCTGCTTACCTTATTGTTTGCAAATTCTCTGCCGTTATCGGACTGTAGAATTGCTGGAGCACCAAGCAACGTAAATATGTCTACGAGCTGGTAGGCTACTTCTTCTGCCCTCTTTGTCTTTAGGGCCCTGAGAACCACGAACTTGGTGAGATTATCTTGATACACCATTATAAACTTGTATTCCCTATCAGATGGGATTGAAAGTGGATGAGATCGACCTGAAAACGGGAGTTGAATTCTGAAAAAAACCATTGGCTTGACTACAATGCCTTTTTTGACGCCTTTTTGCTTTTTTCTGGCAAGGTTCACAAAGGTTAACATACAGTTCAATATCATGACGTGTAATGTTATTGTATTTGGGTGATAGTTCTTTCAACATTCTGTCCCGTAATAGACAAATGGGCCTTATGAAGTACGTCAAATAACTCGGAGTCCGCGACGTAAAACTGAATTGCGGTCACACCTTCTTTTTCCACCATCATGAGATCATAGTGTTTCACCAGCCAATAGTTACATACTTTGCCGACGGGAACTCGGCATTCTATAGAATACCTAGGCAATGTATGAAATAGCAATTTATTTCATACTTTGCATGAAAAATTCAGGCATTCTATACATAGCCAGGGCATTCTATAGAATGCTGGATTTCACACTTTGCCGGTAACATATACACCTACAAACATAGTAGTTAAATAAAGAGAAATAGTACAATCCGAATATCACATTGGTAGACTGATTGGAAGAATAACAAAAAGAAAGACAAGCATATAGATGTATACTTTCCTAAATAGACTGATAAATATATAGACATTTAGTTTCCTAAATATACCAACAAACATAAAGATTTTTAAAAAAAATCAAAATTAACAACAAAAAAAAAGTCTTTATGAATGTCCTTTCAAAAATCCTTGAAAGATGTAAAACGTTTGGTTTGTCTGCTATAAACAGATTTTATTCTTTTTATGTAACACCAAGTTGAAGGTTAAATACAAATTTATAAACATCATGTATAAAACATTTAGCTTACTTATAAAATAATACATATTAAACAAATTTCTAAGACGATAAATGTAAAATAGGAATGAAAAGTTCACTTACTATATGTAACACACCATCAACGTAATGTTAACTGTCAATCGATGCAGTCACCAGCACAAACACAGACACACGCAGTGCAGGCCAGGAATAGAACTAAATTAACAGAGCGTAGAATTGTATGCATATTAACCAGGCAGTTACTTCCCTGCATGGTGTGCTGTGCTTACTTCAAGACTCGATATATATTTTATAGCCTAGCCTAGCGAAGTTCACCATACTATTCTTCTATCTTTGGCTCTTCAACTCTGGTATGACGTACTAATGTTCTCTTTTCGTGATCCATGGTCGTCTTTCACCACTATCTCACTCCAATGGCTTTAAGGTCTTTCTCATTTATTAATCTGCTACTTGGTCTGCCCTTTGGTCTTTTCACATTATGTGTTGTCTTTTATATTGTCTTAATGACTCTGTTCTATGTTCCCAACCCACCTTCATCTATTCATTTTGTTTTCTGCAATTACACAGCCCAACAAAAAAAAAATTTTGTGAATTGCCAAGAATGTTTGAATGAATTTATAGCAATTCATGGGTGCTGATTTCAAAACTGCCACTGCTTTTGCTGAATTGGCTCTAGTTTCTGAGATATTGGACACCCTTGAAAATATGATTGTACCCTTTGTGTAAAATAAATGCAATAGGTTTGGTGTCTGTTGTTTAATTTAACTATACCAAGTTATAACTTGGTTTTTTTTCTATTTTATCCCTGCTTTCTAAAGACATCATGAGTTCATCACGAAGATGCTGCAAAAATAATCAGAATGTATTCTGTTACATCTCTGGACAATACATGATTGAAAAGCAAAGAAGAAATATAACCGACTTTGTGCAGCAGGCATATTTGGCTTATTTCGGTGTGAAGCTGGGAGACTAAGACATGTCTTGGGTTCCCCATAAAGTCTGCAAAAACTGTTTGGAGAGCCTACGGCAGTGGACAAATGGTGAGGAGAAAAGTCTAAGTTTCGGTGTATCAATGGCATGGCGAGAGCCGAAAGACCATTTTGGTGATTGTTATTTTTGTATTCTGAATGTTAAAGGCTTCAATCATCACAAGAAATCTAAGTGGGATTATCCTGATTTTGAATCTGCAAGGAGACTAATTCCACGTAGCAGTGAAGTTCCTATACCAGTGTTTACTGGATTATTAGAGCTTTCACCATCAGACCCCGGCGAGGGGCAAGATCTGGAGTTTTTGGTAGGTGAAAACAGTGGGAGCGATTATGAAGGAAGTTCTTCAACACCTCAACCATTCAGCCAAGAAGAATTCAATGACCTAATACGAGACCTAAATCTGTCCAAGCAAGCATCTGAGCTTTTAGCGTCCAGGCTCAATGAAAGAATTTTTCTCAAACCAGAAGTTAAAATGACATTTTATCTGGAAAGAGAAGAGTTTCTTCTTTCATATTTCAGCAAAGAGGAAGATCTTGTTTACTGTAATGACATCCCTGCTCCAAATGGGACTACAAGACTACCATTCCGAAGACTGGCGTCTTTTTATAGACAGTCCCACCAGAAGCTTGAAATGCGTTCTGTTACACAATGGTAACCGTTATGCATCTCTTCCCATTGCTCACTCAACAACACTTAAAGAAGTGTATGAGAATATCAAAACAGTATTGCAGAAAGTCCGTTATTATGAGCATCGTTGGTCAATTGGTCAACTTCTTGCTTGGTTAGCAGTCAGGATACACAAAATACTCATGCTTCATGTGCCTTTGGGATAGCAGGGCAAGGCAAGATCATTGGACAAGAGTGGCATGGCCTGCAAAGGAAACCATGACTGTAGGTAAAGAAAATATCATCAACAAGCCACTGGTTGACAAAAATAAGATCATTCTCCCACTGCTTCATATCAAATCAGGTTTAATGAAACAATTTGTTAAGGCTTTGGACAAATCTGGCTATTGCTTCAAGTATATTTGCAGATCATTCCCCGGATTGAGCATGGAGAAGCTGAAAGCTGGGATTTTTTATGGTCCTCAGATTCAGAAACTCATCAATGATCGAAATCACCTTGAAGCTTCTTCATGGAACAGTTTTGTTTCAGTTGTCAGGAACTTCTTAGGTAATAACAGAGCAGAGAATTACGAAGAACTGGTGCAAGATCTGATAGCTAACTTCAGAAACAGTGGAACAAATATGAGCATCAAGGTGCATTACCTGCACAGTCATTTAGACAAATTTCCAGGTAATCTAGGGGACTTCAGTGAGGAACAAGGCGAGAGGTTCCATCAGAATATGAGGGTGATGGAGGAGAGGTATCAAGGAAGATGGGGCATACATATGATGGCTGACTACTGTTGGAGCCTCCAGCGCAATTCCACCAACGACACATACAAAAGGAAGTCGAGCAAACAGCGATTTGCTAATGCATTACCATAGACAATTAACATATTAATTAATTATTTAATTAATTAGACATAATTAGTTTTTCAAATGAAAATGTTTTCTTCTATAACACTATTACACATATTTATGAACCAATTTCTGCATGACTATTAACAGTTTCACTACTATTTGTTAGTATACTATTATACTTCATGCAATTCTTGACAAATTCCAAACACGGTGCATACATTATTTAATTAATTTTAATTATCTCGTAAAATAGAGCCAATCTAGCAAAAGCACTTACATATTCTAAATCAGCATAGTTGTCTTTGTATAAAATGATTCAAATATCACTGGCAATGAATTCACTGTTTACCAGTGTTATGTTAAGTTACTTATATACTCGTAAAATTATAATTTTCCCTACGTCCTTATTGGTTTTCTTCCTTAAACGCATGGATGCAGCTTGGAGTTCTGGGGCCCCTGACAATGAAAACCGAGCCCCCAACCAGGTAAAGAAAAATTAATTAATTTTGAAAGCGATGGGGCCGCCAACGGCTTCGGGTCCCTAAAAATTGTTCGTGTTGCCCCCTCGCGGCAGTTAGTTTAACGGCTCAAGTAATTTCTACAATATTCTTCTTCCTAAAATATTGTTCTTCCTAAAATATTTTTCTTTCTAAAATATTGTTCTTTCTAAAATATTGTTCTTCCTAAAATATTGTTCTTTCTAAAATATTGTTCTTCCTAAAATATTGTTCTTTCTAAAATATTGTTCTTTCTAAAATATTGTTCTTCCTAAAATATTGTTCTTTCTAAAATATTGTTCTTTCTAAAATATTGTTCTTCCTAAAATATTGTTCTTTCTAAAATATTGTTCTTTCTAAAATATTGTTCTTCCTAAAATATTGTTCTTTCTAAAACGTACATCATAGTTCACTGAAATAGTTTTAAGCATGAGTAAACGTTTTACCATTTGTACAGACCTAAGACAAAATTATATTTCAGTTTATATTGGTACCTATTTAATTCAAGTCAGCGTAATATTGCTTATGTACTAATTAGTCAAAAAGCCTGCAAATATAGACAAAGGCGGTTGTGAAATAGACTAAAAGACTAAAATAAAGGTGAAATGGTGAAATAGTCTAAAGTTATTGTGAAATAGACTAAAGTAAAGGTGAATTAGACTAAATTAATGGTGAAATATACTAAAGTAATAGTAAAAGAAACCAAAATAATGGTGAAATAAACTTAATTTTTTGAAAAAAGTAAATACCTATTAAATTTAAAAAAGACAATGCACCAAGTCAAAAAAAAAATAAATGAAAGTTACAAATCAAAGTCAAAATGTAGAACAAGATTTTCATATTTTTTCTTCCATTTAATAATTTGATTTAGAATTATTTTTTGAGAAGTCATAAAAAGGGAATTTATAATTATGGACATCAACTTTCCTTGATCTAATTTTTTTCGATACACATTTAATAAAGAAAATTGAACGTAAAGTTAAACAATAGCCTTACCTTTTGCACTAAATAAAAATACATGTATTGAGAAGTGACTTTATTTAAAAGAGGCAAGTTATTTCTAATTACCTACTTTGCAGCCTTCAGAACTTTGTTTCGTTTAATTTATTTTTAAACTTCAGACGTTTTATTTCCGAATGTTTAAATCGTCTGCTCAATTTTTATTATTAAAAATATAAAAAATCATAATATATTAAAATATGGTTGTGGGACAACAGAAACTTGAAATATAAGCATTTTGAATTAAAAAAAAAAGAATGTCGAATTGGAGAGGTGGCAGCGAAACACTGCTTGCACACGGCGGCATTTGGGTTAGGCGCGACACTAAATACATTAATCTAATAAGTGTTATATTTACTTCTATTCTGTCAGTGACAGTATTTTTCGTGGAGTCGGGATATTGGAGTAAAATCTTGGTAGGATGTAAATGTCAATGTGACTGGGGGTGACTAGAATGAAGTCTCGATCGGCATGCAGCAGATTTCTAGTTCAAATCTCAATCTTGCGTTAAAAAATAATACTTGTGTATGACATCTATTGTTAATTGCGAGTCCTACACTACTAGAGTGGTCAAATGCCATCCAATACTTACATATGACATCTATTGCTAAATGTGAATTCTACACTACTAGAGTGGTCAAATGCCATCCAATACTTACATGTGACATTTATTGCTAAATGTGAGTACTACACTATTAAAGTGGCCAAATGCTATTCAAATTATGCAGATTAAAACTGCGTTAATAAAATATCTGTCATTAAGATATTGGAATAGGGAAAAACTAAAGAAGAAACTCTAATATAGAATTCACTAAAACTGTAAATTCAAAGTTTTGTTGTACATACATACTTTATTATGTTTATAATCTATTATAATGAGTATATAATTGAGCAAATTGATTAATAATACATTTACAAGAAAATAAAATATAGTTTTAGAACTGGGTACATTAAAATGCTTTCATTTTTTAAGTACAGTGTTCAAGTTAAAAGGTACTTAGAAAATTATAATTACAAAAGTTCGAAAGAGTTATTAAATTACTTTCAATTTTTTTCTAAATAGTATCTTTTAAATTTACAAAAACTATATTTACCTTTCTTTGGTAAGTCCTTTTAACTAAAATGTTCATTTAACTAAGTTATCTCAACAATTTCATTCCTAAATTTTGTATGACAGATGCACATTATGTATAACAATAATGATCTTATTTCTGTTTTAGTCATGGAACAAACAGATACACAATTACACTAAATTGCTCTGTACTCTGGATATGATTTATACATTTTTTAGGCAAATTTCTGACTTTGATTTAAAAAAAAAACATTTTTTGTCTAATTGAAGTGTATTATTTCTTACAATTTAAATACAAATCATTTGTACGTTAATATGTGTATGTTAGATAATCTGTACGTGTGTCTTTTGATATTTACGAGAACAGCCAGTGGCTCATATTATTGTTTCTCTGCGAGTCGATTGAAGACTTGAATATGGAGGAGGAGCTTCATAGTTGAGACCTTCCTTCATTTTGATGTCGGTGTAGAATATATCCTTGGTGTAAATCACTACTTCAGGGGAACCTTTCTTCTCCACTATTGCCACAGTTGTTGCCCTTTGGTTATTCCTCGATCCTCGCTCCCTCATCCAGCACCAATAGAGAATCAAGATGACGAGTATCACGAGTGCTACTGAACCCACCACTACTCCAACAATGGCGTAAATTTTGTAATCAGATTCACGATCTAAAAGTATAACAAAAAAAATGAAAGTTTTAATTTTGAGACCAACTGACATACTTGAAACATTGAACATTAAATTCACTATCATGACCAGCTAATACAGATAGTTTTTACTACCTATGACATATATGTTCCATCGAGTAGATCCACATTGAACTCCTGTCAGATCTTTTTCCACATGAAACACTCTTAGTCTAGTGGGTCTGTGGCTGTTAGGTGCAGGGGCTGATGGCTGTTGGTCAGGGTCGCTTATGTTGCCCATAAATTCTAAGAAATTAAAATAATATCCACGTTTAAAGAAAAGTTGATGAAATACGACACACAATATATTCCAGACTTTCTCCTTCATCACTATCTGACTGATGAAATGCGACACAAATCTATCCCAGACTTTCTCCCTCATCACTATATGAATGATGAAATACGACACAGATCTATCCCAGACTTTCTCCCTCATCACTATATGAATGATGAAATACGACACAAAATCTATTCCCGACTTTCTACCTCATCACTATCTGACTGATGAAATACGACACAGATCTATCCCAGACTTTCTCCCTCATCACTATATGAATGATGAAATACGACACAAAATCTACTCCAGAATTTCTCCCTCATCAATATCTCATGTTCTTTTTTTCACTTTATAAGCTTTTAATTAGTTTCTCTATCTGTGGGTGTGTTTGGTTGTGTGTCTGCAAAATGTTAACTATACAACGAGGCGATTTTACGTCACTCAATGAAAACAGTTTGTAGCATGCCAAAGCTCAAAATTTATATCTGTGGACATTTTTCTCCCTGTGATCAGCGAAAACATCTTACAAGAAAAGTGAAGGTTACCTATCATCGCTACACCGGCGTCAAAATGGAATTTGTTGAACAAAAATTTCACATTTTCGTGATATGCTTGTACAGCTTGTTAATGACGAAAATAATTACGCAGTTAAAGACTGGCCAGAAGAACTGATCATGTACCTGACAGATTCAATGTACAACATGAGTCTCTTGTTGATCCTACCAAAAAACTGCTTCCCCCTCTTAACATAAAGCTTGGACTGTTCAATTGTGTTCATACATTTTGTGAAGGCTCTGGACAAGGATTCGGGTGGCTTTGCGCATCATCAAGAGAAGTTCAAGACCACTACTACACCAGCAATGATGCGTGCGGGCGCGTTCATCGGACCTCAAATTCGTGAAGTCATTAGTGATCACACCTTTAAGACACAGCTGCAGCCTTCTCATTTGGCAGCCTGGGATGTTGTAACGGTTTGTAATATGAACTTAATTTATGTTCCATGGTTCATAACATTAAAATAAAATATAAACAGTAGAATAAATCTAACATAAACTGAATTATCACTATGACTAATAATCTCCTTAATTCAATGAATAAACACTTATCACTTTCCAATAAACTCAACTCGATTAACTGAACTCATATACTCTGAACTCTTCATAAACTGAACTCGCTCTGACTTATATACTGACTGAACTTCTATACTCTGATTCAGAGAACTAAACTTCCTAAACTGACTGTCTCTCTTAACTGAACTGCTGTATCATACAAACAGCCTCTTATATATTATGCATGCATCATTACTCGAACTTTCTACATCCAACTAAATCGCACTTACTAGACAATCATATATTCTATAAACATAATATCTAGACTCTCGAAATAACTAGAGTCTTGAACACGTGACCTCAGGTTGACCTGGTTGGCCAATCTCCAAAACATACACACACACCTGTGTGCATAGTACAACAACTACACTATGACAGATGCATTTGTGGCTGTGCTTTCTAACTTTTTGGGAAACCACAGGTCTGAGAACTATGCAGAGTTGGTTGAGGGACTACTAACAACATACAAGGATATGGGATGCAGAAGGTTCTTAAAATTCACTTTCTGCACTCCCATCTCAGTTTCTTCCCACCCAATCTAGGTGCAGACAGCGACGAACAGGGTGAACGTTTTCACCAAGAAATAGCAACGATGGAAAACTGTTATCAAGGGAAGAATGACAGCAGCATGATGGGCGATTTATGTTGGTTTTTACAGTGAGAGTGTGACGCTGATTACAAAAGTAAAGCAGCAGCGTCTAATTATTTCTAACATCAAAATGCATTGTATTAAGATTACCTGATGTTATTTGGTCATATAATACTGTATAGTTGCTTTTTCTGTTCTATTTCTCTGTGAATTGTAGTTATTGTATTGGAATGTAGACGCAATGACATTACATTTCTAATGACCATAAAGTGTTATAATGGTAAATCAAGATGTTAATATAACTTTAAAACCTGACGTGATACACAATTTTCAATGACATATTTTGAATCAGCAGGTCAAATTGGTCTTTATACACTTAATAGTTCCCAGGTAGCAAAAATGTTTTTCCTAGTGTAAGCAGCAACCGACGGGGATATAATTATATCTAAGTGGATATTATATATATTAAAAATGCTGTGATAATGAGTAAAATAAAAGTGTCGTTCCTTGTGATTGACTGATATATATTTCTATTAGAACAAAGCAAATAAAACATTATACAATTTCCTTCTCATTTGAAAAAAAAAAAAACATGTAGTATTTATTTATAATGGTTGTTTCTGTCTAGGTATTTCACAGCAAGACACATTAAATTCTGATCAAATAAACCAACCAAAAACTGTTATTACAATAGACTACTTAACTGATATCCAGTTGAAGCCAAATAATTAGTTTGATAATATGTTATTACTTGAGTTACTAGATTTATTACATTATTTTTATTTTAATAAAATCCATTCATATTATTTACAGTTTTTTTGTAATTTAGTTTTGACATTGCCCTGGCTGCTTTACGTTTAAACTTCAGTTTGGATATTACAGTTTATTTAAATATAGCAGCTTAGCGACATTTGTGTCATCGCGTAAAAAAAATAAGTTCGCCAGGTAAGTTCGAAATTCAGACACTGGGCGACAAGCTAATTTTATTTAACATTTCTTAAAAATTGCGTGAAAACTTTGTAGATCTTGGCCTGCCAAGTGTACATCAAAAGTCCATTTCGCAATCTGACCTCTCATGGCCGAATATAAGAGTTTTTTTAGGTACCGTTTTTGCTTATATTTTAAATATAAATCATAAAAGCTAATCAAAGGGGCGTAATCATTATTTATTTTTGTAACACTTATTCAACATGATTACTTCCCTCTCTATTTATCAAAATCCATACACGTAGAGCAAAAATCTATGGCTGTAACCCGGAAAAAAAAATACGGATTTCGTCCGGCGTAACCATAGCCACTGCTTACAAGAAAATGCTCTAAAATGTCCTTTGTCCGAAACGGAAAAGACTTAAATTGCTTGTTTTAATATGAATTTGTTTTTAAAACTACTTACCTTTCTACGTTGTGACATTATGATTTAGTTTGGATAGGTTTCAAGTTTTTAATATTTCTAAAAATGGCGTTGAATACCAGGGGTGGGGTGTCGGCCAAAATATTTGCCGGCACCGACACCGGAGGGGATGGGGGAGGGGCAAAGGGAGATAATTGTGTATTTTTCCCCTGTATATATCTCATACTATATATATATAAAGATGCACGTCTAATTGTATATTTATTCTTCTTGGTTCTACAACCCATTTATGGCCCTGTCCTGCCATACTACTCTTCTCCACTTTTCCCGACTCATGGTCTTCTTTCTCCACTCTCTCACTCCTATGGCTTTAAGGTCTTTCTCCACTTCATCCAACCATCTGCTTCTTGGTCTGCCTTTAGGCCTTTCCTCATTGGGTGTTGCCTTATGTACCTCTGTTGTTTTCCATTCTTTCTATGTACCCTGCCCACCTCAATCTATTCATTTTGATTTCAGCTGTTATATTTGGTTCTTCGTACTAAAATTGTACAGCTCTGGATTGGTTCTACTTCTCCACTCGTTATTTTCCTTTACTGGTTCATATAATTTCCTAAATATTTTGCTTTCCCAAGTGCTTAGAATATTTTCTGCTTGTTTGATGAAACTGTATATTTATACTTTATCGATATTTTTTTATTTAATGTATACTTTTAATAAACAATATATACTTTTTCTGGTTAAATATTTTGAGCTTTGGTGAAGTATATTTGTTTAATATATATTTACTTTTGTTACTGATTCCTTATAAAAATCAATGTATACTTATAATCAACATGTTTCAATAAGCATTTATTGAATGCAGTACTTGGTGAACAATAAAGAAAATATACACATTTGTGCAGGGTCAGCATAATAACATTTTGGACGCACTTGCAAAACTTATTTATCCCCAACCACATCCCATTTTTAATTGCGAGAATTGCTAGCTAATTCTAAGTCTATTGCGTAAAGTGTTTAAGCTGTATTTTAAATTGACTGAATATATTTACTTCGATCATTTGACTTTTGAATGCTACTGAAGTAAAACTGATATAGTTTCGCGATTGATCATATTTTTTTTCAGTACTGAAATGGTACTATAGCCTTTTCTCAATCAGTTGTTTACAACGTAAAAGAAATATAAACAGCATACCAACATCCTACAGTGTATAATCAAATCGACTGGTGATATTCGTGCACATATTATGCAACTATAAAGTTTAATACAGGTTTGATATACTGGTACATTTGCAACGTTTTCCTATTTGTCCTATTCATTATCTGGAAGTTGCCGCTCTAAAGTATAACCAAACTGTCCGACTGCCTGGGCACCCACAGACACAGTGGTCCCCAATCCCCAGTACCGGTCCGTGGATCAAATGGCACTGGACCGCCCAAGAAACATTAAATTATTTCCTTTTTATTTATTGTAGTGTATTTCTCTCAGGATAGTGCGACACCTACCTACCCTCTCGGGCCGCGGTAAAATTATCAAATGTCGACAGGTCTGCCGAGAGTAAAAGGTTAGGGACCACTGCACTAACACACACACACACACACACCTCTTCTATGGTACCGGTAGCTTTTATTTTGTTTAAACAAAATAAAAATAGCCTTTGTATCTTACTATACTACTCTTTCAAAGCAAGTTTGTCAGCATTTTTATTTTCCGACCTCACCATGAATATTTATAACTTTATAGATGAATTTAAAAAAAACTTAAAGAAGGTATACTTATGTTGTAGCATGCATTGTATGGGTCTAATTTGTAGTGTAATTACTAAATAACAAAAGTAAATTTAAAAAATTCCCGACCTGTGTAGTTAAATGTGTTTATTTAAATAATTATGCTCAGGGCGCCGAGCTAGACGGGTCTCCGAAATAGTAATCTTGAAAACAATGTTCAGCTTCTAAACCAGACAAGGGCAATCTACGTTTTGATTTGACCCGCAGTACACTCCCCTTTTTTCATTTACATTGATAACATTTACATTTATGTTAGCTCACATACAGTATTATAAACACTCCAGTGATCTGCTCTTGGTCCAGCCCTTCAATCAAATTTAACAACCTATTGTGGTTCTTCAGTAGTTATAAATTTACATCTCTGATCAGTTGTACATGTAACATTGAAAGGTCACGAAAAATACAATATATGGACATCAAGAGTAGCTGCAGTGAATACATTGAAGTGACAAAAGTGTATTGTCAACTTCAAAATATGCCACAGTATTGGGATGTTATTTTTATAGTAAACCTGAAGCTGCCGATTCGCTACTTTTAATAAGTTCTCATTTATGTGTAGGTTTATGCTCAAATATTGGTCAGGATTATTATTAACGATTGCCTAAGTCAGCAATTCACTGCAAAGTACAGACATTTCCAACAACACTAGAGCAATGATGCTTGGAAGTTAGTAAGTGACCATTCAGAGAATGCAGAATGCTGAAATAAAATCACGGCAAGGGCTACAGACAATGATAAAAGATGGTTGTTCCAGACCTTTTTTTTTAGAAAAGAGAGAGACGTATGAAGACAAACACACTTAACAGTTAATAGAGGAAGGAATCGTTATTTACACCCGAATTAAACCTGAAATGTGTATTGAAAATGTTTGTATTGTAATATACGGTGGGGGGGGGGGGGGCGCCTCAACAGCTCCAGCTACGGACTGGGCTTTAATGTAGTGCCATTGTGACGTAGATTGGTAACGTTTCATTCTGGCTGAGCGAAATTAAGCTGTGGAGAGTGTGATCATTATTTGAAGTTCTAAAAGACTTGAATAGGTTTGTATGTAATCTTTCTCAAACATGAATATTGATAGAGAGATGCAAACTAAAAACAGACTTACCAAGTATTTATTTAAAAAGAGAAGAAGAACTTAAGAAAACTTTATATTAAAGATTGGCTAAGGACTATCTGACGTTAAAGTTCTAGTATTTTTTTTTCGGGGGGGGGGGAGTTTTTGCGCCGACACCGACACCGACTCCGGACAAAATACAAATGCCGACACCGACACCGGGCAAAGTACAAATGTCGACACCGACACCGGCAAAAACTACCGACACTGACACCGGCTCCCCAGCCCTGCTAGAACCATCATGGCCTGCACGTCAAACCCATAATAGGATTTCTTTTATCTGCAGCTATGGAGAGTAAACAAGCTCTTTTGAGAGCTCCACACAAAGGGAGATAATTGAAAGGGAAAGATAAAATGTTTGTTTGGCGACAATGGGGAATGAGGATATGGTCAGTCTTGACCTTGGGCTAGAATTATTCATGAGATAAGTCGCCTATCGATTTAGAGATTACAAATAATAAGTTTAGAGAACTTTGACTCGCAGGGCTAATGAAGTTTTGTGGGATTCTTTATTAAGAAAAAATTTCTGTTTTTTACTTCCAGATAAAATATTACATTTTATAATAAAAGTGGAAGGGGGGGCTTTGTCTTAGGAGAGGGGGATGTCCATGGAGGGTATTGTCTGAATACTTATATATTTAACCCACCCTCCCTTCAAACATAAGTGACCAAGATGTAAATTCAATGTGTTGGGCAACATCTGTTGCAAATAACTGGCGAATAAATAATACAAATTTCGCTCTATACTCCATTCCATCAAATAGTTTACCTCCATCTATTGCTGTCAGATTATTTAGCCTAAAAATGGTAAACCTGTAGCTCCCTTTGTCATTGATCAAGTGGTTGGAAATAACTTTTTTTATCAAAATAGAGCTGGAGTTCGATTAAAAAATTTAATTGAAATTAAAGCTTACATAACATTTTTATCGCAAAATAAAGCAAATTTAATCGAAAAATATACTTAATGTATTAAGTGATACATTTCTTTATTTTATCAACATGGCATTTTAAAATAGTAAATTTGAATGATAGAACAGTTAACTGAAATAGTATTACTTATTCATCAAATTGCTTATTAGACAGACAAGTTTATTCACATTCGCCGGTTCCAGTGATGCTCTCTTCTTGTTAACAACACAGCCAGAAATATAAAAGAGAGTTTTAGCAAGGATGCTAAATAATTTTTCGCTAACTTAACTGGGTATTTCTTCACGTGTAACTTGTACCACTTTTAATGGATCCTAGTAATTTTTAATGTGTTTCTCCAGTCTGTATTTATCAACAACTGTCGGGGTGGAGCGAAGCATCAATGGCTCATCTTTAGACTGATAACAGTTCCTGCATTCGCGCTTTCTTTCGTGGTTGTTCTGATGTTTGTTTATCATCATTATCAAGTCCAGATTCTTTTACATCAACCGAGACTAAAAACTGATTGACAGGTGTCATGTATATGAAACTATTAGTGCAGCTGTTACAGACGTGACCAGCAAGATGATCTATTTTCAATTGCAATAATAATGTATGCGGAAAAAAAAATTATGAAACAAAATTTAAGGAATCTCGTTATTGTGACCTAATTATAACCGGGTTTACCTAACACTTGTTCTTTTACCTCCGTCAATACACTACAGTATATAATGTATACCTCCACCAATACACTACAGTATATAATGTATACCTCCACCAATACACTATTTCTTCATTTTATATCACAAGCGGGGCTGTCACATTCTGTGAGGTTTTGGTGAAATCTAGCCCTCTCCTATTTCCCCCCTCCCCCGTGTTGCGTCATCGACTCAGGGGGGGGGAGATAACAAAGGGGATAGTCAAAGGCTTTCGTCTTCAAATGTGTTCGCACTGTGGTCAGTGTGTCTAGCGCCAGGGGGAATTAACCCACTTAACACGTCAGCTGACGTCAATTGGGGAGATCAAAGTAGACAGGGGAGGGAAATGGTAACATCATCATATTCAAGTGGGAGAGGGGTGGACACTCTGTCCCTTTATCTCCCCACGCTTGGTTGCAACTGACCACGCATGATGTGTGTGGCCTACACAGTTCGCTGCCCATTAGTCAGTGAAGTCTTGGCACGCATGATCCGCGACATTGGAGTGCGTGGCTTGAGACTTCAGATGGTTTTTAGTTAGTCGGCAGGGAGTGGAGTGAGACAGTCGGAGAGCGAAGTCGAGCTCGGACGGCGAGGCCGTCAGCTCGACTCGAGCCTGGACTGGTATACAGACTGAGCTCAGATGGGACTTAGATGGTTTCATCCAGCTCAGTTCTGAGTTCTTTTTAGAACTACCAGTCGCAGGTATGACATTAAACATATGTGGTCCTTTTGGGTTTAAAATGTTTTTAATGTAGTAGCCGGCGAAGCTACTTGCCCTTTTTAGGGCACTGTGTAAATGTAGGTTTGATGTAAATAAACACAACTCGTTGTACTTGTATGTGTTTCGTTCTCATTTCTTGTTGTGCTCTATGCGTCATGTGGAACCACGTGGCTGGGAAAAATACAAATACTGGCCAAAATTCAATAGGTGATCATGCTCGTTGACAACGACCACATGGATACCACAAGGGGCCCGCGACAGGGGCGTTTGGGTGTGTGTGTGCTAATGCGACGGGCGGGGAGGGAAGATCTACGTGGCAAGTGAATGGATTTTAAATTGTAGATTGAATTTTTTTGATTATCGATTTGGCGCTACTCTGAACTATCAGCATTTTGGTCAAATTAACTCAGGTGTGGCGTTATTTCATGATGAATGGTGGCATATATCATCTTGAATTGTGGCATTATATCATCTTGAATGGTGACATTATATCATCTTCAATGGTGGCATATATCATCTTGAATTGTGGCATTATATCATCTTGAATGGTGACATTATATCATCTTGAATGGTGACATTATATCATCTTGAATTGTGGCATATATCATCTTGAATGGTGACATTATATCATCTTGAATTGTGGCATATATCATCTTGAATGGTGACATTATATCATGATGAATGGTGGCATTATATCACCTTGAATGGTGACATTATATCATCTTGAATGATGACATTATATCATCTTCAATGGTGGCATATATCATCTTTCAAGAAAATCTAATAGCGATTAAGTAATCTATACATTTTTTGGTTTTATAAGCCAGAAAATATTTATCTCTAATTAAAGAGCAATATAAATAACACTCACAGTTTCACTGGTGCAGTTAATGACTCTCAACCATAGTACGGTCTTAGTGTTAGACTCTAACGGCAAGAGAGAAACTACATATTCTATTCAAGTGCATTATATTTAAAATATATTTAGTATTGACTTTTCAGACAACTCACGTGAAAAATAGTTGCAGAAGTTGGAACAGCACGACTCCACAGTAAACTAACAATTAAACACATTAATATGTATACTCATGTGACTGTCTGTGTGTTAGTGTAGTAAAATACAGGGACAGACATAATCAGGATGTGTCAGGTTGACATTCTGAGGTAGATCATTGACATAGATGGTGACATTTCAAGTGATAGAATCGATGTATCTTAACATACGCTGTGAATGTACTCCTGTCACTGAAGCCCAACAAAAGGTCAAGTCAGTTCCTTCCTGACATTCTAGAAACATCCTACGATACGATATATATCAGTGTTTCATTGTATATGTGTTATTGTGTGTGTTACTGTATGTGTGAGTTATTGTGTGTGTGAGTGTTACTGTGTGTGAGTGTTACTGTGTGTGAGTGTTACTGTGTGTGATACTGTGTGAGTGTTACTGTGTGTGTGTGAGTATTACTGTGTGTGTGAATGTATGTATGTGTGAGAGACTGTGCATATTACTGCGTGTGTATTGCTGCGTATGCATGTGTGTATGTTACTGGTTGTGTTACTATATGTGTATGTGTGTGTGTTACTATGTGTGTTACACTGTGTTTTACTGTGTGTGTTTGTTAATGTGTGTGTGTTTTTTTTACTGTGTCAGTGTGTATTACTTTGCGTGTGTTACTCTGTGTATCTGTGTGTTTTACTATGTGTGTGTTACTATGTGTGTGTTACTATATGTGTATGTGTGTGTGTATTATGTTAGACATGGCTGGATTGATCAGTGACGTGGTGCATATGTTTGTTATGTGTATGGTAGAGCAGTTGTTTTCAACCTTTGCGCGACTGTAGCCCAAAGTACTGCGAAAGTATGTCCGAGAGTTAAATTTGAATGATATTATATATTATTATTATTTAATATTTGGGACTTTTACATTTCATAATAAAAAACCACAGAAACTATTTAAAACTGTAGCTGACTCAGCAGCCAACAGAGGAGTCTCACTGACTCAGCAGCCAACAGAGGAGTCTCACTGACTCAGCAGCCAACAGAGGAGTCTCACTGACTCAGCAGCCAACAGAGGAGTCTCACTGACTCAGCAGCCAACAGAGGAGTCTCACTGACTCAGCAGCCAACAGAGGAGTCTCACTGACTCAGCAGCCAACAGAGGAGTCACACTGACTCATACATAATCTAGGAGAGCAGAGAGAAGGCGACAAGAGGAGTCAGTCAGTCTGTGTTGATATATTCTTAAAACCAGATAAGTTTTTTTTTTAATTTTATCTTAGTGCACAATCAAATGTCTCGTTTATTTTGAATCCTTATAGATTTTTTGTTGGTAGTCTCTCACTGAGTACATCTTTGTTACTTTTGTAACGGAGTGTTTAAAAGCGGTGCTCGGAGAGATTACATAACATTTATTTGTTAGATCGTTACTGTCTAGTTTGTGTATATGTGACAGTATTGTTTTATTTGTTGTTACTATCAGTTTTTCTCTGCCTTTTGTCTTGTTTATTTCGTATTGTATTTGTACCACAGAAATTTACTTAGTTTGTGTGTTAGATTGTAGATAATAAGTATTTCATTATCCTTATAAGGTAAGTCAAGGTAACTCAATTTGTTTGTAAATCATTATTCATAACTCAGAATGTCATCATTCGAACATTTCGTTACCTTAGGACAAACACTAGGGATAGAGACAAAAAAATTAGAGAAATGAGCGCAGGATAGGTTAGAGAAGGAACAGGCTAGATTAGATAAGGAACATGAGAAGGAACAGGCTAAGTTAGATAAGGAACATGAGAAGGAACAAGCTAGGTTAGATAAGGAACATGAGAGAGAACAGGCTAGGCTAGATAAGTAACATTCTTACAACATAGCACAAGGCCAGTTAAGAATCAAGCAGTTAGAATTAGAGAAAGAGTTAAGGGATGGCCAGCTGAATAATCCTACCCCTCTACCTACCCCACTGTCAACCATAGATCATAGTCTTGCAAATAGAATAGCTCACTATAAATACCATCTATTTGACGAACAGAAGACAACGATCGACAATTTCGAGCGTGACATGAGAGAACTTGACTTCCCCGAATCCAAATGGACTTACTTGTTAGGTAAATCTTTTACTAGTGACGTTTCCCTTAAGATATGTTTAAACCAGGACAGTTACCAGGTAGCTAGAGAACAGCTTCTAAGGACATATGGACAGACAGTAGCTAGTTTTAGGAAGGCGTTTCATCAGACAGTTTTACAAAAGGACGATGACCCCCAGACATATTTTGACAAATTAGGTACTGCCTTGGATAAATGGCTTCAATATGCTAAGGTAGAAAGGACATTCGAAGCCTTTAGGACATTTTTCTTGTTAGACAAGGCCATTCATTCCTGCCAACCTGAGTTGAAGTCATTCATTTTAGAAAGGGGACCAAAGACAGTAGAGACAGCCGTGGACCTAATAAGGAAATATAAAACCGCTCACCCTGATAGACCCACAACTACAGTAGAAAATGGTATACAGGACATTATATGTTTTAGTAGCGACACAAGCAGGTCCCATCACAGACATAGTCAGAACAGAGTAAATGAGAATAGAACGGTAGGTAGGACAGAATTAATATGTAGAAGCTGCAACAGAAAAGGTCATTTTGCTAGGGACTGTCCTTTGAACCATAATAATAGACAATCTAGGTCACCTGAGGACAACCGTAGAGACAATTATCAGGGAAGAGGTAGAAGTAGTTCAAGAGACAGGGTTCATGACGCCATGTGTTCATTAGAGCCATCCAAGCCCTTGACAGTAACAAAAGGTAGAGTAGGACATACTAGCGTAGACGTGCTAAGAGATTCAGGGTGTAATACAGTTTTAGTTAAGAAATATTTAGTTCGACCTTCCCAATACACTGGAAGATTTGGTAAATGTAGAGGCTTTGACGGACAAATTGTAACCTCCCCAATAGCAGAAATAGACACACAGACAAACTAATTTAATGGTAGAGTGGAAGCACAGGTAGTTGACAGTCTCATTACAGACCTTATTACAGGTAATAGTGTTATGGAGATCAAGGACGATAGAAAGAGCAGGCAAACTAGGACAAATTACAAACAAAAGCCCAGAGTTAGATTCAGTGACGTACAGCACAGTAGTATCCGTAGTGTAAAACCAATCATTTGTTTTCGTTGTGGGTCACACAGCCACAAGTCTAGGGCCTGTACAAAGCGTGTAGATGAAGTTATTTGTAGACAGTGTTGTAAAATGGGTCACAGAGAACAGTTCTGCTCTACAATTTCTGAATATAATAGGAATTACCGCCAGAAATATATAAATTAACCCAAGTTAAGCAGACTACGAGTTTATAGCTTTAATTACTAAGTAGAATGCCATAAGTTATAAGTTAATGTTGTTACCATAACAGCAACAGGAATATGATGTTTGCTAAGGCTAAGTAATATATGCAAATGCGGAGTCAAAGGTAAGTGATATAGGTCACATTAGAAAGATATACTGAATTAAGTATGATCAGCTAAGTCCAGAAGTTACACGGTAAGTTTAGATGTCTTGTTTCTTTGACTCGTGCACTAAGATACTGAAATAATATGTTCAATACCCCCCACACTCTAAAGAATATGCCCTTAAAATTTCATAGCTAGTTATTCACAGGCTGACTAACAAAGACCAGATACCTACATATCGTTATACAAGTTCAAGTCGCCACCTTTGTGAGGGCCTAAACATTTGTCTGTTACCAACGATCTAATTTCACCTGTTTTCACCTCATCATATTTGTTCGACGTGTAGCCCCTCACTCAAGCACAAACCCAGTCAAAGACGCACTCAAAAATTTCCTGTTACCAACGATATGCAGAACGTCATCAACAGTTTATATCGATGAAACAGACAAAACTAAAACCACGCCTCATAAATTGACACGTTTATCACAAGAGGTGTAGTTAATGTCACTTTGACCTCAAGTTCACCAGCGAGTGACTATTACAGACAATGGAACATTTTCGTCTTTCCCGTTGGACACGTTGTGTAAAACTGACCTGTATGTCCCATCACCTATTTGAACCAAGCCATCAAGGAGCAATACAAGCCAGTAACAGAATGAACTTGTTTGTATTATAGAACATTGCATACATTATGTTTTTTTTGTTTCGTGCTAATTAAGTTGTGTAATGTATTAAAATGTATTACGTTATATTACATTGACTTATGCATAGATGCTTGACAAGTAGTCTAGACATGTTTGATTTGACATCCATACCATTTTCAGTGTGATGTAATACTGTTCCCCACTAGACTTTTTTATAATAATGTTTGTTAGTTTGTTTTACTACGTAAAACTTGGAAAGGAGGAAGGTATATGTGACGTGTAGAATTGACCTTCTCCCCCACCAACCCCAGTTCATCACCGGGTCAAGGTTCCAGCCGCCGTCGCCTTTCCCCCAATCGTTTCACTGACGTTCTTCCCCCCCCCCCCCAAACGTTTCGGTGACAGACATCGTCGTTTTCACCCCCCCCCCATAAACGTTGCATCAACGTATTCGCCCCAACCTTATAAAAGACGTGAATAGTAGTAGTTGAGTTAGTAAGGCGCTCTGAGTTAGTAAGGTGCTGACAGTTATACGTTAGAGTAGTGTAGACAGTTCTAGGATTCTAAGAGTTAGTTGTAAACTTGTAGTGACATTTGTTTAAGTAGACATCATTAGACAAAGGACTTATATTGTATATATATATATATATATATATATATATATATATATATATATATATTCACCTATGTTTAGAAGCAATTAAAGTTAGATCTGTTGTGTTCATATACCAAGCCTTGGCGTTGATATATTTATTAGTTAGAAAAGTTAACGTTACATATTTGAAAATAACAACGTAACAATCTTGAACTGCTTATATTGTTGATACATCTTGAACTGCTTATATTCTCTATACATCTTGAACTGCTTATATTGTTGATACATCTTCAACTGCTTATATTGTCTATACATCTTGAACTGATTATATTGTCTATACATCTTGAACTGCTTATATTGTCTATACATCTTGAACTGCTTATATTGTTGATACATCTTGAACTGCTTATATTGTTGATACATCTTCAACTGCTTATATTGCCTATACATCTTGAACTGATTATATTGTTGATACATCTTGAACTGATTATATTGTTGATACATCTTCAACTGCTTATATTGTTGATACATCTTCAACTGCTTATATTGTCTATACATCTTGAACTGCTTATATTGTTGATACATCTTCAACTGCTTATATTGTCTATACATCTTGAACTGCTTATATTGTCTATACATCTTGAACTGATTATATTGTTGATACATCTTAAACTGGTTATATAGTTGATACATCTTGAACAGCTTACCATGTGATTTAGTTTATTTACAGTTAGGTATTTCTCCTGTCTTGTGAGTTTAAAGTCTAGTCAGCAGCTATCGATTGGTTGAAACCAAACAAACGGAAAAGTGACACATTTTGCCGTTCATTCAATCTTGGTCTCTTTCAATCCTCCCGTATATGCGAAATTCACTCCCCTTCCATCCAGACCCACCCAAATGATATTGACCATTACGACTCTATAAATAAACCTGGAGGATCAAGTC
Source organism: Bulinus truncatus (assembly GCA_021962125.1). NCBI lineage: Eukaryota > Metazoa > Mollusca > Gastropoda > Planorbidae > Bulinus > Bulinus truncatus. The sequence continues at coordinate 110,431 of JAGDYQ010000433.1, forward strand.
TTTGTTGTGATTCAATACACACACTTCATTCACTGTTTGCTCATTACTGTGATTCACTCAGTGAACCGTAATTTACCCAATTATTTTTAAGATAGTTATTCAAGTTACAATACAAATGGATTACTTTGTATCTGGACTATCAAAATGTATTTAAGTAATAAGTTTCCACAAAGGTAGCAATATTTTTATTGTCAAAATGTTTTGTTTCAATTCTAAAGTAACATAAATTATTATTTCTCAGCTCCTTTTATTTGCTTGAGTCACGTGACGTCAGTTATTGACTTTGTCATTACCATCAGGTGTATAATTGCTGTCAACCAAACCAGTTTTGCTTTGTAATAGTATGTTTAAACATAAAAAATAAATATGTAAATAATATATCATCCTAAAGTCAACAGTTAAAAATATCATCAATTAACATTGAAAGACATCATAAATTATTTGATAAATATTAAAACATTGTTTCTTGTCAATGAGGATTTTACATCTGTCAAATAAAAATTTACCCACGAAGACTACGTTATTATTGAACTGAATTTGTTCCATTAAAATATCTCACTGGTCAAGTAAGTTTGACAGAGACCTCATTTTGCCAGTAGATCTTTAGTTTTCTGAGACGTAATAGTGGGATTGTGAGAGAATATTTTACTTATATATTTATACTCATGTATGCTGTATGAGAACGTAGGTAACTAAATGTCTGTGTATGTAACTAAATGTATGTGTATGTTACTAAATGTCTGTGTATGTAATTAGATGTCTGTGTAGGTAACTAAATGTCTGTGTATGTAACTAAATGTCTGTGTATGTAACTAAATGTCTGTGTAGGTAACTAAATGTATGTGTAGGTAACTAAATGTATGTATGTGTAACTAAATGTATGTGTAGGTAACTAAATGTCTGTGTATGTAACTAAATGTATGTGTAGGTAACTAAATGTCTGTGTAGGTAACTAAATGTCTGTGTAGGTAACTAAATGTATGTGTGTGTAACTAAATGTTTGTGTAGGTAACTAAATGTATGTGTGTGTAACTAAATGTATGTGTATGTAACTAAATGTCTGTCTGTGCATGTAACTCAATGTCTGTGTATGTAACTAAATGTCTGTGTAGGTAATTTAATGTATGTGTGTGTAACTAAATGTATGTGTAGGTAACTAAATGTCTGTCTGTGCATGTATCTCAAAGTCTGTGTATGTAACTAAATGTCTGTGTATGTAACTAAATGTCTGTGTAGGTAACTGAATGTATGTGTATGTAACTAAATGTCAGTGTATGTAACTAAATGTATGTGTGTGTAACTAAATGTCTGTGTATGTAACTAAATGTATGTGTAGGTAACTAAATGTACGTGTATGTAACTAAATGTATGTGTATGTAACTAAATGTATGTGTGTGTAACTAAATGTATGTGTATGTAACTAAATGTATTTGTATGTAACTAAATGTCTGTGTCTGTAACTTTAAGTCCGTTTTTGTAGCTAAATCTCTGTGTCTGTAACAAAATTTCCATTTCTTGAAATAAATATCTGTGTCAGGTACTAAACAACTGTGTCTTGAAAATAATGTATGTTATGGAACTAAATATATGTGTCTGGAACTAAATATGTGTGCCTTGAACTAAATGTCTGTGACTGAAACTTAACAACTTTGTCTTGAACTAAATGGCTGCGTATCACACTGCGTACCTTTGTCTGGAACTAGATGTCTTTGTCTGTAACTGAAAGTATGTGACTGGAACTAAATATTTGTGACTTGAACTAACTGTCTGCGTCTGTAAATAAATGTATGTTTATGGAACTGAGGACACACTGATTCGATTAGCCCATGTAATAAATGAGTTTATTTCAATTAGTGTTTGAACTATTTACTGCAATCGGATTCTGGAATCGCAATAATCTGAAACATTATCAATATATGATTTTATTCATCCGATTTTACTTTACAATATTTGTCCAAAATCTAACTAATTTAGAATATGAATGAATCGGAAAATGAATTTGAATCGGTAGTTGAGAGAATATTTGGTAACCTGAATCGGTCAATGAAATGTTATAGCCACATAATTAGTTTGTGTGAAATCCAAGGCCCAGCTTAAGTGAAATATTACACGATAGTCAAAACATTAAAATATGTAAACATGTCAGAGAAATGTGCAACGGTTCTTCATTATCAGCTTGTAAATCAATTTTACCAAAACATCTCTAGAAGATTTTTTCTCTCTTCGTCCAAATATATCCTTTGTAATTATTAGTCAATAATAGACCGAACATCCAGTGGGTTAATTAAAACAATCTCTCTTTGCTTTAACCCGTTAGCAACTGTTATAGTTTGAATCCATTAGTGTTATAAAACATAAGTGTATTCTCTTCATTGCTCGGTTACATCAGTTTTATATTACGATTGTATTGGTTTATTCTTAATATTCATATGTTCAACAAGTTTAATACATTCCAGATGAGAGAATACATTTCAATTTTAAATGTGATTAGTTCTGATAGATTGGATAGACAGGAAATAGACATACAGACAAAGAGAAGATCGTTAGATAGATAGATAGATAGATAGATAGATAGATAGATAGATAGATAGATAGATAGATAGATAGATAGATAGATAGATAGATAGATAGATAGATAGATATTTTGTAAGTTGCTCAAAGTTGATTTTTAGTTATTTTTACACTTTTGAATCAGGAAGTTATCATTTATCTCTATAACATCTTACATCACTTTCACAGAAAAAATCGATTCGTTCCGATGAAAAAATAAGCAATTGTGTTTGATTATAATATTACTAGATATTAAGCTCGGCGTAGCCCGGGAAATCTAGGTGTAATGTTAAACCCCTTCCTAATCAATTTAATTAATTTAATTAGGTGCTGATTTATGCCACCTTCCTAATGTGCAGAAATGACCTACATTTCATACGTCAAAAGATGTGGCTGCCATAACCAACAAACCATCATCAAAAAGTAATCCATCGAGGGAACAATAACCTCCAGTACACAATGTTAACAAACTATAAAAGATGAGCATGATTATCAAATGCGCAGCCGATTTACGTGAAATGCGTAGCCGATTTACGTGAAATCAAGTGCAGAATTATTATTTTTTATTTGACGTCACAGAGGATTTTTATTTATAGCGTTTTGCCCTGAATTCTATTTATAGTTAAAATCAAAACAAAGCATTAAAAAATGCTCTGAAAAGTAGTGCGAAGGCACGATACACCACTCATCGGGAAATGACGTCATAGAGGATTTTTTTTTTTATTTTAAGCGACGGCGCTCCCATTCTGCAAAAAAAAAAAAAATTGTACCATCGGGACGTCATAGGTTATTTACGAACGCGCTCGCTAGTGACCTAGTCTGATAGAAACTAAAATAATTGGAATGATATTATACTAGCTGTACCCTGCAAAAATTTTTGCATAGAGTTATATCCCATTAGGCTTGATCGTAAGGTTAGATTATTTTTTTGGTTTTGGGCAGATCCGATTTTTTTCATGATTGTATTTTAAACTGGAATACTGTTTTATTAATTCTTTACTTTCGATTTAACGCAGAGCCCAAATCGCTTTTATATATATTATTATTTAATATTAAGGACCTTTACATTTCATAATTAAAAAAAACACAGAAACTATTTAAAACTGTAGATTTTAAAAAAAATAAATATCGAATCGATTCGACGCAAGCGCCATTTTGAATTATGTTTTCGTGACCTCGCTGATCACGTGATTACTTTATCAAATACTATTGTTTTATTTATTATTTCTGGAGGTCGTTTATTTATAGAACGGATTCCCCACACACCGCCCGCCGCCAGCGACCCGGACAAGCTTAGCTGCTTTATAATGTAGATACCTGTAAAATTTCTATAACAATATTTAATGCAAATAACCATTGATCTGCCTTGTATATATTATTGAAATACTAGCTGTACCCTGCAAAGCCTTTGCATGAAGATAGACGATTGTAAAGCCAGTTAAGTGATTCTGGGGCCCGTGGGCATGACCTAGATAAATAGACATAGACAGACATAGATAAATAGACAGACACATTGTTAGATAGTTATATAGATAGACAATTAATTATTGTATTAATGTAGATGTTAGAGGGAATTCCCTGTAGTACGGGGACGCACCTACTGAACGGGTTATTGAACGGGGGAAAAAGAAGAGGAACGAGACACACACGGACGGTTGACGAGGAAAGAGATAGAACATTGTTTTGGTTATTTTTGTCTTGTTTTAAGTTTGAAGAAGGTAGGGGAATTAGGAAGGAACGGAGGAGCTAGGAAGAAGTATTTATTGTATTAAAAACGAACAACTGGTATTTATCGTAGAGACATGATTTAATGGTTAATGTTCATTATTGAATAACTAGTTCTTACGATTATTCAATAAAGTGATTTTGGTTAATAACTGGAGGTGTTATGAACTTGTATAAGTTGTGCAGTTAAAGAAAGTAATTAAAAAATAAATATATAAAAGAGACCACCGCATCCATACCCTGACAACCTCTTTTGGGGCCCCTGCATTTTGACGTTCGATACCATGCCATGAGATTGTGTACCTAATATTTAATGTAAAAATAGTTTTGGGGGCTCCCCTCAGGCTGGGTCCGGCGGGACTTTTGATTTTGGAACCCACCCCACCCTACGTACGCCTCTGTGTTCAGCTTTGACACATACTTTCAAAAAGTTTTTTTTTTAAGTTATGAAATACCTAATTATTTGTTGTTTCTTTTTCTTACAACATCATAAAGGATAAATGTATTCAATAAAAAATGTCAAAGAGATCTAATTAGTTACTTTTCATTAAACAAACCAAAAGGATAAATTCTAAAAACAAACAATAAATAAAAAAAATGTCAAAGAGAGGTATCGAACCTGGATAGTCAGAATAAAAAGAAAACCCCAAGTTGCTTAGCCATTCAGCCACCACGTCACACAATCATATTGTACACTGCAAGGCATTTGCATAGAGATACACTATTGTTCAACCAGTGCCAAACCTAATGATTTGGGGACACGGGGGCTTGGTCTCTTTTGAGGCCCTTGCATTTTGTCATTCGATACCATGACATGAGATTATGTACTTAATATTTAATGTCAAAAATAGTTTTGGTAGCTCCCCTAAAGCTGGGGCCTAGGGTACCCTGCAAAGATTTTGCATGAAGATAGACTATTGTAAAGCCAGTGCCAAACCTAGGGATTTGTGGGCATGGGGGCTTGGTCTGATTTTGACATTCGATATCAAGACATGAGACTATGCACTTAATATTTAATGTAAAAAATAAGTTTGGGGGCTCCCCTCAAGCCGGGCCCAGCGGGATTTTCGATTTTGGACCCCCTCCCCCACCCTAGGTACGCCTCTGTGTTCAGCTTTGATACATATTTTCAAAAAAAAAATTTTTTTTTAAGTTATGAAATAATTAAAAATCTAATTAGTTGTTATTTCTTTTTCTTACAACATCCTAAAAGATAAATTATTTAAAAAAAATTCAAAGAGATCTAATTAGTAACTTTTCATTAAAACAACTAAAAGGATACATTCTGAAAAAAAAACCAAAAAAAAAGTCCCTTAGAGGAATAGAACCTGGATAGTAAGCATTAAAATAAAGATAAATCGAAACAGCTTATCCATTCAGCCACACAACACACGAACGAAAGGAAATTTACAATGTACTATTAAACAAAAAATTGCTCGATTATTTTTTCCCTTCCGTTTATTACTATTATTTACGTTTGACAATGTTAAAATGCTATCTGTTTTAATAAAAACTACAATAATTTGAATGATATATATATATATATATATATATATATATATATATATATATACATATATATATATACATATATATATATTAGGGTGCATCACGAAAAAAATTTTTTAATAAATGATCTGTCTGCTATTTAAATTTGTTCCATTGATCAAAAGAAGGATTGTGTAAAAAAATAAAAAATGTTTGAAAATATTTAGAGGTCCTCCGGACTTCAACAAAGTTTGCATAATTAAGCGAAAACTAGATAAAACCATCCTTCTTGTAAAGTCTTACAGACTTACATACAAAAAGTGAAGCGCTATATAAATTGTTTTATAGTCTTTGGTTTTATAATGTTTGGTAGCTATGATTGATTTTGATAAGCAGTTGTGCTAGAAATAAAATTTAAAATTCACATTTTATTAGCAAAAACAGCACTTTTCCTTACCGCATATTGATGACCAAGGCAAGCGTTTTAATTTCTTTATTTGTATTATTTTAATTTCTAATACACACGACCTATAAAATCAGAACATGGAAATGATATGAAAAACAACAATAAAATGTTTACACCTTCTAAGGAAATGCTGGCTGACCCTGGCATCACTTAAACAGTTGCATGTCCAGTTATTACTGCGTCTCCTGCCTCGCAAACAAAGAAACCACAAACTCTTCTAAAAACTGAATTGTTTGGCATTGGCCCTGCAATCTGTGTTGATGATGCTATAATTACTGGAATTCTTCGACTACCAACTTGTTTACAAGTTTTGAGGTGCATGATGCATCACTGCAATGTAGCAGCTCACAGTGAGCGTCCAGGTTCTCTTTGTGCACCTTCTCGATTTACAACTGCCAAAATTGTGCTGAATCAAGTTACTGCTTTCTACGAAAAAGCAAACATTCCAATGGTAACAGAGAGGAGAGCTTGTGAGAAGATTGTTCAGCTTCTTGATGAATACAATAAACTTCGTTCAATTGATAAAAGTCGCCGAAACACACCAGCCACCAAACGTAAACTGGAACAAATGAAATCTATGTTGGCAACAACTTTTCAACTGTGACCACCAAATGTCGAGACTATTATCAAGAATGCAGAAGATGCAGATGCTCTGCTAAAGCTTCGACCAGTGGTTGCCCTCAAAACTCCACAGAATCGATTTGGACATGGTTGGGGAAAACCACGATTCCAATCAATTGATTCTTCAACTCGGTTGTGTGATCTGGGTGTAGTTGACTCGTGGTTTACTATATACAGACTTCAACTGGACACAGGATTCCTCCAACTGCCTGTTGATGATTGGTGTCAAACAGCTTCTTACATTGCTAGTGCAGAAAATGTTGTTGCTATTAACGTTGTTAACGATTGTGCCGAGAGAGGAGTGAAACTGGCATCTGACTTTGTTGAAGCAGCGCGAACGGATGGAACATTTTCAAAACATTCTTCAAGTGGTAGAAATGGACCACAAAAACATCTCAAATGTGCGTAAACCTTACCAACGTGCAACAAAGAGAAACTGATTTAAATGCAACAGTAATAAACAATTCAATAATTTTATGTAATTGTTATATAGGCTAGAATAAACTTTTTTTTTCTTTACATGTCATGTTTTGTGATATCTCGTGCGGGGGGGGGACCTCTAAATCAACTGATTTGAAAACTATTTTACACAAGTTATTATTAATGATATTAGAACAAATTAGAAACATAGACAGCTCAAAAACAAACAATCAATTTTTTCCTCTATTGAGATGATGCACCCTAATATATATATATATATATATATATATATATATATATATATATATATATATATATATATATATATACCTTTTAATATTTTGGTACTTCTACATTTCATAATAAAAACCACAGAAACTATTTAAAACTGTAGATTTTTCAAAAAGAAATATCGAATCGAGACGCTGTTGGCTAGATGCCATTTTGAATTCTTGTTTTCAGCTTTCGATTTAACGCAGAGAGTAAAATGAATAATATGTAGATAGATTCGTAAAGAGGATATCTGCATCTAAAAACAATCAGCAGTTACTACAGTTAAATGGTATAGGGATCTGATGGCTATATATATATATATATATATATATATATATATATATATATATATATGCAACGGTTATATAAAATTAAAACATGGCATGATAGATCGATTAACTATTCTCATTATAATAATTTATTCAGAACTAGTTATCAAAGGCCCGGTACCCGGACCGGCGAGTAGGCACACAGTTGGAGTTGAAAATGGTGATATATATTTTAGCGCGTTAACCATCAGTCTATATACTTGCAGTGGCCCTAAGGACATGAACAGATTATTGTAGCCAAAATACATTTGAGAATAGGGACACCTAATAATACATCAAATAAATTTCATATGTTAAATAGTTCCTCCCAAAGAAAATAATCCTCACTATGGGTAAACATAAACAACAACTCTTAAAATCATATTCCTTCATAATATTTGAATGGACTCCTTTCCAAACAGTTATTCATTTAATGTTTATCAGGTGGTTTATTTACTGTTATACACATTGTAGCATAGTACAATTAACTAAGAAAAATTGCCGACCCGGCAGTGCAGAACCTAGGGATTTAGGGGGCCGGTGGGCTTGGCCTCTTATGGGGCTGCCCCTGCATTTTGACATGAGATAATTTTTTGACGCTACTCAAGCTTGGTCCCGAGAAGAAATAATCGTTGTGTAGCTTTTAGCTGATCTTCAATTAAAAACATATTATTTCATCAATGCAGTTGAGGCCGCAGAAGCAGAAAACATTAGTCCTCTTAAAAAAGAAAGACATATCAAAGCTTTCAACATTATAGTTCTGTAAAGCCAATGCCGAACCAAGATATTTTAGGCATCTTTGGGAGCCACTACATTTTGACATGAGATAATGTACTAAATATTTAGTTTAAAAAATATTTTGGGGGCCCTACTCAAACTGGGCCCCCTCCATACACCTTCTGTGTGAAGCCCCATCATTAATGATTAGTTTGCATTGTAAACGTTGTGTACGGCGCTACTCAATCTCAACCTTTATTTAATTCATTCATGTGACGTAATAGTCAAAAAATGAAAAAAAAAGTGACGTATTTTAGGTTAGTAATAAAGGGAAATAATTGAACATTAGAAATAGACATATTTTAAAAATAAAAACAATTTAAACAATATAAATATTACATTATATTTAGGTATCCATAATTTGTGTTTAAAATTAAGATTGTGGAACATAACACATAATATTAATTAAACGATTTCTGTAAATATTTCTTTTATGATCGCTTCTCATTTAATAACAAATTGAACACCATAGATTTATTACGATACTGTGAGATATACATAGGCCTATGGGAAATAGTTACTGTTTGACATTCGTTGCGGAAAGTATCACAGAATATTACTTAATACAATAAGATTCTTTTATCAATGTTACTATGTATTTAATACCATATTATCTCTTGTTGATCATTGTGATTTTAAACAAATATGTAAACGTCAGCCTACAAAAGAGGAACTGTAAATTAATTGAATTAGTTTACTTTAACTAACTGCTGTTCTGTGTTTTAGTTGTTCACATCATTTTTTTCTTCATTTGTTTTGTTTTTTTTAAATATTCGATCAGCTTTTAATTCTGCTATTTATTTTTTGATAGGCAAAGACTTTGCTTTATGGTAATTTAAATTTACCTTAATTATTCAAATTGTAGCAATTATTGTGAGAATATTAAATACTAATGATATTTTTAATTCAGAACCGGAGTATTCATTTAAGAATTGCTTAAGTTAATGCAAAATGAGCAATGATTTTTTAACAAATCCGAATACTTTTTTTTAACCTTATCAATATTGAAGATTTTATACCATTTACATTTAATACGAAAAATGAAACAATAATTCCTATTTCTTCAAAAAAATTTATATATATAGCAAACTATTGTCAGTTGTCATGGTAAAATAATTTATAAGATGTAAATCTCCACAACTTTTAATTGTACTTATTAAAACATCATGTCTGTGTCCTGTTCAATTCATCCTGCCCTTACCTCTAGTTCAAATAGAGCTGAACAAACTTACAAAACATTTTTTTTACTGCCTTGTCGATTATTATGTTTGTTTTTTTTACAGGTTTTATTGCTAGTTGGCTTAGTACATGAATATTTTTATGTAGTAGTCTGTTTCTCCTTTTTATTCCATGAATTTAACTAAATAAATAAATTTGCATCAATTTTACTGATACTGTTAAAATTTTATAAAATTTCTTCACCAGAAATGTCACTTTTTAAAAATATTAATCTGCACTTAAATTTTTCCTTTAAAATTTTACTATTTGTTCACTTATTAGCCTGCCCTTTAAAAAAAATTCTTTGATTAGTTTGGTTAAAAGTTAAACATTTTCTTGCTATAAATAATAAGTGTTATGTAATGTCTGAATCAAGTGTAGTTATGAATGTGTTTAAATAATTTTTTTATATTTTCTCATTGTTTAAATTACCGATTGTTACACATGGGTAAAAATAGGATGTAAGAGAAAAGGAATGAAAAGTAATGAGTACAAATTTAGTGTTATTGTGTTGGAGAAAATAGTTTGACATTTGTTATTTTGCTTTTTTTTTCTTCCTTTTTTTTCAGTATTTTTTGGGAATGTTTTTTTCCCTACTATTTTAAATGTTGTGCTTCTTATATATATATATATTACTGCTGAAGATTGTTTGAAGTTATGTTCAGCTTCGTGTTAATGTTTTAATTTATGAAATAAACCAAATTGTTAAATTATAAAAAAAAAAACAGAATATTTCTGGCATGATTTTGTGTTACTTCTAAGATCGCTTCTTGCCCTTTGGTAATGATTGAGGCGGTCGAAAACAGTATTACATTGTGATTGCCATTTGGCATTCACGATCTTACCTGCCGTATGTTAGTGTACGGTGTTTTGTCACCTCGGCACTAAACATATGGCTGGTCCAATGTGTATTCTGGCAGCCATGTAAGAGACTACTCTTACTCGGCTGGCCAGTTGTTAGCCGGATTATGCATGTTAAGAAGAAAACTAAGTGTTTCTGCGATCTTTGAATTGTCTATGCCGCCATCTTGGATGAATTGTTTATGCCGCCATGTTGGATGATAGACGGAAGTAGCGATGACAAACGGAAGTAGCGATGACAGACGGAAGTCGCGATGACAGACGGAAACCGGAACACATGATGTAAAATTTGTATTATAGATATCAAAGAAAACAGCAAGAAAATAAATATTATCACTGTAATGTAAGCATCAGCAGTATATATACATATATAATGGGAGATATCTAGTGATCGAAGGTAGTATTGTGAGACAGTGTATATTTATTGTGAGACAGTGTATAAGTATTGTGAGAAAGTGTATATGTATTGTGAGACAGTGCAGAGGCGTAGCAAGGCAACTTGCGCCCGGGGCATTTTACCTTTTTAATACCTTTTTAGCACCCCCCCATTCGAAAACCATATAATATTATATGTAAAATATACCATTTGGCGCCCCTGAACCTCGGCGCCCGGGGACATATGTACCCCCCGGCCCCCCAGCTACGCCACTGAAACAGTGTATATGTATTGTGAGATGGTGTATATGTATTGTGAGATGGTGTATATGTTTTGTGAGACAGTGTATATTTATTGTGAGCCAGTATATATGTATTGTGAGACAGTGTAAATTTATTGTGAGACAGTGTAAATTTATATGTATATGTTTGGTACATTTAACTTATACAGTGTAAAAATGGATCAAGGCGCTTATCTTTACTTTGATTGTTTTCTGCAATTCTTCAACATATGTTAAAAAAATCACATCAAATCTATTTTAACTTAATAAAATATCACACTGAATTCATCGGTCAATCAGTCTGCGGACATTATGTAACTAACAGTTGTCCATCACCAGCAATGCGTAACTGCCGGCCCCTGGAGTGAGTGAAATTATCAATTAATGTGTGTGTGAGTCATTAGCGCGTGCTCATTTCTACATAACGCTGATCATTTCCATTTAGTAATTTTCAGTCAGACAATGTGTCATTGTACGATTTATATCTATAAAGTGACACACCGTGTGCTTTATAAAACTTAACTGAAATCTGTTGATTAAAATTTGGAATTCATTAAGTTATCATTAATTTTTTTTTGTTTATATAAGTTCACACAAAGGTAAGCATTCACTATAATATAAGAATTGAATGTTCTTACTGAGTTATTGGCATTGTTTCAAACTGTAATATTGTATATTAATTATTAAAAAACCTTTAGTTGTTGCTGGATATTTCTTTTAAAGTTACAACACATAGATGGTTAGAGCCCTATATGAGGGCCATTCGATAATTCGGTCCTTGATTGTAATGAGTGGAAATGTAATTATTAAGAGGTGCAATTTGATTGTTAAGGTAAATTTGATTGTTTTGAGAAGATATTGGATTAATAAGAGGATATTGGTTGTGTAGTGGAGCCATTGGATTGTTAAGAGAGGCAATTGGATTGTTAAGAGGGGATGGGCACAATGTCACAAAAAGACTAGTAAACACTGCAAAGACCGTACTTTTACTTGTCATGTATCTCTCTATATAACATTAAAATTTTGTTTCTTTCTTTGTAAGTGGCAGTAACTTTTGGGCCCTATGAAAATTGTTGTAAGTTATCCTATAAATTGTCATGATTTAGTTGATTTTCATTTTGAAAAAAGTGAACGACAGCCTCTTAATGTTCATTTTAGATATAACCTTTTGAAATGTTGACATCTTAACTGCTCATGAGTGGACATAAGTGAAATGTGACATAAAAAGAATGAAAAATATGTTAAATTTGTGGTTATTGAAATGATTTTTGTTTTCAAAATGTACGAATTTATATTGTAATAAGATGTGTCATTATATCAATATATAAATCGTTAAAAATTGATTTCTTTTTATTAAATATATTTATCAAAATATGAAGCAACTAAAGAATTTAAACTTTTCAAATTCATAACATAAATTCATAGACATTCATTTAATGTCATATAAAAGGAACTCCAGCCGCATTAGGAATTCATTAGTTAATAACTGTACCAAATAACTGTATCAAGTAACTGCATAAAATAACTGTATAAAGAAAATGTATCTAATAACTGTATCAAATAACTTTTCTTCGGCTCTCTGTATTTGGACTAGTTTTTCAGTATCATTCTGAGCACATAACTGTTAATAGTGCAAGTAATCAGAGTTAGGGTTTGGGTAGGGCTCATACCTGTGTCTTAACGAAGACTACTTCGGAGTTCCAGAAAGTCCTCATATGGATCATCGACATTTTTGTGAGCCTTTTTCAAAATATTCTTCATTATTAGGCAGTTGCCTAGCCCAATCACCTTGCGGTGTCCATGGTCTGACTTTTCATGGACTGCGTTCCTCTTGTAAGCAGCGAATTCTTTTTAAGTGAACAATGGCTCGCAGACTGTCAACGGCACAGATTAGATATTATACAGATTGCGCAAGCCTCGTTTCCTCGTTTCCTCCATTAATGATATTTACATTCATCAGTCCATACACTGAATACAAATGTTTATTATATATATAAAGATCCTAAAAACCCATACACTCGTAAATAAATAATATATTAGCGCTTTTTTTATATTTATAAACCAAATTGAAAGCTTTGTTTATTCATAAGGCATGTCTTGAAAAAAACTACATAGAGTTGTAAAAAAGTATGTGTGCTTTTATGAATGGAAAGCGTCATTGGAAGCAAAAGCGAATAACAACAATGGCGCGAGAGTTTTAACACAAAATCGAAGACTATTTATATAGCGATGGGATCTGTGTAATATATAATCTGTGGTCACCGGTACCTTCGGGACACCAAAGTGAGCTAAGAGTCCTTTCAATTTTGTGCTCAATGTTTTTTTTTTATGTTGAGGTTGTGAGTATATCAACTCTATTAATATTAAATACTGTCTCATTTGGATTTTATTGATGTCCGCTCAAACCTTCTCCCATGAGATGTTTCCTTAACTGTGTCTCTCGTATATTTCTAGGTTTAATTTCCTGACATACTTCACAAGACTCTGCAAGTTATTTTACATCTGATGCGAATCCTAGACAATAAATTACTTTTATTACCCGCCTCATCATTCTATTGTGACCTAGGCTAGAGGCATGCAATCTTTTTTTTTTACATTTTCTGGCACTAAGTGGCTGAATTGAGCCTTTTAAAAATTATTCCATCTTGTGTAACCAAAATATTCATTACATTCCACAACATCAGGTACTAGAATAGACACAGCAAATAGAATAGACACAGCAAATAGAATAGATACAGCAACTTCAATAGATACAGCAAATAGAATAGACACAGCAATTAGAATAGACACAGCAACTAGAATAGACACAGCAAATAGAATAAATACAATAACTACAATAGATACAGTAACTACAATAGACACAGCAGCTACAATAGACACGGCAACTAGAATAGATACAGCAACTACAATAGACACAGCAACTAGAATAGGCACAGCAACTACAAAAAAACACAGCAACTGAAATAGACACAGCAACTAGAATAGACACAGCAACTACAAAAAACACAGCAACTAGAATAGACACAGCAACTAGAAAAACACAGCAAATAGAATAGACAAAGCAACTACAAAAAACACAGCAACTGGAATAGACACAGCAACTAGAATAGACACAGCAACTACAAAAAACACAGCAACTGGAATAGACACTGCAACTAGAATAGACACAGCAACTACAAAAAACACAGCAACTGGAATAGACACTGCAACTAGAATAGACACAGCAACTACAAAAAAACACAGCAACTGGAATAGACACAGCAACTAGAATAGACACAGCAACTACAAAAAATACAGCAACTAGAATAGATACAGCAACTAGAATAGATACAGCAATTAGAATAGACACAGCAAATAGAAGACATATATCAATTACAATAGATACAGCAAATAAAATAGACATAGCAACTAGAATAGACACAGCAACTAGAATAGATACAGCAATTAGAATAGACACAGCAAAAAGAATAGAACAGCAACTACAAAAACACAGCAACTAGAATAGACAAAGCAACTAGAATAGACTCAGCAACTACAAAAAACACAGCAACTGGAATAGATACAGCAACTAGAATAGACACAGCAACTACAAAAAACACAGCAACTAGAATAAATACAGCAACTAGAATAGATACCGCAATTAGAATAGACACAGCAAATAGAAGAAGTATATCAATTACAATAGATACAGCAAATAAAATAGACATAGCAACTAGAAAAAACACAGCAACTAGAATAGACACAGCAACTAGAATGGATACAGCTAAAGATATATTTCTTTTTAACCTAACTACATGAACTTGTCAATTGTATTAACTCGGTCTTTTGAATACCTTCATTGTTAATCGACGTTTTTCACAGTTATATACTTCTACGATATGTCCTTGGATTAAAAAAGACAATAAGGCATATTATGGAGGAAAGTTTTTAAACAATGGTAACAGACGTTTATAAATAGCTATTGTTCATTCCATATGATACAGTTACTGTTTTTTTTTCTTTGCTTATAGTTGGAAGTTTCATTAGATATGTGAATAGCAAATTGTTTACTAGTAGCCAACTTGTTATCTTTATTTAAAATATCGTACATTCTATGGAACATAATATTTTCTGTAGATCTAGTGGAGAAATGATGATTATATAATGAGTGGAAAAGTACACATTGTTTTATAAATTTATAATATTTTCCAGTTGTTTCTTCTTGTTTGTCTTTCTGGGGTCACTTCTTGTTTGTCTGTCGCTGAATTTGGCAATCCAAATAGCCCTTCGTATGTATTAATTGAAAAAAAAAAAACTAAAAAGAAGAAAATAAAAATTACATTATAAAAAAATATTTTATAAAAAAAACAACGTTTTTCTTGCGTGCTAAAAAGCAGAAAATAATTTTTGAATAAATTGGTCACATGGTAATAGACTTTATAAGAGCTTCTAATTTTTATAAAACGAAAAACGTTGGGCGCATGAACACAAACATCCAGGTCCCGACCTTTCTAGCATACTCTAATTTCTATAAATGAAAACCTGTTTAATATTATTTCACTATATTAATATATTGATTAAATTGACTTTACAAGTATTACATTCTATATCATAAGTTTAGGTTATACAACACTAGAATTAATCTTGCATACTCATATGCATTTAGTTATAGAAGTTCTAATAAATGATAAATCTGTAATAATTCTTTTGGGATTTAACTGTTAACATTGCAATAATTGTGCAATAAACGAATTGAAATATACATTCTCTTAAACAAAATTTCAGCATTGTAAAACAAACATTCACATAATATAAAATTAATGCGCCCAACGTTTATCGTTTTATAAACGACCAATTTATTCAGAAATTATTTTCTGCTTTTTAGTACGCAAGAAAAACTTTGTTTTTTATAAAAATATTTTTATAATGTATTTTTTTTTTTAATTTTAAACTTGTCTAATTTTGCATTTCATCATTAGTAAGTAATGTATAGACAAATTATATGACCTAATCGTACTACTAAATGCATTAAGTATAATATACCAAATAACTTTAGCTTTTTATACCAACACATAACCCGTTCATTTACCCTCTCAAATATCCCGAGAGTCCGATTTTAAAAAATCCATCACTCGTTTGTTGAAATCAATTTAAAATCATGTTATTGTGTTGACTTAAGGTAAAATCTGTGAGTGGCCTCACCAATGTGTGATGTGGTTCGTTGATTGATTTTTTCTTTCCAATGAAGGTCGTTATGGCTGATTTAACAACTGTCGATTTCTTTGTTTAGGTAACAGTACAAATACAAGTTGTGTTCAATCATCACTTCAACAATTAAAGAATTTGCATGTGTAGCTTATACTGTTATCACACATTAACGATATTGGTTGTGTACTACATATTGCCATCACGTGTACCTTTAAAGAATTGGCCTGAGTATCACATATTATGGTATATTTTATAATTTTAATATATGGTGCTCTTGTACAGTGCAGTACATCACCATATAGTAAAGTAAAACATTTGTGTGTTGATTGTGTACCGACCTAACATGTAAATGATTACGATGATGGATGTAATACAACGTCCAGTTTGGTGTAGGTATTAAAATACTACTAATAATTATATACATATATTCAACTTTTTAGGTAATACTTATTAAGGATCTATTGCATCAAGACATTCATTCAACTAATTTCAAGTAATTCATTAACTTAACTTCAAGACATTCATTCAGTTCACTTCAAGTAATTCATTAACTTAACTTCAAGACATTCATTCACTTCACTTCAAGTAATTCATTCACTTAAATTAAAGACATTCATTCAGTTCATTTCAAGTAATTCATTCACTTAACTTCAAGACATTTTCTTCAGTTCACTTCAAGTAATTCATTCACTTAACTTTAAGGCATTCATTCATTTCACTTCATTAAGTTCACTTCAAATATTCATTCACTTCACAACATTCATTTCAAGACATTCTTTCACTTCAAGACATAAATTTACTTCAAGATATTCATTCACTTTGTGATATTTATTTACTTCATGAATTCATTCACATTAACTTCAAGACATTCATTTACTTCAAGACAATCATTTATCTCAAAACATACTTTCACCGCAAGAAATTCATTCACCTCAAGACATTCATTCACTTAACGACATATATTCAGTATGAGACATTCATTCTTTTTGAGACATCCATTCACTTCCAGACATTCATTTGCATCCTTCATGATATTCATTCACTTCGAGACAATGATTCACTTCAAGATATTTATTCATTTCAAGACATTCATTCAGTTCGAGACATTCATTTACTTCAAGACATTCATTCATTTCAAGACATTCATTCACCTCAAGACATTAATTCATTTAAAGACATTCATTTACTTCGAGAAATTCAAACATTTCAAGACATTCTTTCATTTCAGGACATTCATTCACTTCAAGTCATTCATTCACTTGGAGACATTCATTCATTTCAAGACATTCATTCACTTTGAGACATTCATTTGCTTCCTTAAAGACATTCATTCCTTTTGGGACTTTTTTTTCATTTTCATTCATTCATTCACTTCGGGACATTCATTCATTTCACGACAATCATTTGCTTCCTTCAAGACGTTCATTCACTTCAAGACATTCTTTCACTTTGAGACATTCATTTGCTTCATGGCACATTCATCTTTACTATAGCCAGTTGCGAAATTGCTCTGGATACCCAAGGACGCATGGAAAGGATGTGCTGGGAATTGAAACCATAAAATAGCATACTATCGCTCGAAACTTTAGCTTTTAGAAAAAATGACACCGAGTAACCCCAAAGCTGGTCTGCAACACAGGCCTGCAGTAACATTTAAATCTAAAGTCACACGCCATGTTTATATACAATTAACAGCCACAGCGTCTGTTTGCATCAGAAAAACATTATAACTCTTCAGTATTTGAATGAACATTTGTTTAACATAGTTACTTACACTTGCATTTATCTAATTATATGTCAACCACGTTTTGATTTGTTTTTAATTGAGGTGGGGGGAGGGGAATAGGATTTAGTAGAATGAAATCTTTATGAATTTTTTTCACTCACAGACTAATTTTGTTTGATAGATGGATAAAGTAACCAGCAGTTTCGTACAAGTCTGGCATACATCATCAACACACCTAGCAGACGACAGTAATGGTGTCATTGAGGGCATCGTCAGGGCAAGTGGTGACCTAAAAATTACAGTGGACTTTCCTGTCGTCAGAGAGACGCAGATAGTTACATCGGGGATGCACCAACAGGATGACCAGACCAAAGTGACGGACTCGCAGAGTGAGTATCACAAAACATGGGTGTCGCATCCCATTTCAGTTCTACCAATAATAACACCTAGGTCCTAATGAATATTACGATTGAACTTTTATACATAATATATATCATCATCAAGAAAAACAATTCAACCCCAAAACCCGTCCTCCATGAGATTCGCCTCGGAGGCTCCCCCGTGAGACTGCCTCGTGGAACTACCACGTGAGACTCATAGAAAACACTGGACTAACTGACCTGTGTGTCTACCGTGATAGGACTGACATGTGTAACTACCGTGATAGGACTAACTGACCTGTGCGACTACCGTGATAGGACTAACTGACCTGTGCGACTACCGTGATAGGACTAACTGACCTGTGTGTCTACCGTGATAAGACTAACTAACCTGTGCGACTACCGTGATAAGACTAACTAACCTGTGCGACTACCGTGATAGGACTAACTGACCTGTGCGACTACCGTGATAAGACTAACTGACCTGTGCGACTACCGTGATAGGACTAACTGACCTTTGTGTCTACCGTGATAGGACTGACATGTGTGACTACCGTGATAGGACTAACTGACCTGTGTGATTACCGTAATAGGACTAACAGTCCTACGTGACTACCGCGATATTACTAACTGTCCAGTGTGACTACCGTGATAGAATAAACAATCCTGTGTCACCAAACTGATAGGGCTAACTGTTCTGTGTGACTACCGTGATAGGACATTTTTTTTTAAATACGTCATGTTAAACTTGATAAATTATAAAATTATAAAACAAAAAGAACTGTTGGAATGGGGGTGTTGGGTTGGGAAAGGAGTGTTTAATGGGGGTGGGGAGGAGGGAGAGTTAGAGAGAAGTGTCACGTGGTATTGTTAACAGGGTGAACATGTAGTTATACTAAATGCCCCTTTTTGTAATTTAGTACATTGAGACCCACTGCGATTCGGGCATGTCTTGAGTGGAAGGGGGGTGGCGGGCGGGGGAGGGATGGAGGGAAGGATGGGTGTGGGGCTAAGTGAAAGAGAATTGATATGTTATTAAAAAATAACTATTGAGAAAGAGTCCTTTAAAATATTATGAATGAATTAAGATTAGTCAATGATTTGGTATTGTGAGCGCATCACCTTTTTCAACTCCATCTGCGTGTCAAATAGCCGGTCCGGGTGCCGGGCCTGTTCATCTAGTATATATATATATATATATATATATATATATATATATATATATATGTATATATATATGTATATATATATATATATATATATATATATATATATATATATATATTAGGACGCATCACCAAAAAATGTCTGATATTTGATCTGCCAGCTATTTAAATTTGTTCCATTGATCAAAAAAAGCATTGTGTAAAAAAATAAAAAAATATTTGACAATGTTTAGAGGTCCACGGACTTCAACAAAGTTTTCATAATTAAGTGAAAACTAGATAAATCCATCCTTACTTTCAAAAGTCTTACAGACTTGCATACAAAAAGTGAAGCGCTATATAAATTGTTTTATAGTCTTTCGTTTTATAATGTTTGGCAGCCATGATTGATTTTGATAAACAGTTGTGCTAGAAATTAATTTTAAAATTCACATTTCATTAGCGAAAACAACAGTTTTCTTTACCACATATTGATGACCAAGGTAAGCATTTCAATTTCTTTATTTATATAATTTTAATTTCTTATACACACGACCTATAAAATCAGATCATGGAAATAATATTGTGCTTTGCAGTGTCCTGTTCAATGTGTTTTTTCTGTTACTTCTCTGTTGAACAGAATAATATAACTCATTAAACTTTAAGATTAAATATAGCTATAAATTATTATATTTGAACTCCAATAGAATATTTTGAATTAATACAATAAAGTTCATGCTTTTTAAGGTGCTGTTTGGGTGATAAGGAAAACAACAATATATTTCTTACATCTTCTAAGGAAATGCTGACTGACCCTGACACCACTTCAACAGTGTCATATCCAGTTATTACTGCGTCTCCTGCCTCACGAACAAAGAAACCACAAACTCGTCGGAAACTGAACTGTTTGGCATTGGCCCTGCAATCTGTGTTGATGATGCTACAATTACTGGAATTCGACTACCAACTTGTTTACAATTTTTGAGGTGCATGATGTATCACTGCAATGTAGCAGCACACAGTGAGGATCCAGGCTCTCTTGGTGCACCTTCTCGATTTACAACTGCCGAAATTGTGCTGAATCAAGTTACTGCTTTCTACAAAAAAGAAAACATTCCAATGGTGACAGAGAGGAGAGCTTGTGAGAAGATTGTTCAGCTTCTTGATGAATACAATAAACTTCGTTCAATTGATAAAAGTCGCCGAAACACACCAGCCACCAAACGTAAACTGGAACAAATGAATTCTATGTTGGCAACAACTTTTCAACTGTGGCCACCAAATATCGAGACTATTATCAAGAATGCAGAAGATCTAGCATTCTTAGACAGGTCTTCGAGCTTTAGATCATTTGACAAAACACTTGCAAAAATAAAAGTCGCTCGACGCCATTCACGAGATGCCGCAGAATTGGAACGTCAGAAACGTGCGAGAGAAGAAAATGCAGCATGTTCAATGATATCAGTGCCTCCCAACGAGGGTAGCAGTGACGAACCCAATGATTCTACTTCTAGATCTGAAGATAATATAGAGGTTGTTGATAACTGTTTTGATGATATAATGTCATTGCAAAAGCAAAGAAAGCCAACAGGAACTTTGGTATTTGTACCTATAATGGCCTAAAATTTCAGGAATTACTCAACTTTGAATGTACCACAAGCCATAAAAATTTCAGGAAGATCTGAGAGGGTTGGGTGAACAATTGTCAAAAAACTGGTTGAGTTGACATGGAATGACCCTATATTAAAGTAATCTCGACGGCGCCATAAATAAAACCCCTCTGTGACGTCATTTCCCGATGATACATTTTACATTAAAAAAATTTTCATACTAATAAAGCCGAATAGAACTTGCGCGCTGGTGCTTTATCGTGCTTTTGTGCTGCAAAGAATTGTTGATGTTTTTTCATGCTCCCGAATGTGTACAGTTTGAGGAAGGTAAGGAATGAAGAAGGATTTTAGAAGAAGTGTGAAGCCATAATAATAAGTGTGTGTATATATATATATATATATATATATATATATATAAAGAGAGAGAGAGAGAGGGAGGGAGGGAGGGGGAGACAAGAGAGGAGGCAGGGGGAGAGAGAGGAAAGGAGGGTAGGAGGGAGTTAGGGGAGGGAGGGGGAGAGGGGAGAGAGAAGGAGTGAGGGTGAGAGAGGGAGATGAGAGAGGGAGGGAGAGATGGAGAGAGAAAGGGAGGGAAAGAAAGAGAAAGGAAGGGAGGGAGAGGGGGTAGGGATGGAGATAGAGGGGAGGGAGGGGTGGAGAGAGAAGGAGGTAGAGAGAGATAAAGAGAGAAGGGGGCAGGGAGGGAGAGAGGGAATGAGGGAGGGAGGAAGGTGGAGGGGGAGGGAGAGAGGAAGAGGGGGAGAGGGGAGGGAGGGAGAAAGGAGGGAGGGATAGAGAAGTAATGAAGAGAGCGAGGGGAAGGAAAGGAGAGAGGGAGAGAGAGGATGGAAGAAATGGGAGGGGGAGAGATAAAGAGAGAGAGACAGGGGGCAGGGAGGGAGAGAGAGGGAAGGAGAAAGGGCGAGGGGAGGGAGGGAGGGGGGGGGGATTGACCGGGGGGTGAGAGGGTTAGAGAGAGGGAGATGGGAGAGGGAGGGAGAAAGGGAAGGAGGGAAAGGGAGAGAGAGGGGGGAGGGAGGGAGAGAGAGAGAGACAGGGGGGTAGGGAGAAAACAGAAGGTAAACAGAAAACCTTATTATAAACCCGGGCAAAGCCGGGTACTTGCAACTAGTATATATATATATATATATATATATATATATATATGTATATATATATATATATATATAATATATATATATATATATATATATATATATATATATACCTATAAGACGCATTTGCTGTCTGTCTGTCTGTCTGTCTGTTCCTTAATAACTCAAGATCCAGACTAGGGAGCGACCGATAATCGGATCGGTAACGGATCGATATTGGCACTATCGGTTAATATCGGATCGGCTGATTGTTGTAGGGAGCGATCGATATTCGGACCGATATTGGCACAATGGGTTAACTATCGGACCGGCCGTTTTTTGGCTGCCGATACATTTTTTTTCACAAATCTAGTAACTCTAAACTGATTTTGGTTAACAGAGTTAAAGTTTACTTACAGACTTCCAGTTAACTGTTCACCTGAGTGAAGTGATTTACTGATATAATTAAGTGTTTTTAATTTTTCAAACTTTTTTAAAAATCTGCTACAAGTAAATTCAGTAAAAATTACAAAGATTAACGAAGAAAATTATTTTAATTTTATCACACCTTCTTTCACAAGTAAGTGAAGTTACAATTAACAATTAATACATTTTTACTTTTTTAGTTTGACATTAATTATTTACAACTTTATCTTACTTTTCTGTTTGTGTACAAGTATAAAGTAAAAACAAAAAAATTGTTTGTTATAAGTTTAATTTTAAACAATAAACATGCAGATTTCTGAGATTATGCAGGCATGGTTTGTGTTTCTGACTTTCGGTCTTCCTGTCTGTCTTTTCAAATCTTTTGTTCTTCTAATGTTCTTTATCTGCAAAACACCCTTTCATTAATAGCAAAATATCGCTATCGGTTTTGGCAAAAATTCTGGGGAAAAATATCGGTATCGGACTATCGGTAAAAAGGCATATCGGTCGCTCCCTAATCCAGACAACAAAATAACGTGAAATTCGGTACACGTACACATAATTACATGGGGAAGGTTATAGGACAGGTTTCGTTTCATCTCGATGGGTAGTTTAATTGTAAAAAATTATTTTTAATTTAGTATATTTTACTATATTAAAGTAATCTCGACGGCGCCATAAATAAAACTCTTCTGTGACGTCATTCCCCGATGATCGAATAGAACTGGCGCTCTGGTGCTGTATCGTGCCTTTGTTCTGTAAAGAATTGTTGATGTTTTTTCATGCTTCCCGATTTGTACACTTTGAGGAAGGTAAAGAAATGAAGAAGGTTTTTAGAACAAGTGTGAAGCCATAATAATATGTATATATAGAGAGAGAGGTGGGTAGGGGGGAGAGAGAGGAAAGGAGGGTTAGAGGGGGAGGGAGGGGGAGAGAGGGAGAGGGGAAGAGAAGGAGTGAGGGAGAGAGAGGGAGATGAGAAAGAGAGAGAAAGGGAGGGAAGGAAAAAGAAAGGAAGGGAGGGAGAGAGGGAGTAGGGAGGGAGATAGAAGGGAGGGAGGGAGAGAGAGAGGGTGGGAGAGAGGGAGGGATAGAGAGATAAAGAGTGAGAGGGGGGCAGGATGGGAGAGAGAGGGAAGGAGGAAAGGAGGAAGGGGGAGAAAGGGAGGGAGGGGAAGGACAGGGGTAGAGAAGGAGTGAGGGAGAGAGAGGGAGGGAGAGATGGAGATGGAAGAGTTAGGAAGTGAGGGAGAAAGAGAGGGAGGGAAAGAGAAAGGGAGAGCGGGGGTAGGGAGGGAGTGAGAGGGGGAGGGAGAGAGGAAGGGAGAGAGGGGGTAGGGAGAAAACAAGGTAAACTGAAAACCTTATTTTAAACCCGGGCAAAGCCGAGTACTTGCAGCTAGTATATATATTTATTGCAGATTTAGAACCATGAGTTATATTTTCTTTTGTTATACATGAAATGCTTTAATTTCCAAGCATATTCATCAAGCAAATTGTTTAATGACTCTGGTGGTTATCCATGTGAGGCAGTAAATTTTTTTCCATAGGCACAAAACATTCCTGAAGTTTCTCTAATAAATGTCAGAGCCTTGCACTGAGGAGATACTTAGGTTGGTGTTGATAACTAATGTTAGACGATTTAAATTTTGTGATTTTAATTTCGGCGTGCTTGCAGCTGTTCACTTTCACGTATGGATAACGTCTCTCTGCTGACTCTGCCCTTATTTGATTCCGATGCTTATAAGGTTTGAATACAGGTTGCATAGCTGACAATTTTCAAATATAACAACCTTCCTCTGCTAGGCATTTTTTTCGATGAACTGAAAAAATGCAAATAAAGAATATATAAACGACCAAGCATTACCGAAATGTTTTTTTTTTTAAAGTTATAATTTTTTTTTTAAATTTAAAGAATTTAAATAAAAATAAAGATGAAATAAACATTAGTTCACACTCTCAACACAATTAGGTTGAAATATACTTACCTGAATAAAAAAAACTGGCATAAATTAGAATGTTGGCCAGGCACAATGTATAAGGTATGGTTCCGACTGTGCACCCTGATGTTTGGCTAAATGTCGCTCAGCTGCCCGATCTTATGATTTTCAGTTACTCACTATATTGTTGCAGCTCTTCGAATATAAAAGATTTTCTTCTGTTAGACATTTTGCCAAAAACTGTGAAAATTATAGAAACATAAAATCGCAGTGCATTACAAAAAAAAAAAACACCCACACACAAATTTTAGAAAAAATAATTATCAAACACTTAAAGCTGTAAATAAAATCATTTTAAAAAATACTGACGAAAGAAATAAATTTTAGTTTGAACTGTTAATAGGATTATGTTTAAATATACTAACCTAATTTTTTTTATAATACCAACATAAATGAGAATGTTGGACCAGGCACAGTACATTTTAATCTCTGGCTGCATTTCTCTCGACTGCCTCCGCCTTCTGATTTCAGTTACTCTCTACAATGGTTCCACTCTTTGAGTATTTTAATAACTGGCGAAAGTTAAATTAAAGAAACATTAAAAATGGCAGTGCTTTACACAAAAAAAAGCCACCTACAAGCTTAAGAAAAATAAATACCAATCATTTAAAGAGATAAACAAAGGAAAATAACGATAAAATAAAAATTAGCTCTCTCTCTCTCCATATACTATTGGGTTGAAATATGTTTAATTGTTATTGTTTTGCAAATCATTAAAAATAAACACACACACACACACACACTTTAGAACAACTATTTAATTATCGACTTCTTAAAGTTATTAACAAAGGAAAATGAATCATAAAATTTATTCTAAAAAAAAATACTGACGAAATACCAGGAATATTTACGAACATAATGTGAAGAACGACTTCCCGTGGCTTTTACAAAAGAATAATCTCTAAAAGTTAAGAGAACAATTTTACGATTCCGTTTGATTAATAAAGAATATACTGTCCAAATAATAGTTTACAAACTAAAGTAAAAAATTGATCAATTGGAAAGAAATATGATGAAAAATGAGTTTTTACTTGGCGGATTGGTTTATTGACAATAAGCAATCCCGCGGCGTAACATACACCGCCTTATCAATCAATATAGTCACTGTAATTATATTTTTAAATAAGCAATCAAACAATATAACAGGCTGACATCTTCGGAAAAAATACATGGTATGCAAAGAATAACTTTGACCTATCATGTGCTGACTTTATGGTAGCTATCTGGTACCTTCCAGCAGATTTTTTTTTTATTTTATTTTTTTTTCATTCAGTTTCTAGCAAACATATTCCGGGGGGGGGGGGGTAATTTGCATTGCTTTTTTTCTTGTTTGCAACAATTCGCTTTGTGTCTGCCTCAATCCACCCCTTCCCCCAGCACACTATAGTGTAATTATTTTTTTAGACTTGCTCAACCCACCTTAAGTTTCTTTTAAGTATAACCTTCATCCTACAGTACCTACACTGTTCAGTAAAGACAGATGTTGTGTAATGCGTACATATTCTGAAACAGTTATCATTTGTTTGTAATCTATATTAATACACCATTTTTTTCTCAAATTGGAAATAGTTTAATATTACTTTATTCTTCACACATAATTGTATTATTAAATGTGTTTTTTTTTTATTTAAAATAATCAGTTGACATTATAATGTTATTTTATGTACAGCATTCCCTCATATCTGCGGTTTAACGGATACAGAATTTACTGCGACGGGGGATAAATGAAATAGTTTCGTATTTAGAGCACATAAAAACATGATTACGACCAAACAATACTGCTTTAAAAATTACTGGAGCTGTCTAGAGATGAAATATTATTATACAACCACCATCCTTCTCATATTGCTTAATATATTTTACCAAATAAAAGGACAAAACTAATCTGGTTTTATAACAGAAATATAAAAAAAATACAACGCGCTTGCTGTGGGAATTCCGCAAATCTATAAATAGTCTTTCAGGCTGGTAAACAATGCGAGTTGTCGAACGTGGTTGACTTATAGTCTTGCTTGCTGTGACGTATTTCCGGCGTCTTCTCGAAGAGGAGAAGTATATATATATAGATATATTATTTAACACTCTGTGACTTTTGATTTACCTCCCGTGGATTTTTAAAAAAGTAAGGTGAAGTAAAGAAATAATTTTACCAAACCGATATTATTTGAATATTATTGATATGATGTCTATATCAAACATATATACAAACACGCCCAGAAATTTTCTGCAATTTTGTGTGTAAATTTTAAGGCAATTGGTGAAGAACTTTCAGAGTTATGAATTAAGGCGTGAATCCTCTTTCCATTTTTATTTATTTAGATAGATAGATAGATAGATAGATAGATAGATAGATAGATAGATAGATAGATAGATAGATAGATAGATAGATAGATAGATAGATAGATAGATAGATAGATAGATAGATAGATAGATAGATAGATAGATAGATAGATAGATAGATAGATAGATAGATAGATAGATAGATAGATAGATAGATAGATAGATAGATAGATAGATACCGCATATGTTGTTAGTCTAATAATTTATACAAATATATAACTCTAGGTTCTTTATAAAAAAAAATTTATGACCGGCAACACACACCTCGTCCCTGCTACCATGACTGTCTTGTGTGACTACCGTGACTGTCCTGTGTGACGTGACTATTGTGATAGGACAGATTGCCCGTCACTAAAGCATGACTGAACTAATGTAACAATAGGTCATACATATCCACAACCACACTAACATACAACCAAGGGGGGGGGGGGTAAAAAGATTCACCTATAAAGGGTTGGTAACAAGAGATACGACAATGAGACACCTTCGTTAACTGTTATGCTAAGACAGCAGTTTTCAGAAATAGTAGTTGGGCAGCGGTCACTTCAAGATATTCATTGATGGGCAGCTATTACTTCAAGATTTAATGCCGTCAGGTTTCTTGAAAGTTATAAGCTATATAAACTAACTGTACATAGTTAATTCACATATTTATACTTAGATTAATGACAGTTTGAAGTTGACATTAAGACTGATTAACCTTACACAATAGGTAACTAGAAAACTTTTTATTCTTTAATATTTTGTAGTTCCCTTAAGCCCCTAAAGGGCTCATCGGGGCAGATGAAGTGTAGAATCCATCTGTTTCAGTAACCTAGGCATATAAAGGGATTGTGTGGTTAGCACAACGCCCAGCGCCTTTACTCCCCCAACGTAAAGTCAGGTACCCATTTAAAGCTGGGTGGACTTGGGGAATTTCACCAGGACCTGAAAAAGCCCCAAGGTTCTCACTGAGATTCGAGCCGGGACCCTCCTGTCGACTGTAAAGCGCTCTACACCACTTGACCTCCCGTCCCACAATATTTTGTAGGTGATAGTAATATTGTTTATTGATCATTATGTAATGTGAAAACGGTTTATTTTGTGGATTAATTGTATAAATTAAATAATGTACACTCTATCCTTCAGTTATTATTCTCCAACTACATTTGTCTAAAAGAGAAACATTTATTTTAGATCAACCGAAGAATGAAAAGAAAGAACAGAACTATGACAGCGCAGTGGACAAGATTCTTCTGGCTTGTGACCATTTCAGTGAGCTGACCACATTTCATGGCATGAGGCTTGTATGTTCTCGTGGACCTAATCACATCAGGAGGTCTAATTATTCACCCCTTAGTCAGTGTTATGTCACATATTTTCAAATGTTTTGTCACATCATGTTATGTCACATTTTGTCATATGTTTTGTCACATCATGTTATGTCACGTATATTTGTCTTAATGCTTAATATTTCTGCACTCACATTATCGTGCCATAGTACCTAAATATTTTTTTCTTTTTTTTTTCTGGTAATCTACAATGAAGACTTATGATTTATACAAAATGTTGTTTACTTTTTTCTAAACTATCCATTGATTTATATGTAGTAATAAAAATATTTTTATTGGTACATTCGTCTTTTTATATAACTTTAGTTTACTTTCAATGTTTACTAAAGCATTAAGACATTTATAATTAATGAATTCCTGCATAACTGGAATATGTTAATAATGTTGTATTATTTTTTTGTTGTATTTTTAATCTCTGGCTTTCAAATTGATATTGAAATTAAAGATGACAAAAAAAATTATTTTAGTACAGAATTCTTAAATCTGATGTAAATCTAAATTATATTTGTTTCGGTAGAGAACGTTAAAAGTAAATCACTGTTTTTATTTTTTTAAATGACAAATTAATTAATTGAATACAACGTTTTAGTTAACGATTGAGTCATTCCCAGGTCGACTTTGATGTTCTGGTAGCAGGAAATAGATCTAGATCCGACTTAATGTCAATATTTATTTATTTTATTATTTTTTTTTTGTGGTTAAAAAGTTTTACATTAACACATATGGTGGTGATTAAATCACAACTTGATGGCAATCAAATAGACCATGTGAATATATTTATCTGTCAATACTGATTGTTTTAATGTACATTCACGTCATCAATCTTTTTTTTTCGCAGTGGCTACGGTTCTGTCCCTGACAGAAGCCGTATTATATTTGTCCAGGTACCATCCATATATGTGCGCACGCGCGACTTTCGGGACTCCGTATTTTTAGCGATATAATGTTAAAAAAAAAAAGAAATTCTGCTAATTTCTATACAAATTAAGTTCTCAGCTTTTATAATATTTATTTTTTTAAAATAAATACGGCTTTGAATTATTTAAAATTACAAAATAAGAATATAGGCCTAAAACTAGGTCAAAAGAAAGTGAAAACATAACCGAGCACATTTTTTCAAAAGTACATTAAAATTGAAGCTTAGTTTGTGTAGAGCGCTAGCAGGGTGGTTTAGACGTTTGGCCATGACTCATTTTTTTATGCTGACTATATCCAGAGGTTCGATTCGTCTAAGAGACATTTTTTTTTTATTGTTTTTTTTTTCAGAATGTATCCTTTTAGTTGTCAGGATATAGGTCTAAAAAAAAGAGTAAAGATGTGCGCATGCACGGCAGTTATGCTTTATTACTTTTTTTTGGTGTCTGCCCAAGCTTAATAAAGTCGGACGCATAAAACAAAAAAGTATGCGTTGAATTTGTATCTATCGCACCCCCCTCCCTTTTATTCGTCCGACTTTATTAGGCTTGGGCAGACACCAAAAAAAAATGTGCTCGTGTATGTTTTCACTTTCTTTTGACCTAGTTTTAGGCCTACATTCTTATTGTGTAATTTAAAATAATTCAAAGCCGTATTTATTTTAAAAAAAAATATTATAAAAGCTGAGAACTTAATTTGTATAGAAATTAGCAGAATTTCTTTTTTTTTATAAACATTATATCGCTAAAAATACGGAGTCCCGAAAGTCGCGCATATATGGATGGTACCTGGACAAATATAATACGGCTTCTGTCAGGGACAGAACCGTAGCCACTGCGTTTCCTTTTGTAAGGTTCTAAAAAAATAGTTTACTTAGAAACTAATAAAAACTCGCATGATCCTCTTATTTCGTACAACAATCAGAGCTCACCCAACCCAATATTGTTATACTTTATCGAACATTTGTCTCCAATGGCAATATTTACGGAGTTAATTAATACTATCATGCATCCACCTGGTTCCATGGCGTTGGTCCATGGCCCACATACAGACAGAAGTGATTCTTCGATCTATGTCATTAGTGCTTGGACTCTCACGTCACATTAACAATGAGAAAACGGGGCAGAACTGAACAGGGGAAACATCAAGTTGTAGCGGAAGTAAACGAGTCAATCCTACGTTTGAAGCCTCACCAGAGACCGAAATGGCTCTCGTACGCTTTTGATAATAATGAAATTGTTCATAACTTGTCTGATTATTCCTGAAAACTGTTTCATTTTTGCTTTTTTTCTATTTGAAATCAAATTTTAAAAAACTTCCCTAAATTTTATTTTAAAAAAGCTTGCTGCATTACAGAAATGTCAAAAAAATCAAAATTGTGCACATTGCATACTATTTATATTATAGCTTTTCCTTATTTCAAATAAACAAACAAATTTCATATGAATTAATATAATATATAGTTTTAATTTTTCAGACTCATCTGGACAGTCATGATTCTGGCCTGTATGGTGGCCCTAGCTCTCCAAGTCCGACAACAAGTCTTGTACTTTCTAAGTAACCCAAAAAGTATCAACGTGGAGAAGAAATTTGTAGATTCTTTGGATTTTCCAACTGTTACAATTTGTAATGAAAACTCTTTTAGGTAAGCTCAGCCTTAATTGTATATACTTTCTAAATCTTCATAAAAAATTATCTACATGTAAAACATTATACAGATTTTTGTTCACATGTTTGGTGAATTAACGTTTAAATAGGCCGTTACGAGTATTTAATATTTCAGTAAAACAAAAACTTCTAAGATTGGCATCCGCCAAATGTTGTTTGATCATTTGAACATAGATCTTGAGAGTTATTATAACAATGTATTAAATGTAAATGGTCTCAAAGAAGAAGAGAATTGAACTCAATAACAATTAAATAAATATAACAAACAAATAAAAAAGCCTACTCTTAATTAATGAAATATTTGACCAGCATGCTAAATAATATTAGTTTGTCTAGCTTTCTAAACTACTCTATTGTATTTGTCATGAATGACACAATTACGATAATTATTGTTTGACAACTATACTACTTACATCTCCGTACAATATTGAATGGCGTGTTGTAGCTGTATAATTTGATGAAAAACATTACAACATCCGCACTTTACCTCGGAATCTACAGAATATCTGCAGCTTATGAACACGGGCTGTATGACGTCATCAACGAATTATTTAATGGGACGTTAACTGAGAGTGAAGTGAACCGTACAGGAGTTACCAACCTTCGTCTGGATGAGTTCAACTACAAAGCAGGAAACAGGATTGAGAACATGATTCTGAGGTAAAGCAATTCGGTTAAAGTCTTCGTAATGTGGGCATGTTATAGAAAGGTACACTGGCTCGAAATTTACACGGAGTCTCCGCATTATTCGCAGGTCTAAAACAACCATTCACACTGAGTCCACGGGGTTGGTTTTGAACTTGCGGGAATGCAATGAGTATGGATTTGGATTAATCGGGATCCCGCGGGAAGGAAAACACTAATCCTTAACATAGCCAGTGTACTGTTAAATATGCATTTCTTTCAATAGATATATTTCTCTTCCAAACTATGGACGATTGCTTATCGATAGACCAATTTTATAAAGTTGATGTCCCTTAGAAAGGATAATGAGTCACGGCTAGATGTGCTGTTTTAATAAACATTTGCTGATTTATTTGTTGTTATAAGTTTCAAGTGTTTTTATTTTTTTAAATCAGATTATTTTGTGTTAATATAAAATTGTTGATTTCTTTTTATTCTAATTTATTGTTAGTGTTTGAAACCATTTTGAGCATGTTGCCTCCAGGTTTTGTTTATTTCCGCGATTTGGAGTTTGAACGGGTAGGAATGAAACCGACATGAAATGGAAGCGTGTGGTTTAATAAAATATACAAACTCTTGTTTGTTCTGCGTTGATATGTCGCAATCTTAGTGAATATAGTTGGATGAGGTGTAGCAATAAGAAACAGAGAGATAAAACAGACAGAGGATTGGAGAGTTTGAAAAAGAAGAATAGGAGAAAAAAATAGAAAAATGTCGACATATCTTTTTCGCTCATGATGTTAATCTTTTCTTCTACTTCTTTAATTTTCATTATTCACATATGTCTAGTAGAATCTCTATATCATCTCTATATAACCTCTCTATATCTTCATACATCATCTCGATATTATCTCTATATCTCTATATATTCTCTCTTTTTCATCTCTATATCATCTCTATATCTCTATATCATCTCTATATCATCTCTTTTTCATCTCTATATCATCTAAATATCATCTATAGGCCTATATCTCTCTATCTCTTTATCATTTAAGTACAAAAATGCATTATATCAATCAATTTATACACAATTAACATTACTAAAAATATAACCGTAGGCTCCCAAGTACATATGTAGTTTGCGTTTTTATTTATGGCTTCGTATCAACTAGTGTAAAGACATATTCAAACGCTTTTAATTTTAAGACATCCCTGCCTAGCAGGTACATTTGACAAACCCATCTTGTCCCTTATGAGAACTGCACGGTTTGTATGGCTAAAGAGTAGGGAGCGACCGATATGCCTTTTTACCGATAGTCCGATACCGATATTTTCCCCCAGCATTTTACCGATACCGATACCGATATTTTCTTTTTAGGGGCTGTCCATTATTTATGTCAACAAATTTTTGGCGATTTTTACCCCCCCCCCTGTCAACAACTTGTCAAACTTCCAGAGACCCCCCCTATAAAATTACGTCAACATTTGATTACCCCCCTAAAAAAGGTGGCTTTTAAAATGTTTATGCGGCAAAATTAGTAGGAATATAGTTAGTTGAATTAAAATACTGAATGTTAAGCGAGTGTGTAACACAAAACTACAAACGCTGCTTAATTTTCCTATTTATTAAGTAATTATATTCAATTTAAAAAAGTAACATTGTTGACTTCAACTTTTCTTGACCTCCCCCCTCCCCCTCGTCAACAATTGTCAAAAATTTTCTGACCCCCCCCTCCCCCCTATTTTGTTGACGTAATTAATGGACAGCCCCTTAAGCAACAACAATGCCAAACACGTGTTATTCTCGTGCTATATGACGTATTTCAAGCCAAGTTCACATATTTTGTAACACCCCCCCCAAGATACCGATATTTTTTTTAATCAACAACAATGCCAAACACGTGTTTCTCTCATGCTACAGCTCATGACGTATGTCAACCCATGCTTACCCCTTCCCTGTCATATTTCGTGACACTTCGCCGACACGTAAGTCTTGTTCCCCCCCCCCCAACTTCCCATCCCAACAAAAAATACACACAGATGTTCACTAAGTGTATCATTCAAGGTCATACATTAGAATTAAGAAATGCCCATCCTATTGTTTCAAGGTCATATCTCTGAGGAAGACGTGACAATTTCTGTGTACGGGTTTTTTTTTTCCCTTTTTTTTAAATCTTGTCTGATCTGGTTATAGAATTGGGTTATTTACTGATTTTTTTTTCTGCAACTCTGTTGTGAAAAAAAAAAACAATGTATCGGCAGCCAAAAAAACGGCCGGTCCGACAGTTAACCCATAGTGCCAATATCGGTTCGACTATCGGTCGCTCCCTACAACAAACGGCCGATCCGATATTAACCGATAGTGCCAATATCGGTCCGATACCGATAGCGATCCGATTATCGGTCGCTCCCTACTAAAGAGAGTTTCTATGAGAGTCTTCTCTTTATTAAAATACATCAAGACCTGAAATGAGTCTGATATTTGCCCCCATTCACTGCCCACGACTACAAGGCAATCAAGTATACTTTATACAATAAATCAATTAAAACAGTTTCAAGACTTTGATGTTATAATTTCGGCTGTCATGATTTATAATGTAGATGCAAGTGGAACACGTTAGAAAATTGTTACTCCAACAACTTTACAAGAATCATCACAGATCATGGCCTGTGTTATTCGTTTAACGGACCAGACTCCATCCGTGAATTAACTGTGCAGACACCAGGTATGTCATGATGTATGTATCTAACCCCACTATTTTTGTGACTTATATTGAATGAAAATTCATGGAATATCAATATTATCTTTTTTGTCATATATTATTTCAGTTACGTAGTTTACACTGGTATCAT
The DNA here is from genome assembly GCA_021962125.1 of Bulinus truncatus. Taxonomy (NCBI): domain Eukaryota; kingdom Metazoa; phylum Mollusca; class Gastropoda; family Planorbidae; genus Bulinus; species Bulinus truncatus. The sequence goes on from JAGDYQ010000433.1 coordinate 145,093, forward strand.
ATATCCGTTTAGTGTGGGAACATTTATTTCAAACTTTCTTTCAAGGCTTGTTTTTGGTGATCTTTACTTGCATCGTTCACTTTACTTGCATCGTTCACTTTTTTCCGATGGGGTTGATCCAATAAAGCGAGCCAGATCTTTTCGCTAATAGAATTTTATTTTTCATTCAATAACTTTTTTGTATTCAGTCAAATTATCAAGTAACACATACTTCCTACTTAAAACACACATTCTAATGATACTCGTATTTTGCTAAAATTAAAATACATTCTATATATGACATGATCTACAACACATCAATTTGGATGGTAGTTCGGTAAAGTCCCAGGTTCGATCTTAGGTGAGAACCACAAAAAATTTTAAGGTCAGGGTGAACGTTCCCTCCATATCACCCGTAGTGCCTCCATGGCCATCGCGCTATCGGATATGGTGGGTATAAAAAAGGGCATCGTAAAACCATCTCAATGGTGGGTTATAGGATCTAGAAGCTAAAATTCTCATCCTTTCAGGGACTTCATACAGCACATCCTTCAACTGTATATTTAATTTAGCCCTGATTCATCCTATGAATGAAATGTATTACAGGCGCTACAAAGAACCTACAGTTGACTCTGAACATTGAGGAATATGAACGTATGTCAGGCGCGCAGGTGGCGTCTGGAATCCACATTTTGGTCCATAACAGACGGGAGTTTCCTTTGGTCAAACAGTTAGGTCAGGCAGTGGCTGCTGGAAGTCATACATATATAGCACTCACACTGAAAAAGGTTTTTGTTACTTTATACATATATAGCACTCCCACTGAAATAGGTTTGTGTTACTTTATACATAAACTAGTAGTTGCCCGTTGCATTCGCAACTAAAGGTTTTATCTCAATAAAATGTTTAATATGAGAAAAATCATGTCATAAACAGAGGCGTGTGCTAATTCGATTACAATCACAATACATCAACGAACTTTTATAAAAGTTTAGTGTCGATATAATCCAAGGCAAAAAACGGGGAAATCCAATCTAAAGGATTTTTGGTCTATTGCAAGTTTTAAAAAAGTAGGAGTTTTGTTTCAAAGATTGCTTGAAGTTTAAAAACTACACGCAAACCGGCAGCAAGACTTCTGGTCTTACTGCCAGGCAGAGTAACAATCGGTTCATTTACTATATGCTTAGCAATGTAATATTTACAACTGGCAGATTACTTGTCGAGCTTTTTTTTTACACATAGTATACATTTAAATTAATAAAAAATTGTACTTAATTGATCTGCTGCAAATGTATTGTGCGCGAATTTTGTCTTACTGTCTTCTTTAATATTAACTATTAACACGGATTTCCCAGTGCATAATTATTTTTCTACAAGTATTTTAGCCCGTCGAATGACGGGTGGAATTTTATATTTTTCACAAATAATACTATTGGTGGAACAGTAACACACTTGATAACAGACGGCTGTACCCTGCAAAGACTTTGCATAAAGATAGACTATTGTAAAGCCAGTGCCGAACCTAGGGATTTTGGTGCCCGGGGGCTTGACCTCTTTTGGGGCCCCTGCATTTTGACATTCTATACCATGACATGAGATTATGTACTTAATATTTCGATTTTGGACCCCCTCCCACACCTTAGGTACGGTACACCTCTGTGTTCAGCTTTGGTACATTTTTTTCAAAATAATTTTTTTTTAAGTTATGAAATTGTTAAAAATCTAATTAGTTGCTTTTTTTCTTACAACATCCTAAAGGATAAATTATTTCAATTTAAAAAATGCCAAAGATATATAATATTATTAGTAACTTTATTTAAAACAACCAAAAGGATAAATTCTAAAATTAAAATGAAAAAAAAATATGTCCGTGTGAGAAATCGAACCTGAATAGTCAGCATAGAACGCTAGTCCCAAGTTACTTAGCCATTCGGCCACCGCAACACACTACAAAATTTAAATGTATTATATAGAAAAAAATTGCTGAAATATTTATTCACTTCCATTTCACTTATTTTAAGCCCATAAAATCTTATTTTGTAGCTTAAAATAATAATAGCTGAGAACTTGATTTGTATAGAAATTTACAGATTTTCTTTTTTTTTTTGATATTATATTGACTTTTAAAAAGAACTTTACGAACGCGCTCGCTGGTGACAGACTTTTACATTCATAATAAAAAACCACAGAAACTATTTAAAACTGTAGATTTTTTTAATTTATTTTTGTTTTCGTTGGTCACGTGATTACTTTATCAAATACTTTTATTTTATTTATTATTTCTGGAGGTCGTTTATTTATAGAACGGATTCCTCACACACTTTTTACATATTTAGCACTCACACTGAAAAAGGTTTGTGTTACGTTATACATATATAGCACTCACACTGAAAAAGGTTTGTTACTTTATAATATCAATAACAATTAAATAAATATAACAAACAAATAAAAAAGCCTATTCTTAATTAATGAAATATTTTGACCAGCATGCTAAATAATATTAGTTTGTCTAGCTTTGTAAACTACTCTATTGTATTTGTCATGAATGACAAAATTACGATAATTATTGTTATTAACTATACTACTTACATCTCCGTACAATATTGAATGGCGTGTTGTAGCTGTATAATTTGATGAAAAACATTACAACATCCGCACTTTACCTCGGAATCTGCAGAATATCTGCAGCTTATGAACACGGGCTGTATGACGTCATCAACGAATTATTTAATGGGACGTTAACTGAGAGTGAAGTGAACCGTACAGGAGTTACCAACCTTCAGTCTGGATGAGTTCAACTACAAAGCAGGAAACAGGATTGAGAACATGATTCTGAGGTAAAGCAATTCGGTTAAAGTCTTCGTAATGTGGGCATGTTATAGAGAGGTATACTGGCTCGAAATTTACACGGAGTCTTCGCATTATTCGCAGGTCTAAAACAACCATTCACACTGAGTCCACAGGGTTGGTTTTGAGCTTGCGGGAATGCAATGAGTATGGATTTGGATTAATCGGGCTCCGCGGGAAAGGGAAAACACTAATCCTTAACATAGCCAGTATTCTGTTAAATATACATTTCTTTCAATCGATATATTTTCCCTTCCAAACTATGGACGATTGCTTATCGATAGACCAATTTTATAAAGTTGATGTCCCTTAGAAAGGATAATGAGTCATGGCTAGATGTGCTGCAATAAAACACTAAATAAGTTTGTCTTTATTTATTTAAATATAACTTGTTTTAATAAACATTTGCTGATTTATTTGTTGTTATAAGTTTCAAGTTTTATTTTTTAAATCAGATTATTTTGTTAATATAAAATTGTTGATTTTTTTATTCTAAATTTATTGTTAGTGTTTGAAACCATTTTGAGCGGCACACTCCAGTTTGTTTATTTCCACGATTTGGGTTTGAACGGGTAGGAGTGAAACCGACATGAAATGGAAGCGGGTGGTTTGATAAAATATATAGTCTCTTGTTTGTTCATTGATATGTCGTAATCTTAGTGAATATAGTTGGATGAGGTGTAGCAATAAGAAACAGAGATAAAACAGACAGAGGATTGGAAAGTTTGAAAAAGAAGAATAGGAGAAAAATAGAAAAAAATGTCGACATATATTTTTCGCTCATGATGTTAATCTTTTCTTCTACTTCTTGAACTTTCATTATTCACATATATGACTAGTAGAATCTCTATATCATCTCTATATAACCTTTCTATATCTTTATACATCATCTCTATATTATCTCTATATCTCTATATATTCTCTCTTTTTCATCTCTATATCATCTCTATATTATCTCTTTTCATCTCTATATCATCTCTATATCACTATATCATCTCTATATCATCTCTTTTTTCATCTCTATATCATCTCTATATCTCTATATCATCTCTTTTTCATCTCTGTATCATCTCTATATCTGGATATCATCTCTAGATCATCTCTTTTTCATCTCTATATCATCTATATATCATCTATTTCGGCTGTCATGATTTATAATGTAGATGCAAGTGGAACACGTTAGAAAATTGTTACTCCAACAACTTTACAAGAATCATCACAGATCATGGCCTGTGTTATTCGTTTAACGGACCAGACTCCATCCGTGAATTAACTGTGCAGACACCAGGTATGTCATGATGTATGTATCTAACCCCACTATTTTTGTGACTTATATTGAATGAAAATTCATGGAATATCAATATTATCTTTTTTGTCATATATTATTTCAGTTACGTAGTTTACACTGGTATCATATATCCGTTTAGTGTGGGAACATTTATTTCAAACTTTCTTTCAAGGCTTGTTTTTGGTGATCTTTACTTGCATCGTTCACTTTACTTGCATCGTTCACTTTTTTCCGATGGGGTTGATCCAATAAAGCGAGCCAGATCTTTTCGCTAATAGAATTTTATTTTTCATTCAATAACTTTTTTGTATTCAGTCAAATTATCAAGTAACACATACTTCCTACTTAAAACACACATTCTAATGATACTCGTATTTTGCTAAAATTAAAATACATTCTATATATGACATGATCTACAACACATCAATTTGGATGGTAGTTCGGTAAAGTCCCAGGTTCGATCTTAGGTGAGAACCACAAAAAATTTTAAGGTCAGGGTGAACGTTCCCTCCATATCACCCGTAGTGCCTCCATGGCCATCGCGCTATCGGATATGGTGGGTATAAAAAAGGGCATCGTAAAACCATCTCAATGGTGGGTTATAGGATCTAGAAGCTAAAATTCTCATCCTTTCAGGGACTTCATACAGCACATCCTTCAACTGTATATTTAATTTAGCCCTGATTCATCCTATGAATGAAATGTATTACAGGCGCTACAAAGAACCTACAGTTGACTCTGAACATTGAGGAATATGAACGTATGTCAGGCGCGCAGGTGGCGTCTGGAATCCACATTTTGGTCCATAACAGACGGGAGTTTCCTTTGGTCAAACAGTTAGGTCAGGCAGTGGCTGCTGGAAGTCATACATATATAGCACTCACACTGAAAAAGGTTTTTGTTACTTTATACATATATAGCACTCCCACTGAAATAGGTTTGTGTTACTTTATAATATAAACTAGTAGTTGCCCGTTGCATTCGCAAATCAAAGGTTTTATCTCAATAAAATGTTTAATATGAGAAAAATCATGTCATAAACAGAGGCGTGTGCTAATTGATTACAATCACAATACATCAACGAACTTTTATAAAAGTTTAGTGTCGATATAATCCCAAGGCAAAAAACGGGGAAATCCAATCTAAAGGATTTTTGGTCTATTGCAAGTTTTAAAAAAGTAGGAGTTTTGTTTCAAAGATTGCTTGAAGTTTAAAAACTACACGCAAACCGGCAGCAAGACTTCTGGTCTTACTGCCAGGCAGAGTAACAATCGGTTCATTTACTATATGCTTAGCAATGTAATATTTACAACTGGCAGATTACTTGTCGAGCTTTTTTTTTACACATAGTATACATTTAAATTAATAAAAAAATTGTACTTAATTGATCTGCTGCAAATGTATTGTGCGCGAATTTTGTCTTACTGTCTTCTTTTAATATTAACTATTAACACGGATTTCCCAGTGCATAATTATTTTTCTACAAGTATTTTAGCCCGTCGAATGACGGGTGGAATTTTATATTTTTCACAAATAATACTATTGGTGGAACAGTAACACACTTGATAAACAGACGGCTGTACCCTGCAAAGACTTTGCATAAAGATAGACTATTGTAAAGCCAGTGCCGAACCTAGGGATTTTGGTGCCCGGGGGCTTGACCTCTTTTGGGGCCCCTGCATTTTGACATTCTATACCATGACATGAGATTATGTACTTAATATTTCGATTTTGGACCCCTCCCACCTTAGGTACGGTACACCTCTGTGTTCAGCTTTGGTACATTTTTTTCAAAATAATTTTTTTTTAAGTTATGAAATTGTTAAAAATCTAATTAGTTGCTTTTTTTCTTACAACATCCTAAAGGATAAATTATTTCAATTTAAAAAATGCCAAAGATATATAATATTATTAGTAACTTTATTTAAAACAACCAAAAGGATAAATTCTAAAATTAAAATGAAAAAAAAAATATGTCCGTGTGAGAAATCGAACCTGAATAGTCAGCATAGAACGCTAGTCCCAAGTTACTTAGCCAGTTTCGGCCACCGCAACACACTACAAAATTTAAATGTATTATATAGAAAAAAATTGTTGAAATATTTATTCACTTCCATTTCACTTATTTTAAGCCCATAAAATCTTATTTTGTAGCTTAAAATAATAATAGCTGAGAACTTGATTTGTATAGAAATTTACAGATTTTCTTTTTTTTTTGATATTATATTGACTTTTAAAAAGAACTTTACGAACGCGCTCGCTGGTGACAGACTTTTACATTCATAATAAAAAACCACAGAAACTATTTAAAACTGTAGATTTTTTTTAATTTATTTTTGTTTTCGTTGGTCACGTGATTACTTTATCAAATACTTTTATTTTATTTATTATTTCTGAGGTCGTTTATTTATAGAACGGATTCCTCACACACTTTTTACATATTTAGCACTCACACTGAAAAAGGTTTGTGTTACGTTATACATATATAGCACTCACACTGAAAAAGGTTTGTTACTTTATAATATACTAGTTGCAAGTACCCGGCTTTGCCCGGGTTTAAAATAAGGTTTTCTGTTTACCTTCTGTTTTCTCCCTACCCCCTCTCTCCTCCCCCTCCCTCCCCCCTCTCTCCCTCCCTCCCTTTCTCCCTCCTCTCCTCCCTCCCTCCCTCTTCCCCTCTCTCCCTCTCCCATCTCCCTCTCTCCCCCTCTCTCCCTCTTCCTCCCTCCCTCATTCTCCTCTCTCTCCCTCCCTGCCCCCTCACTCTTATCTCTCTCCCTCCCTCTCTCCCACTCTCCTCTCCCTCCTTCCCCTCTCTCTGCCTCTCCCTACCCTCTCTCTCCCTCCCTTCCTTTCTCTCTCCCTCTCCCCCTGCTCCCTCTCTCATCTCCCTCTCCCCCCTCCTTTTCTCCCCCCTGTCCATCCCCCTCCCTCCTCCCTCCTCTCTCCCCCTCCCTCCCTCCTACCCTTCTTTCCTTTCTCTCCCCCCTGCCCCCACTCTCTCTCTCTCTTTATCTCTCTCTTTATCTCTCTCCCTCCCCCTCTCTCTCTCTCCCTCTCTATCTCTCTCACTCTCTCTCTCTCTCTATATATATATATATATATACTTATAAGACGCATTTGTTGTCTGTCTGTCTGTATGTCTGTCTGTCTGTCTGTTCCCTTATAACTCAAGATCCAGACAATACAATAACGTGAAATTTGTTACACATACACATAATTACATGGGGAAGGTTATAGGACAGGTTTCGTTTCATCTTGATGGGTAGTTTAATTGTAATTAATTTTTTTTTATTTTAGTATTTTACTAGTAATCTCGACGGCGCCATAAATAAAATTCCTCTGTGACGTCATTTCCAGATGATTGAATAGAACTTGCGCGCTGGTGCTGTATAAATCCTTTGTGCTGCGAAGAATTGTTGTTGTTTTTTCATGCTCCCTGATATGTACAGTTTGAGGGAGGAAAAGAAAGGAATGAGGAGGATTTTAGAAGAAGTGTGAAGCCATAATAATAAGTATATATATATATATATATATATATATATATATATATATAGAAAGAGAGAGAGAGAGAGTGAGGGAGGGAGGGAGAAAGAGATAAAGAGAGAGAGAGAGGGGGCAGGGGGAGAGAGAGAGGAAAGGAGGGTAGGAGGGAGGGAGGGAGAGAGGGATGAGGGGGGTGGACAGGGGGAAAGAAGGAGGGGGGAGAGAGGGAGATGGGAGAGGGAGCAGGGGGAGGGAGAGAGAAAAAGAAGGGGGAGAGGGGGGAGGTAGGGAAAGAGAGGGTGGAAGAGAGGGAGAGAGGGAAAGATTGAGGGGGCAGGGAGGGAGAGAGAGGGAATGAGGGAGGGATGAATGGGGAGAGAGAGGGGAGGGAGAGAGAGACGGAGAGGGAGGGAGGGAGAAAGGGAGGGAGGGAAAGGGAGAGAGGGGGGAGAGAGGGAGAGAGAGAGGAAGAGGGGGAGAGAGAGGTGGGAGAGGGAGGGAGGGAGAAAGGAGGGAGGAAGAAGAGAGGGGGTAGGGGAGGGAGAGAGGATAGGAGAAATGGGAGGGAGTAAGAGATAAAGAGAGAGAGGGAGCAGGGAGGGAAGAGAGGGGGAGGAGGAAGGGAGGAAGGTGGAGAGAGGGGGGACGGGGGTGAGAGAAGGAGGATGGGAGATAGGGAGAGAGAGAGATGGGAGAGTTAGAGAGGGAAGGAGAGGGAGGGAGAAAGGGAGGGAGGGAAAGAGAAAGGGAGAGAGGGGTAAGGAGGGAGAAAACAAAAGGTAAACAGAAAATCTTATTTTAAACCCGGGCAAAGCCGGGTACTTGCAACTAGTATATATATATATATATATATATATATATATATATATATATATATATACTTATTATTATGGTTTTACACTTCTCCTAAAATCCTTCTTCATTCCTTTCTTTACCATCCTCAAACTGTACAAATCAGAGAGCATGAAAAAACAACAATTCTTTGCATCACAAAGGTACAATACAGCACCAGCGCGCAAGTTCTATTCGATCATATGGAAATGACGTCACAGAGGAATTTTATTCATGGCGCCGTCGAGATTACTTTAATATAGTAAAATACTAAAATAAAAAAAAATAATAATTACAATTAAACTACCCATCGAGATGAAACGAAACCTGTCCTATAACCTTCCCCATAAAATTATGTGTGTGTGTAACAAATTTCACGTTATTTGATTGTCTGGATCTTGAGTTATAAGGGAACAGACAGACAGACAGACAGCAAATGGCTCTTTTAGGTATAGAGATAACACTCCCACTGAAAAAGGTGTTTGTTACTTTATTCAACAAAAAAAATGTGTTGTTTACGCTAAAAAGGTATTGTGCCCCGGGCGCGAGTTAAGCTCGCTACACCACTGCTGAAATATTAAACTACTTGACATAATTCTTTCTTCAGGAATCTCGACTGGGTTATCCTTACGACACTTGCCAAGACGGTATTTTGATTCACGTGCCAAACAAAACATACTCGTACAGTTTGCCAGCTTGTCAAACAGAATGTTACGTTACATTTGTTGTTTCTCGCTGTGGATGCAGAGATTATTTCATGCCAGGCAGTAAGCTGACTAATACAATTAGTATTCAAATGAAATATTAAAAGAAAAGAAAATATTAATAATTGGTTGATTTTTTTTATAAAGAGATAAAATATTTCCGAACAAATTAACAAATGTCGGAATCTTTTTCCAGTCCCTGTTGTGCATCGTTATGTGAAAAAAAATTGGAAATAGTTGCTTTAGTTACATGTATTCAAGTGCATACACTGCCCAGCTTGGTCAAATGTACAGCTCCGTAAATTCCCTTGTAATACTTAAATGCATTATTTCTTTTTAAAAGAAGATTTTTTTATGAAAACAAATATTATAACAGTCTTGCTTTCATTTTATATGTACGTATTCCCTTATTGTATTGAAGATAAAGCAGCTCTGATACAAGCCAAACAAAAGTTAAAATGATTTTCCATCATACACACAGCAACACCTGTATACTCCTGAATTGATATTACTAGAGACAATATCTGTATGCATGTGTACGCGCATTTATGTGTTTGTCAGTGTGATTGTGACCATTTCACTAACCAGATAAAAGTCAAACTAATCAGTTTTCTCCAATAACAGACTCACCAGTGTGTACGTTCAAACAATATGTCCAGTGTCTGAAACAAGCACAGAGTAAGTCACCTCGTGTATGTGTTTTTGTTGGATTACTACTTTTAGAGTATTTTGCATTTAGGTGGAAAATAATTTAAATAATCTTATTTTGAAATTAAAATTAGAAAATCTATTAAAATATTGACGAAACAAGTGTGGATTAACTAATATTATCAATAAATAGTGTTGAGAGAAATATTAAGTTTTTAATTAGTTGAAAGTTCAAATTGTGTCATTTCATTAAATATAAGAGATACAATTTGTTTAGTCAATATAATTTCTATAAACATTTAATAATATATCCCTAACGGCTCACTAATGATAAGTTTTTTTACGTCTAAGTACATTTCAATAAAATGCTTTTGTGACAGTGGCGTAGTGGGGGGGGGAGCAAGGGCGCTATTCACAAAGGGGCGCCAAGTGTTATATTTTACATATAATATTATATGGTTTTCGAATGGGTGGGGCGCTAAAAAGGTATTGTCCCCCGGGCGCGAGTTAAGCTCGCTACGCCATTGTTTTGTGAACAATCTCCTAATATCGCTTTTTAGATCAAATATGTGAACGCTTACAGTTAGTTCAGTGAACGCTTCTCTTTACACTGATCTTCACATGCCTTTAATGGTGATCATTTTTCTATTTGCTTACTTTTTGAACATTTCTAAAAGATCTAAGTAATATAGGATTTTGTAGCACATGCGCAGTAAACTGTATTTGTAGCTTTGTGAGCAATATATGTATTATTTCTTTGACTTTTTTATATTTTTTTTACGATTTTTGTTCAATGTTTGTGTGTTATTTCACGTATGTGTTCACGTAAGTGTTCAATGTGTGTGTTATTTCACGTAAGTGTTCAATGTGTGTGTTATTTCACGTAAGTGTTCAATGTGTGTGTTATTTCACGTAAGTGTTCAATGTGTGTGTTATTTCACGTAAGTGTTCAATGTGTGTGTTATTTCACGTAAGTGTTCAATGTGTGTGTTATTTCACGTAAGTGTTCAATGTGTGTGTTATTTCACGTAAGTGTTCAATGTTTGTGTTATTTCACGTAAGTGTTCAATGTTTGTGTTATTTCACGTAAGTGTTCAATGTGTGTGTTATTTCACGTAAGTGTTCAATGTGTGTGTTATTTCACGTAAGTGTTCAATGTGTGTGTTATTTCACGTAAGTGTTCAATGTGTGTGTTATTTCACGTAAGTGTTCAATGTGTGTGTTATTTCACGTAAGTGTTCAATGTGTGTGTTATTTCACGTAAGTGTTCAATGTGTGTGTTATTTCACGTAAGTGTTCAATGTGTGTGTTATTTCACGTAGGGGCATATGACCGAATTAATCACATGAAGCACATATCTAAATGACTTTACATACTTACGTATTACATCTTCTAGAATCGCCTCATAGATACAATAGTTAAACTCTTACTTGCAATTCAATGAACGCATTCTTTTCATTAATGTTTGTATGCAGAGTCATACGTTGTGATTCTTTGTCAAGTATTTGTATTACTTTATGATGATGAATGATGATAAACATTGTTTGAATTATTTAGCTTTTCATACACTTTAATATAATTAATGGTAGTTACGATTTTCGTTTTGATATAATTTGTGCATGTCTGCATAAAATATTCTTTCAGGACTACACTGCTAGCTATTTCGATTTTAGTTTTAATTCTTTTATGTGAGTATGCCTCAAACACTGGTGACTGTTTATCTTTTTACTGACTTTGTAATATATATATATATATATATATATATATATATATATATATATATATGTATATTGGTTCGTATCACAAAGCCAGAATTTTCATTGATAAACAAAGTAGCCAAATAAATTAATAATAAAATTTAATATTTAATGTGGCCGGGTTGATATTCTAAATTTTTTTTTCTCAAATCTTCAAGATACAATAATTTTGTTCACTATATTAATTTTCTATTTACTGACTTGTATCAATTTCACAATTAATTGTAAGTAAAAAAAACGGTGTTAAATTATCAGGATATGGTGTCCCATGTCACCGAGAAATTCGAATAAGGTTTTACGTATTCTTTGTAAACAGTCGTGTAGCCGCGGCTGTAGATCTATATCTTATCAGCAGCTGGGACAGAAACTAAATATATAGCTCCCCAACCCCTGGCCGCGGACAGGTACCAGTCCGTGGAACGAATGTTACTGGGCAGCCCAAGAAACATTAAATTATCTCGTTTTATTTAATTATCTCATGATTATGTGACGAGAAATAATCTACGGCCCCCCCCCCCTTTCCTGTGGGCCGCGGTGAAATTTTCTAACGCTGACCGGGCCGTGGCGATGAAAAGGTTGGGGACCACTCATCTATAGCTAGCAAGCAAGTAGCAAGACGCAAGTCGCATCTATATATAGATTAGTCGCGTATGTGGAGTTCCCGAATACACCAGAGCAACCATGAGAGCAACCAATACCCATTGAACAACGTTCACTAATCGCGTTGTTTTGAGTTATTCATGTCTGCGTTTCGGGTAATTCCCGATTACCGTCATTTCCAATAGCAATACATGATATGGCGGTCAAGATAAGTATCTAAACCATTCTTGCAGCTTTAATAAATGATTTCCAAAAAAAACTGTAAATGTTTTAAGATAAAGACAACAGGACCAGAAGTACAAAATTTAAAATCATTGCAAGTTTTATTATATATATATATATATAAGTCCTGGGATATATATATATAATTCATGGGACGGATTAAGTCATCTTGGTGCCCTAGGCACAAACCCACAAGGTGCCCCCTTCTGCCCCGAGCCCCCGATCCTCCACTGACCGCTGGTTATGTTCAAGAATATGCAATATACTAACAAAGTAAAACAGTTGTTAACACATATGTTTCATCATATCACTCATATAAAACCTAAAATAATGCAGAGACGAGGCGTGAGAGTTGCCGGTCATAATCATATTTATAGAAAATGCTTTATAATGGTATTGTGTTTTTTTTAATATATTTAGCATAGTCACCTAATATATAATCGACTAACCCGTGTGTATCCATTTCTCATGTAGTTTTCATTTCGTGCGGTGTGCATTGTAACAGTGTATTGTAATCGTGTGTGATGAAGGGATAACAAAGAAATATACGAAATACTGCAATTGAAAAAAAAACATATGGCCTGTATTGCCATGAACAGTATACGATATGAACAGAAATAACAAAGAAATGTAAGAAATACTGAAATAGAAAGTAACATTTGGCTTTTATTGCTATGAACGTCCTTAAATACAACGCATACACCGCACGATATGAAAACTACCCTCGCTCGGAAAAAACACATCAGGAATCAGGCTATGTCGTCACGTTCGCTGTATTTTTCTCAGGTAGTTTTCATTTCGTGCGGTGTGCGTTGTAATCGTGTATTGTAACTGTATGACGTGGTGCAGAAGGGATAACATATTTCATACATTTCTTTGTTATTTCTGTTCATATCGTATTCTCTTCATGGCGATAAAGGCCATTAGCTCTTTTCTATTGCAGTATTCCGTATATTTCTTCGTTAGTGTACGTACCATTAGCCTGATTCCTGGTGTGTTTTTCCGAGCGAGGGTAGTTTTCATATCGTGCGGTGTATGCGTTGTATTTAAGGATTTATCCTTACGCGTTAACAATCAGAAATATACACAAAAATAGCATAATCTATGTACTCGAAGTAGCCCCAAAGAACATGAACAAATTATTTTAGCCAAAATACATTTAAGTATAGAGACACTTATTAATACATCAAATAAAGTTCATATTTTATATAGTTCATCCCAAATAAAATAATCCTCATTATAGTCATAGAATCTTAACAAACACAACCCACGAGTATTAAACTTTGAATCTAACATCAAACTATATATAATTTGCATACACCATATAATTAATCTTAATTCATTCATAATATTTTTAAAGGACTCTTTCCTAACCGTTCTTTATTTTATAATTTATCATGTTCAACATGACGTATATTTTTTTTAAAAGAGACGTGACTGAGTGCCCGCCACGCTACATGTTTAGGGGACGGATGGTCGCGCGGTAAAACGTTCCACTGTCGACCTGAAAGTAACTGGTTCGATCTCAGGTAGGACCAAGGAAATTTTTCAAGTCTTGGCTCAAGTTCACGATATGTCTCCCGTGGTGCCTCCTTGGCCATTGGAGATAGTCCTATGGTGGGGATGAAAGAAGTGCACTGCAAAAACCGTCCCATTAATGGTTTATAGGATCTAAGAGATTTCATCTCATCATTAAGGGACATCACACACATGTTTAGCAGATGGTTTATATACTGTTCTACACATTATGGCAAATGCGAAAATTTCCAGTTTTGGAATTCTCCAAACTATTTTAAGCAGAGCAAGCGAGTTAACTAATACAGTGATTGGTCGACTCCTGTAATTCAGTTGTACCTCTTTGATCATAGGCCTGAGTGACACTGACGGGTGCGAAAATTCTAATTTTTTGGAATTCCCCGAGCGAGGGTAGTTTTCATATCGTGCGGTGTATGCGTTGTATTAAAGGATTTTAGGCATTAAAAGCCAAATGTTATTTTCTTTTAAAGTATTTCATACATTTCTTTGTTATTTCTGTTCATATCGTATTCTGTTCATGTCAATAAAGGCCACATGTTCTTTTCTATGGCAATATTTAGTTTAGGCCTATGCGTATATTTCTTTGTTATCCCTTCAATACACAGTTATAATACACAGTTACAACGCACACCGCACGAAATGAAAACTTTCTGAGAAAGGGAGCCACACGGGTTAGACGATTATGTATTAGATATGTTGTCAATCTAATAATTTATACAAATATATAATCTTTGTTCTTTTGTGTTTTGTATATAGCATAATACATCACTACATTTTTCTCTAAGAGTTATGACCAGCAACACTCACGCCTCGTCTCTGCAATAATGTATTCCAATATTAAAATGAATAGTTCATCAAATTTGTAATACTAATAGACAAAAATACTGTAACTTTTTTGATAGATAAGAAAGTTTAAGAAAGCACACATTTACATTTTAAAGTAATTTTTCCTAGATTTACATCTGGCAACATTTTAGAGTACATTAAGTTACTTTTACGCAACAAGTCTTCCCCAATCATCAGCAGAGATAAGGAATCAGAACTTTCTTGTTTCATTGTCTATCTACTTGGATTTGTGTACGTTTCAACTGAGAAAAAGAACACTCAGTTGAACAGTTCGTAACAATTAATGTTTAAAAAATGCGCAAGGCGATTTCTACATTTGGAAAAGCACACTCGATGCTGTCCCTAACTATTGTTTTGTACAATTCTGCATGAATGAACGTGCTGTTTACAGTTTTGATGTACGAAACTTGTGGCGAATATATGACTTTTGTAGTTCAGTGTATACATTTTTTTTCAGAGCTTCAGAATAAGTATTTATTAGTTCTTCACAAGAATGAGATGTTTATGATCCATCAATCAAACAAGAAAATCGAACTGCTATATCATTATAAACCTGTCCTCTTCTACTATTCTCTATCTCAAGTTTGTCAACAATGGCGTAGAAATCAGATATACGAAAATTGTCTCTGGCATCAGAGATACCTCAGAGGCACCACCATCAATAACCACATTCAGAGATACCTCAGGGGCACCACCATCAATAACCACATTCAGAGATACCTCAGGGGCACCACCATCAATGACCACATTCAGAGATACCTCAGGGGCATCACCATCAATGACCACTGTCATTCAGAGATACCTCAGGGGCACCACCATCAATAACCACATTCAGAGATACCTCAGGGGCATCACCATCAATGACCACTGTCATTCAGAGATACCTCAGGGGCATCACCATCAATGACCACATTCAGAGATACCTCAGGGGCACTACCATCAATGACCACATTCAGAGATACCTCAGGGGCATCACCATCAATGACCACTGTCTTTCATTTAAGATTGCGGGTCAAAGGGTTATTTCTTCAAATCTTTCAAATTCATGTAAGTGCTGGTGGAGAATAATAATCAGCACACGTTTTAAAGTTCACGTGCTCATTTTGTAGAAATTATTTTAACACTTCTTCCCAAAAGACAAGCATGAAAGCAAATTCTTGCATCTTCTTTGCGATGTTTTGCGATTTGTTAATGTCATGAGGACTACGCGCGGCTGTCGGACATAATACACAGTTATTCTTGAGAATTTGTGGTGTCCCCCAAACGCTTGGGGCACGTGCTTTGTTTGCCTAATGATTTATCCAGGCCTGTTAAAGACGCAAGCAAGCAAGACGCAGGTATCGATGGCTGGCATGCAATGGTGGAAAAGGGCGCCAATTATTTGAATAGCCTTCACTTGCTAATTTTCCCCTTGCTTTGTGCAATGTATTACCTAAAGTAAATATTGTAATAAATAAAGCATAAGATACTAAAATAATATCAGATTGTTAAATGAGCAACCAAAAATGAATGATAAAATAAAAAGTTTGTTTAACTACTTATTTAAAAAAAAATTAAATAATGATATTGAAAGGGCGGCGTATGGTTTGCCGCGATTACGACTAGTTAGAGATATTTTGACTTACACAAGTTGAAGAAAGACGCTGAATCTCACAATATGTTCACTAATCTAGTGAGTCGTTTAATAAACAGTAAACAAACAAAACAATGATGTGGGATCTGCACACATTGCTGACAGGGGAGCATTCAAAGCTGGGTACCATTATCACCATCACAGATACTAGTGGTAGTGAACAGCTGTACATTATTTTTTTGATATCATCGGAAATATTTTACAGATATGTATGTATCACATATATGTATGTATCACAGATATGTATGTATCACAGATATGTATGTATCACAGATATGTATGTATCACAGATATGTGTGTATCACAGACATGTATTATCACAGATATGTATGTATAACAGATATGTATGTATTATACATACATTGCTGCCTTTATAAAAAGAATTCTAACGAGTTTTAAAAAGGTTTTTTAACACTTCCATACAATCACATATTTATGTTTATAATGTCTATAACAACTTTACATACCGTCATACTTACAGGAGAATAAATGTGAAGTAAACCTTGAGGAATAAATTGTTATATTAAATAGAATCATAATAACATGGAAGTGTTTGTTTTTAGAAGAATATGATGCTGACAAGGTGTGTGACTGCTCAGCTCCTTGTGACTTGGACTTGGTTGAATCGACTTATTCCTACGGATCGTTATCAAAACTTGCAGGCATCAAGGTGAAAGACGGTAAATACATTTTCTCCGCACAATTGCTTTTTCATTTTGTAGTTCTTTAATTGATAGTGTTTCATTTATCTTTCGATTTCAAATATTCAAATAATAAAAATACTAGATGGCCATTATGGCACTTTATAAAAGATGTTTTGATAAATTATTTTATACTAGTAGTTGCCCGTTGCATTCGCAACTAAAGGTTTTATCTCAATAAAATGTTTAATATGAGAATTAATAGGAACTATTAACACGCAATTCCAAGTGCATAGCAAAAAACGTAGTAAATAGCCGGTTTGAGCAACATCTCTTTGTGTATTGTGCGCAAATTTTGTCTTACTGTCTTCTTTAATAGGAACTATTAACACGGAATTCCAAGTGAAGAATTATTTTTATTTATTTATAGATAAATTGTACCATCGGGGAAATCAATTTAACTACTGAATTTTTAAATACAATTGAATAGGTTAATTAGGTGCTGATGTATGCAATCTGCAGAAATGACCTACATTTTATACGTCACAAATTACGTTTTACCCGTCAACGCTAACCAACCAAACCAAATAACCAACCAACCAACCAAACCAAAGCAAACCAACAAACCAAACCAAAATAAACACTATTAGGTAAAGATATCAATGTTAAAATCAAAACAAAGCATTAAAAAAAGTTTGTTTTATAAAAATGCACATTTCTTATGATGAAGTTAATGATCCCTAAAATGTTTCCAGAAAGTGTATTTTCTACTTTTTCACTGAGTGGGATTGTTGCCTCCATTCAATGTTTTTGAAGAATCTATGAAAATGTCTTAAAATACTTTTTGAATTTCTTTGTCCAAAAAAAATGAACTCAGCTATAAGTCAAACAATGACAAGACAAAAAGCAGAATGTCTCTTGGACTCCATATCAGAGTGAAGATTGTAGCATTATAGAAGTACTTTTAATTTCTCTTGCTCTGTATTATTCTGTGGATTAAAATTTCTTATGCATTAAATTAAATAATACTAAATTTTTCAAATAAAATAGTCAAACCCAGGTTTACTAGTATTTTGCAAGATGTAGCGATTCAAGTAATAAATCTGTTTAATGACAACGTCATGTTACATTTCTGATAAACGGCGAAGAAAGTTTCACTAGGTTATAGGGTCTAGGTACGTTAACGCACCACAAAAAAAAAATTACAATGGGATAGTATTGAATTAATTGGCAAGAGCAAAACATGTCCTATTTAATACATTTGAGCACTGCATATTGAATAAAAATATATAAAATAGTATTCAAAATATGCTTAAGAATATTTTTTAGATGCAATCATTTTGGTTTCCATTAAATCTTATGGGGAAATCTTAAATAAATGTCTACTTTGGATTATAAAATTATTTCTAGAACTAGAAAAATTTCATTGGAAAACGAAGGTTTGACTGTAATTATTTACATTATAATAATATAAATAATAAACCTTAAATTATAATTAAATCTTTAATTTTAACTATTCTAATTGTCTAATAGCATTTGTACTCTATAGTCAGTGGCGCAACCAAATCATCAATACGTTATAAAGTTACTAAAAAGACTGTCAAACTGTCTTTTTTCAATATGTGAGCCCCCCTCCCCCGTGCATTTTTCGCTGGTTGTGCCACTGTCAATAGTATGCATGTAAACTCAGCTTTCAAATATTAAAACCAAACAGAACTATGCTCCCTTCTTAACAAAAAAATGATGTATCAACATTATTGCTTTTATCATATATTAATATAAGTATTTAATTTGGGACAGTTTTGATTACATTAAAAAAAAATTTTACTTGATCAATATCATTAAAAATAAAATCAGTCGAACTATAAATTAAATAGTTCGTAGTTGACTTATAAACACTAATTATAGAAAAATATAAATTCTACTTTATCAGCACCGGTAGCGCTTTAGCCTAGGGATAGTGGAATTTATATTAGTGGTCTGTATAAAACATCACGACATGTAATGAAAGTTTAAGTGATACTACTGATTTTACATACGCAGTGGCTACGGTAACATCAAGACGGAGTTCGTATTTTTTTTCCGGGTTACATCAATAGATATTGCTTATTCGTTTTACATATATTGATACATTAAATATCATATACAGTAAGAGTCATAGCAATAATGTTGGTACTATTAAAATATATAAAAAGTACAGGACCACACTATATTTCAAGTTAAATACCATAAAAGTGATTTTCTGCCACATCTGCTGATTATAGTAGCGTCCAAATGTTCTAGCTGGTATTTTTTTTTTCATTTAAAATGGATGCGCTGCGTCTTGCCAAATCTAAGTGAAGAAATCTTTTACGGAAAAAAATAAAGAACTGTACTCTTCTTTTTTTAAACTTCAAGCACCATTTTATAGCACTTCATCGGGCACAATATAATAGACGTAATCAATCTAGTCTTTATATCTATGCATATATGGGTTTCTCGAGGGTTGTATATTAGAGTTTCGGACCAGTGCAAGTTACCTTAAGGTCACTTTTAAATTGGCGATCAAATGTTTTCATTTGTGTTTTTATCCCAATGAGCACTCCAAATCTTAAAAGAGGATACGTAACACACATTCTCTACAATCACATTGATGACGTCATTAAGACTTCTTCCATTATTACTATCTACTTCTTTACATATTTGTTATTACAAACGAAAAAAAATGTCTTGCTCTTTTCAAATACGATGTGCCATCTGTTGTAAATTGTGTGTTACTTATCTCTTATCTTTTGTTTTATCCAGGCTTGCGGAGCCGCCATATTTTTTCCGGCTACTGCTCCGGCTCCCACAAATTTGACGGCTCCGGCTCCGGCTCGGCTCAGGCTCCCTATTAAAATAGTATCACACGAGACAAAAAATTTTGTAATTGCGCCACGCAAACATGCCGCTGATAAAAAGCTATGCAAATTTTGCCCCGTTCACCCCCATAGTCAGGAACTGGAAAAATATACGCATGTCGGTTTTACTAAAAACAAACCATTTCAGTGCATCCAGAATCATATCATTATTTTCGACCGAGCTTTCACTAGTCGCTATTTTCATAAGTAATGAAAAGTTATTTCAATGATCAAATTAGCAAATAGTAAAATGATACATTATTTAAAATATTTTAAAGACTTCAGTATATATATTTATTATTTATAAATTCGAAGTTACTATTCGGACCCTGGAACCAATAAACTCCGATTATTATTTGGACCCCGTCCTAATAAAGTCTGATTGTTATCTACTCTATTTCAGCTATTCTGTTCATAATAAAATTGCTAAATACAGAAAGCGACCATTTAGTTTTTAGTCTATTACAAATTCGCGGTCAAATAATATACAAAATGACGCGTTCTATTTGTCGTCTTAGTAAAAATTTATTTTTAAATGATTGATACATTTATTCTATGAAATAAAACTGTTTTAACTTTATATATAACAAAATAAAATGCCATTAAAAAATTTCGGAGGGTAAACAAGATTTAAACAACACAAAACGATTCCCCATTAAAGATATCTTGTGGTGATGTGGGTGCACGCTATCATTTAAATGCTGTTACTCAGGGTTGTTAGTATCGAAGTATCGGTATCGGCCAATACCGTATCGGCGATACTTTTTAAGTATTGGGTGCTGTATTGCCGATCCTTTTTGTATCAAGTATTGATTTGTGTATCGCCGATACATTTTAAACGAAAAATTGTCGATACTCGATACCAATACTTTTCTATTGGTATTTTTAGAATTTATTGCAAAAAAATACTTTGTATCTTAAAATATTCAAAATGAAAAAGAAAAAAATTATAATTCATAAATCCAATAGAATAACCCACCATTTGTGTGTTATCAGTTTAAAAAAATCAAAATATCACAATTGTACTGTTCAGACAATTCAGAATAAAAATTTGCAGAACAAAATAGCGATTTTAATACATTATTTTAAAAGTAATCGACATAAATTCAATCACTACTAGTAATCATAGCCATCAACCCTACCAAATATTAACACCATTCACCTCCCCACCAATACAACCACGGTTGGCGAGTTGATGGAAAAATTAACATTTTAATTCTCTTTTGAAGTTTTTGCGCCGATATCTTTAAATGTTATTCTTATATTCTTTCATTCATTTACTTTTTTTCTATCAACTATTTGTTCAATGTTTTAATGAATGACAGAAAAAAAAAACTTTATTTCTTTTATGATCGATCTGTCAGTTATATAAAAACTTGAATTCTTTATATTTTAATCATAATATTTTTTCTTCTCAAAAGTATTGGTATTGTATTGGTATCGATTTTGGCAATACATTTTTACTTGAATACTCAAGTATTGGTATTGGCGATACTATTTCCATGAAGTATTGGTATTGGTGTTGACGATACAATTTAAGAGTATTGTTAACAACCCTGCTGTTACTGTTGTGGCGTTCGTAAAACATGACAACATTTCAAATTGTAGGAGGCAAACAATCAAACAAATTTGGAATATTAAAGCTAAAAAAAAATTTCTGCTTTAAAAAAAAACATTTGGGAGCCGTGGAGCCGCCAGATATTTTCGGCTCCGGCTCCGGCTCCAGCTCCAGCAAAAAGTGCGGCTCCACGGCTCCGGCTCTGCAAGCCTGGTTTTATCCCTAGCTGTATTTTGTTTTATCCCTACAGCTGATCTTGACAAAATGAAGATTCGATTGCGACGAGCACTTGACGTACATGATTTCATCAATAGCGATGCCGCTCCAAAGAAAGATATGTACCATAACTTCACATTGGTCTTGAACATAGTCAAACAATTTTACATTTCTCAGATGACAACTTTACAAATTCAATTCAGAAAGGTGAGAGACACAAACTGGTGTGTTAAAAAAAATTATTATTTATATTCTTTTACTGCAAACAATTAAAATTATAACAGTAGTAAAATAATATTTGTCCTCAGGTACAAGCTTGTACTCAGGGAAAAAAAAGTATCAACAATTGATAAATTAATAAACATGAAATTTTATTGTTGGTTTCTATATAAATTTTACAAAATGTTTTTCAATTTCGAATTTTAGGTCTTTAAATTTTAATTTTGGGAGTGCAAATATTCAGTTGTCCGGGTCAGCAATAAAATACTATGGCGCGTTTCGGGGCCATGTTGAAGGAAAATGACAATACGACGACATATATGTAGACGTGTCGATAGAATCAGATGCTTTCAGTAGACATGGTGACAACATATTATACCCTTATTTAAAGAAAATGACGCTTATTGGAGATGCGTTTAAAAAAAATATATACTACTCCCATTGCTTTTTATCTAAATTTTTAAGAGTTTTCAAATAGACGATTTTCTTTCAAGGTCCCATTCAGATAAGGCCAAGTGTGGGGCAAGTAACCAAGTGTTGGGCAAGGGTCCAAGTGTGGGGCAAAAGACCAAGTGTGGAGCAAGGGACCAAGTGTGGGGCAAGGGGCCAAGTGTGGAGCAAGGGACCAAGTGTGGGGCAAGGGGCCAAGTGTGGGGCAAAGAGCCAAGTGTGGGGCAAGGGGCCAAGTTAGGGCAAGGGGCAAAGTGTAGGACAAGGAGCCAAGTGTAGGTCAAGGGACCAAGTGAGGGGCGCGGGGCCAGTGTGGGGCAAGGGTACAAGTGTGGGGCAAAAGACCAAGTGTGGAGCAAGGGACCAAGTGTGGGGCAAGGGGCCAAGTGTGGAGCAAGGGACCAAGTGTGGGGCAAGGGGCCAAGTGTGGGGCAAAGAGCCAAGTTGGGGCAAGGGGCCAAGTGTGGGACAAGGGGCCAAGTGTGGGTCAAGGGACCAAGTGAGGGGCACGGGGCCAGTGTGGGGTAAGGGACCAAGTGTGAGGCAAGTGGGAAAGTGTGGGGCAAGTGACCAAGTGTGTGGCAAGGGACCAAGTGTGGGGCAAGGTGCCAACTGTGGGGCAAGGGACCATGTGTGGGGCAAAGGTTTGTTAAAATTTAAATGGATGCGAGGGAGAAAATCTCATTTATCTAGATATTGATGTATAATGAAGGCGTTATTGTAATGTTTGGCAAAAGTCTTCATCGTGGAATTATTCGCTAAATGATTAAACAACTTCTTTCAGAAACTGATGGAGCTAAACAAGAAAGCTAATCAGATGTACACCATCAGGCAGGACCTACTCTGGTCTCAGATCTACATCATCAAGAAATATTTCATAGAGCCAAAACGGACTCTGGACAAGATTACCATTGGTAAGGAGAAAGAGAAACTTAATTCCATCGGTGAAGATATAGAATTATGGCAACAATGGTTGTGAGTTATGTTTGTACAAATGATTACATCTCTTCCTTAAACGGAAACTCATGTTAATATATAGAATAATCAATGCAATGAGTTCAAAAAGATGTCAAAGTAACGTCGCTAACCTCAACATGTTAGTTATGTCAGATCAAATACAAATATACATATATCCTTAAGGTATTTATGTTTGAGTGTACCAAAGTATTATATCAGTAAAAAATATTTAAACCTTGTAATGATGCAGCATCCAGGAGACACATTGTACACAGCCAACATTTGTTGGTCAAAGCACTAACAACACTTTCCCACAATATGGCCATTGAACTAACCGAAAAATCCCATTAACTAGCCATTGTACTAGCCACGCAATCCCACTATATGGCCATTGTACTAGCTACACATTCCTACTATATGGCCATTTTACTAGCCATGCATTTCCACTATATGGCCTTTGTACTAGGCACACATTCCCACAATTTTGTCATTCTACTAGCCACATATTTCCACTATATGGCAATTGTATTGGACACTAAATCCCACTATATAGCAATTGTACTAGCCACTGTCACATTCTGTGATTTAATGAATGAAATCAAGTCCAAGCCCTACCCTGCTTTCATCACCCGAAGGTTATAAGATAATACATAGGATAGACAAAGGCTTTCTCTTTCCAGGTTTTTTCCACTGTGGTCGGTCTGTCTAGTACCCACTTATCACGTTTTCACCTGGGAAGAGAATGTCTATATGGGGAGATAAGCTATGCCCTTGTTGCATTCAAGCAGAAAGGGGCGAGAGAGGAGTGTTCCTTTATCCCCCCCTTTATCTTGAAGGTTGGAACTGTCCACGAGTGAGGCGTCGCTGATCACGCGTGATGGTTGTGACGTACGCGATCACTGCGATTGGTCAGTGAACTCTCGTGCTGAAACGCGAGAGTTGATTGCGAGGGAAGACTGGGGGTCAGTTAGAATTTGTTAGTCGGTCAGTGAGCATCGGGCAATCGAACCGAGAGGTCGAACTCAGACTCCAGCTGGGGTGGGAAACCAGGCTGTTAGGTGGCAGAACCTAGACGTTCGACCACCGCAGATCTGAGTTCTTATGAGAACTACCCACTCCAGGTAACTATTCTATTTTTAATGTATTTATACCTGATGTATAATGCTAATTATCCTTTTGAGGGCACCATTTACTTGTTTGACTTTATGTGAATAAACACTACACGTTGTAACTGTACGTGTTTGGTTATCAATTTATAGTTGTGTTGTGCGTCCTGTATAACCACGTGGCTGGGACAAATATAAATGTTGGCCAGAACTCAGTAGGTGATCATACCCATAGACAACGACCGCAGGGACCCCGCAAGGGGATTTTGACAGCCACACAATCCCACTATATGGCTATTGTACTAGCCACCCATTGCCACTATAACGCCAGATACTAGCCACACATTCCCACTATATGGCCATTGTACTAGCCTAACAATCCAACTATATGGCCATTGTACTAGCCACACATTCCTACTATATGACTATTGTAATATACACAAAATCCCACTAAATGGCCTTTGTACTAGCCACACATTCCCACTATATGGCCAATGTACTATCCATGCATAACCACTATATGGCCTTTGTACTTGGCACACTATCCCATCATATGGCCATTCTACTAGCCACTCATTCCCAATATATGGCCATTGTACAAGCCACTAAATCCAACTAAATGGTCATTGTACTAGCCACACAGTTCTACTATATAGCCTTTTACTAGCCACACAATGCCACAATATGGCCATTGTACTAGCCACAAATTCCCACTATATGGTCATTGTATTAGCCACACATTCCCACTGTATGGTCATTGTACTAGCCATTCATTCCCACTATATGGACATTGTACTAGCCACACATTCCCACTATATGGCCATTGTACTAGCCATACAATCCCACTATATGGCTATTGCACTAGCCTAACAATTCAACTATATGGCCATGTACTAGCCACACATTCCCACTATATGACTATTGTAATATATACACAATCCCACTAAATGGCCATTGTACTAGCCACACAATCCCACTATATGGCCATTGTAATATTCATGCATAACCACTATATGGCCTTTGTACTTGGCACACTAGCCTTTTACTAGCCACACAATGCCACAATATGGCCATTGTACTAGCCACAAATTCCCACTATATGGTCACTGTATTATCCACACATTCCCACGGTATGGTCATTTTACTAACCATTCATTCCCACTATATGGCCATTGTACAAGCCACATATTCCGACTATTTGGTCATTTAACTGCCACACATTCCCAGTACATATCCAATGTACTAGCTACACACTCCCACTATACTGTCATGGTACTAGCCACACAATCCCACTATATGGTAATTTAATTTTCCAGACATTCACAGTTTTTGTCCATTGTACTAGTCAAACAATCCCACTATATGACCATTAAACTAGGCACACAATCACACTATATGGACATTGTACTAGCCACACAATGCCACTATATGGCCTTTGTTCTAGCCCAAAAAGCTACTATATGGCAATTGTACTAGCCACACATTCCCACTGTATGGTCATTTAAAAGCCACACTTTCACAATATGTGTCCATTGTACTAGCCAAACAATCCCACTATATGACCATTGTACTAGACACTCTATCCCACTATATGGTCATTGTACTAGCCAGACAATCCCACTATATGGCAATTATACTAGCCACACATTCCCACTTTTTGGCCGTTGTACTAGCCGCATATTCCCACTATAAGGCCATTGTACTAGCCACACAATCCCACCATATGGCCATTGTGTTATCCACACATTCCAACTATAAGGCCATTGTAGTAGCCATACATTCCCACTATATGGCCATTGTACTAGGCACACATTCCCACTATATGGTTATGTACTAGCCACACATTCCCACTATATGGCCATTGTACTAGCTACACATTCCCAGTATATGTCCATTGTACTAGCCATACATTTTCACTACATTGTCATTGTACTAGCCACACATTCCCACTATAAGGCCATAGTACTAGCCACACAATCCCACTATATGGCCATTTTAGTATCCACACAATTCCACTATATGGTCATTTACTAACCACACATTCCCACTAGGGAGCAACCGATATGCCTTTTTACCGATAGTCCGATACCGATATTTTTCTCCGGCATTTTTACCGATACCGATATTTTTTTTAATCAACAACAACGCCAAACATGTGTTTCTCTCGTGCTGTAGTCCCAATCTAATGACGTATGTCAACCCATGTTCACCCCTTCCCTGTCATATTTCGTAACAATTCGCCCACACGTGTCTTGTTTACCCCCCCCCCTCAACTTCCCATCCCAAAAAAATACACACAGATGCTCACTAATTGTATCATGCAAGGTCATACATTAGAATTAAGAAATGCCAATCCTATTGTTTCAAGGTCATATCGCTGATGCAATTTTTGTGGACGTGACAATTTCTGTGTACGGGTTTTTTTTTCCTTTTTATTTTAAATCTTGTCTGATCTGGTTATAGAATTGGGTTATTTACGGATTTTTTTTCTGCAACTCTGTTGTGAAAAAAAAAACAATGTATCGGCAGTCAAAAAACGGCCCGGTCCGATAGTTAACCAATAGTGCCAGTCCCGTAGCCAAGGGGGGGCACTGGGGGGCCGTGCCCCCCCCCCGCTTAAAAAAGAAGAAAAAGAGGAAAAAATAAAGAAAAAGTAAAGGTGCCCCCTTGCTGGGTATTGGTGCCCCCTGCTTACTTTGACCTGGCTACGGGCCTGCATAGTGCCAATATCGGTTCGACTATCGGTCGCTCCCTACAAAAATCGGTCGATCCGATATTAACCGATAGTGCCAATATCGGTCCGATACCGATACCGATCCGATTATCGGTCACTCCCTAATTCCCACTATATGGCCATTGTACTAGCGACACATTCCCATAGTGGTGGCTACAGATTGGCGACTGATGGTCGTATTGTTATGCGCTCGACTATCATCTTGAGGGTGACCGGTTCGATCTTCGGTGATGACCTATGGATAATTTAGGTCATGTTTGATGTCCCTGCTATGTCTCCATTGTAATCTCCATGCTATTGCACTATGGTCGGGATGAAAGAATGTCATCGTAAAAACCGCCCCTTTAGTGGTTTATAAGATTTAGGAGACTCCATCCCATCCTTACATAGACTTCACACACACACATACAGAAACCGATGAACTTTGCGTCCTCTGACCCCCATATGATCCAGATAGTCAGTATAGACTTTATAAAGGGAAACTTTATTGCTTCAAAGTCTCTATTTTATTCCCACCAGGTCAAGTGGTCAACAATGTTTATATGTTCTCTCAGCAAGTAGTCAATAATGTCCAGTTGTTGGGTATGTCCACGGACAATACATCTCGAAGTTTTCTCTATAACTTACTTATGAATGAACTCAAAGTCAGGTCAGAGGTCACTTTTTACAATAAAATTAGTTAAATTAATAGATAACATGTGCCTGTTCCTCAACTATACGGCCATTAAGAAGATACTCAAAGATACTTTTTACAATATGTAGATAGATAACACTGGGCAACAAAAAAAATATTTTTTTGTAAATCGTCCAGGGTTTTCCAGCTGAATTAGACTAATTTTGATGCTCTGAGTCCGAAAATTACCTTGGTTTTGCTCAATCAGGTAAGGATTTTTTCCCGACAGAAATTAAAAAAAAAATGTTTTAAAAAAAAAACAACATTTATGCAAATCATCAGCTGACGATTTTTACCGTTTTACTCAAGAAATAAAAGTCAACATATTCAAATTCATTCAGTTTTTATTTATCCACCAAATTTGCTAAGCATAATTATCATAATATTAGTATAATAATGAGCGTTACGTGAAACAAAAGTTCAGAGTTCAAGGCATAAATCGGCGTTTCTTCGATTCCCGTTTGTGAGCAGCTGCTGGGTTGTCCAGCTGTAGTCCGCCAGCATGACTGCGTCCCACCTCCCCTGGTACTTTTCTTCCATTTGGCGGATGTCCTGATGGAACCTTTCTCCCTGCCCATAGCTCATCGCCCCAAGTTTTTCAGGAAACTTCTTCATGTGTGAGAACAGGAAGTGAATCTTTATACTCATCAAACACCCGAGTTTTTGAAAGTCCTCTATCATCCTGCTGATAAGTGTGGCGTGGTTTGCTGCCTTCGTGTTCCTCAGGAAGTTGTTCACCACCTGCACAAACGATTTCCAGGCGGCGCACTCAAGCGTGTTCATGGAATTTTGGAACTCTGTGTCCTTTATGAGCTGCCTTATCTGTGGGCCGTCGAAAATGCTGGCCTTCAGCTTCTCAATGGTCAGTTAAGGAAATGTTTGGCACATGTAGTTGAAGCACTTCCCATCCTTATCCAGAGCGCGCGTAAACTGTTTCATTAACCCAAGCTTCATGTGTAGCGGTGGGATCAATATCTTCTCCCAGTCAACAACAGGTTCGTTTATGATGTTTCTCGCCCCATGTACTAACTGCTCTCGCGCCGGCCACTCTTTCTTTACATAGTGCTAGGTTCTGTCGCGACCGTCCCACATACATATAAAGCATGGGTACTTCGTGAACCCGACTGCTGACCAAGTAGAAAGTTCACCATCTTCAAGTCGACGAAGATGATCCATTGGTGCTGCTCATATTGGATTTTGTCGAGCACATACTTCACTGCTTCATATTTCTCTTCAACAGTTGTAGAGTGCGCAAGAGGGATTGATGCGAACTGGCTCCCGTTGTGGATAAGTACATACTTCAAAGAGCGCTTGCAGCTGTGAATGAAGAGTCGCCAATCTCTCGGATCGTATTGAGGACCGTCGACTTTATCAAGAAGACCGGCGACATATCGGCAGTACACAAGGTCTTCCTCCTGGCAGAAGTAGCCCATATAGTCCTCATGCCTTCTACGGAAGAAAGTGATACGCGCGTCCATGCCAAGTAGATTTTTCTCTTTGAGTCTGGAGGCCAACAGCTCGGAGGAATTATTCGATAAGCTGAAATCCCGAACCAGATCATTAAGCTCACATTGTGAGAACGGCTGTGGACTATCTTGTGATTCATACTCCTCTTCTGTATCTCCTCCGTCGTCTAAAGTGGTGACCGCATCGTCGCTGTCAGGAAGATCTCTGAACTCTGGTACAGGAATTTCTTCGCAGTTAGCAGCTGGACGACGGGCAGATGGAATGTTGGGGTGTTGGAGGCTGTGCCCAATCAAGTGCTGATGCATTAAATAATCAAGTGAAAATCCAGATTGATGATTTATGAATAAAATATAATTATCTCTGTTTTTATAATTATTTTGCTGCTAATTTTATGCAGCTAATTTAGAGAAATGTTTGAACTCAAAACCCCTGATATTAGAATACGTATAGCTTGTCAGGTAGATCTATGGCTGTATCTCAAGAAGTTGACCTGACCGAGCTAAATCAATGTGATATTCGGACTCAGAACACCAAAATTAGTCTAAATCAGTTGAAAAACCCCTGACGATTTTTTGGCTATTGCTCAGTGTAATTAGTTACGGTGTGCGTGGCTATTTTTATCGTCGGAGAACTTTCCATTATTACAATTGTTTGTTTCTGTTTAAAGATTTTAAAATGCTACCGTTGTAAAGAAAATAAATGTTTTAAAAAATTTGAATGACAATATTGTAGTACTTTTTACTATTTTAGACTTTTCGTCTCAAATATAAAGCCACTAATCTATTTAAAACTGTTGATTTCTTTAAAACATTTATTGCATCGAGACGCAACAAGGAAAACATATTTAAACAGGAGACAGAATTCTTACTTTCGTTCTCCACCGGAAGGGCTTGAGGCTGATATTATTTACATAGATTTCCTACCTCATTATGTCGCTGTTTTTATTATTCATTCTTGATTTGAATTTTCTTCAATACTATTTCTTTCATCTTTTTCAAGCCCCTTTATGGTCTTGTACATTCTTTCTTCTGTTTTATTTGTCTCCACCTTTCTCATTCTGCCTATTATTTTATAATTAGAGTCCAACTTACAAACTTGAGCCTGTCTAGCCTGGAAGACCTGAAGGCAGCTTACAGTTCCGGGTCACCGTTATATAATGGCAGTCTTGTTACGTCTAATAGACAGACAGACTACGAAAGTATGATGCTCTGGGTGAGAACTTTAAAAAATTAAAATTGAAAGAAGTGAACAGATTTTGAGAAATTTGAACTAAAATGTATTTATGTTATTCATTTTTAAAACAACTATGTTGGCTATGTATCAATTTATTAGGTTGAATTACAGCACAAACACGCACACATATTAGCACACGCATTCACACCTACAGAAATAAGATAATCCTCAACACTAGTATATGGAGAAAAGATTATATACATTCAATAATCCAAAATAAGCTGAAATGAAATCAATTATTTTATATTTTTTGTTTCCTGTCAAATATCAGAAAATAATTTCAATGTCTTGTTTTTGGTTTTTTTTTTTGTTGTTTTTTATCTTTACCATCAGAGAATTGTGCCTAAGAAATTGTTACAAACTGCATTGAATCGTTCAACTGACGTGACACTGAGGGAGACTGTGGTGACATCTGCCGTGAATGAGATCATGGACACGTTGATAAAACTCAAAGATATCCTGAAAGAAAACTATGAGACAAGGAGACCAGCTCTGGACTCTGTAAAGGTAAATGGAGTATCATAATATCATAGAATTATTCTGGTAAAGGTGACTGTTTTATATGTTTTATGTATCTCGCTCAGTTGAGATCTCTATACATCTTAAAACAGACCTTAAACAACTCATGTGTTAAATCGTTTTTGACACGAAAACCGAGGCTTTTGTATGGATGGTGAATGGTGGAGGATGGACGGTGAATGATAGATGGTAGATGATGGATGGTGGACGATGAATGGTGGATGATGGATGGATGATGGATGGTGGATGATGGATGGTGGACGATGGATGGTGGATGGTGGACGATGGGTTGTGGATGATGGATGGTGGACGATGAATGGTGGATGATGGATGGTGAATGGTGGAGGATAGACGGTGAATGATAGATGGTGGATGATGGATGGTGGACGATGAATGGTGGATGATGGATGGTGGATGATGGATGGTGGATGATAGATGGAGGACGATGGATGGTGGATGGTGGAGGATGGACGGTGAATGATAGATGGTGGATGATGGATGGTGAATGGTGGAGGATAGACGGTGAATGATAGATGGTGGATGATGGATGGTGGACGATGAATGGTGGATGATGGATGGTGGATGATGGATGGTGGATGATAGATGGAGGACGATGGATGGTGGATGGTGGAGGATGGACGGTGAATGATAGATGGTGGATGATGGATGGTGGACGATGAATGGTGGATGATGGATGGTGGATGGTGGACGATGGATGGTGGATGATGGATGGTGGACGATGAATGGTGGATGATGGATGGTGGATGATGGATGGTGGACTATGCATGGTGAATGATGGATGGTGAATGGTGGATGATGGATGATGAATGATAGGTGGTGAGGTGGTGGATGATGGATTGTGGACGATGAATGGTGGATGATGGATGGTGGACGATGGATGGTGGATGATGGGTGGTGGATGATGGATGGTGGACTATGGATGGTGGATGATGGATGGTGAATGATGGATGGTGGATGGTGAATGATAGGTGGTGGATGATGGATGGTCGATGATGGGTTGTGGATGATGGGTGGTCTTTCGCGTAGACACCTCAATTATCAAGTTATCCCTGCTGAAAATGTGTCAAACATTAGTTAGAAAAAGTGAGGGCGTTATTCTTGCCACCTTGATATGTCTCCGTGGTGCCTCCATGGCCACTGTCCTAGCCCTTATGGTTACGCATTGTTTGGTTATTGTGTTGTTTCCCTTTTTAGTATATTAGGTGCTTGTGAACTGGTTTTAGTAAGGTCAAGCATGTATTAATTCGAATGATGAAATAGTGTCATTCCCCCACGCATCAACCTTCATCTTGGGTTTAGCCTGGATTACCCACGCAATAACCTTCAAGGTATCCACAAACCAAAGCGAAACTTTCCGCTGCGCTATTTCTCACGTGAGATTTTTCTAAGCGCGAAAAACCATCGCTACACCTAGGCGAAGCGAAAGAGGGCGTCAGCCGACCGGAAATAATGATTTTTTAAATTTTCTTTTTTTTTTTTTGTTTGTGGACGTCGGCAGACATTTTCTTCTTATTAAACATTTTCTACAGTTATTGTATTTTACAAGTAAAGAGTGGGAAAAAAACACTTACTTTTGTTATAATCTGATATAATTAATGTTTCTATATATACATGTAAGTCTTATTTGTTAATTTTAAGACATTTGTATCAATTTTAACATTTATTTTCATTTGAGTCGATGTTTCTAAGCAGCCATTTTTGATTGTTGTCACTCGTGAAACGCGGAAAAACTCTGCTAGAAGCGATGCCGCGAAATTTCTCTGCACCGCCGCGGAAATTCTCTCCGCGGTTTGAGCATCTCCATATAAATACATTGCCATGAAAAAGGGGCGAATTTCGCGAGTTACCTAGATACGCTAAATTCTCCTTGGTCTGTGCATACCTTCATCTTCGATCTGGCGCGAAATCTACCCACGCATTGACCTATAGTTTGGGCTGGAAAATGACGCAATCAGCATATGTGGACTGCCTATAAGAGGGAAAGAGATAACGGTCTGTAGAAGACCAGTGAGGACACACAAGAGACCAGTAAGGGACCGGTAGTGACACCAGAGACCAGTATGGGACCGGTAGTGACACACTAAAGACCAGTAAGAGACCGGTAGTGACACACAAGAGACCAGTAAGAGACCGGGTGACACGCGGAGTAGGAGGACAGTGCAGTGAAGAGTAACGGTTGTTAGAGAGTTCATGTAGTGGATTTTGAATTCCTACAGAGTAGACACGTGTGGAGTAATGTATTTATGTATATTATAGTAAGATGTTTTTATTGGTGAAATCCTCAGTTGTTAATCATTTCATTCTATTTATATGTGGATTCTCGTCTGTAAATATCACGTATTAAAGTTCAGTTGTTAATTCTCTTATACTATAAGAAGTTATGTTGTGTTATTATATTATATTATATATTATACCCAAGATAAATGGTGTTAACAAGAAATCAACTCTCAGTTTTTCTTAGTTGCATTAATATACCGCCATATATTCACCGTTGATATTCAATCGATGAGAAAAAAATAAATTTCGTTAAGAACAATTATGCATCAGCTATGATTTGTATCACGCTGATTATCTTTTAAAGGCAGTAGATTACTATGTCAACATAAATAACGTGTGGTGAGGGGTAGTATTTTCTTTTTAGTATTTATGTTACCGGCAAAGTGTGAAATGCCGGCATTCTATAGAATGCCTAGGCAATGTATAGAATGCATGGTGGTTTAGGCAAAGTATAAAATTTTTAAATTGTGCATACTTTTCCTAGGCATTGTATAGAATGACTAGTGTCGTTTAGGCAAAGTATCAGAAAAGAACAACAAAAGCCTTTATTGATAAAAACGTATTTAAATATGGAATGAATGCAAAATAAAGCATATGATGTTCATACCGGAAAAAACAACGACAGCAGAGCTGAGATTGAAGTATTTGCTTCAGCAGGTAAGACTGGATTCACAATTAGAATTGTACTGCACTTAATTTTCTTCTTTCACACAAAACACTTCGTGTTTCCGTACTTTGATATGTCATGTTCATATTTCACGAATTAGTGAATAATTGATAAATAATAAAAAGATGTTGTTTCTGGTGAAAACAAGCAGAACACAACTGAAATGAGCTACTTGTTGCAGCAGGGAAGACTAGAATGGCATTTTGAATTGCATTTCATTTTCTTTTTCACACAAAGACACCTCATAGTTTGGCATTTTGTCTTGAATATACATATGACGAATCCTTGGCCGCTTCCTGTAGACTGAGAAGTAGCAGCAGATCGGAGAGCTATTTCAAGGTCAGGAACGTCTCCCGCTTTTATTAAATCTTTTGGACATACGGTGAATTCTGATCTGGCATATAGTTGCTTCAAGATTCCATGTGCAGTTCCAAGGCGGTAAAAGCCATCTTCTGTCATGCTCTTACTTTAGATAATTCATCGTAGAACCGTCGTTGCATGTCAACATGGCGTGATTCCTGTCCTGGCACTACATTACCTTCCAACATGGTTATACTATTCTCGTAACTCCCGTCGCTAACTAATGTCCGAATCCAGTAGTATTTATACTCCTAACATCCCCACCTTAATTTCCCTAATTACGTCACAGTCTCCTTCAGAATAGTTCTCACCTAAGGAGCGCCCCCTGGTCGTCATTGTTGTCTCTCCTAAACTGTCCGTTGTCGCCTCCCGGTCTACTTCAAGAGTCGTCACACCTTTGCTGTTTACTACTCTATTGTTTTCTGACCAACTTGTCCTAAGTCGTCTGTCACCTTGTCAACCATTATTTGCATTACTACCAGGCACGCCGAGAGGGGGTAGGAGGGTCATTGCCAGGGAGCCCGCATATGTAAGGGGGCCCGGCCACCCCGACCGTGTCAATTTTTTCACGACTCATTGTTGGAATAGGGGCCCACAATGATGTCCTGACCTGGGGCCCTAGTTGGCTCTCGGCGCCTCTGATTACTCCTACTTCTGATATATCCTCTTATCTTACAATTTCGAAGGGGATTGTCTGTCTCTAAATCTACTCTAGTTCCTAATTACATACTTTGCCGAACGGGAACTCGGAATTTTATAGAATGCCTAGGCAATGTATGAAATAGCAATTTATTTCATACTTTGCCTGAAAAATTCAGGCATTCTATACATTGCCTAGGCGTTCTATAGAATGCCAAATTTCACACTTTGCCGGTAACATTTATATCACTTTGTTTCACTCATTATAGCTGTATATTATAGCAATGTGTTGTGTTATGTTTAAAATAGCAATGTGTTGTGTTATTTTAAAAATATTATTATGTTGTGTTATGTTTAAAATAGCAATGTGTTATGTTTAAAATAGCAGTGTGTTATGCAAAATTGTCAAGCCGAGTGTAAACTACTTCCCTTATGGCAAGGTCCCGATTGTGGAAAATGGCTTTTATTTAAAAAAGCACCTTCCAAAAAATCATTAATAAAATATTTATTAGTATTATATCTTCAAAATTAGATCGTTTTATTACTTTTTATATTAATAAATTTAAAGATGAATAAGCTTGTTTAAAAAAAAAGATAAAATAAACTTAGATTCTTCTAAATTATTGTTGTTGTTTTTTCCTTCAGGAAATACTTGAAAAATTCAAAGCGTTGTGTGAGAGCTACTTCCTTTCGAACCAAATTCTCTATGATGAAACTATTGAGTGGCCACTGGCAGAGCTCATCACTCAGAGGGTTGACCTGCAAAGTTCCAAACACATTTGTGACAAGTACTTCAGGGCCACGGATGACACATCCATCAACGTCATGGACGTCTGCTCTGAGACGGCAATGACGTCATTAAACTTCTTCTCCAACTTCAGCAACTTGGTGCAGAGCTACTTGGGCTCATTCAATTCCTCAAAGTTCGATCTGGCAGATTTGTTGTTGGGTAAGGAGAGTGAGATAGCCAAAGACAGACTGAGAGCCACTGGTCACTTGCTGATTTCATATTTCTTGGATCTCAGCACTGGACTCAATAGAATATCCTCCTGTCTGAAAGAAAATCTCAAAGAAATTATGGAAGACGACGATAGCCTGAAAGCTGCTTACGAAGAGAGAGGCCAGAAGGTTGGGGTATCGCTCAGTAGCCTTAGTCAGCTGGTTAGTGTCGATATCGTCCAACTGGAAAATATTTTATCAGAAATGAAGAGAATTGAGAAGGAAAATGAGCGTCTGCTAAAGGTAATCGATAACTTGATGGAAGAATTGAAGGAATTTAAAAATCAAGCGAATATCGATTTATCATTTTTTAGGTAATTAAATATTTTGTCTCATTACTGTGCCATTTTAGTTAAGAAGTAAATAGGTATTTGTAATATAAAAGTATTGTTTAACAGGATTATTGGTACACTGTATAAAAATGTTTTTCTTTATAGAAGTTCTAGGATTGGTATATTATCTTTCATATATTAAAATTCCCTCAGGCACAGCAAATTAAGGGATCTTGAGGCTAGCACAATCCTAGCTTTCTTTACTTAATCACACATTGCTCATGTAGCTATAAATTTTCACCAGGACTTGGAATAATTCGGTAATGACCGTTCGAACGATGCTAAGGTTCACCACTCGACCATCCCATCATCTTTTACTGAAAAGATAGAGATTTAAGAGATTGAATGGCATAGATTGAATAAGATATTGAATGACAGATTGAACGACAGAGAGACGACAGTAGATGAATGTTAATTGTTTCTGTCACTCTATCAGTGTGACACATACACATATATCTGTGTAGTTTTAAACATAGTATAACAACATAGAGGTATGGTACGTTGATTTATGTCTGAAATGTGTGTTTACCATGCTCCAATCCTGTAACTCATTTCAACATCACATCGGCTAGTGCAGTGGTTCTCACGGTGGGGGTAGACTGGTGGATCACGACAAACTTTAAATGTATAGTTAAAAGATAGAGAATCTCTACACATAGAATTGATTGCCACTCTGTTTGTCTGCATGTTACAAAACTATATTTTGGGAATTTACAAAATCTATATATATATATATATATATATATATATATATGTATGTATATGTATATATATATATATATATATATATATATATATATATACATACAATAAATGACGCTTTTATTCCCTTCTTTTTTGGGTCGCAAGTTCAAAGCTGATATCAAGAGTTAAAGTTTGAGAACACTTGGCTAGTCTTATTTTCCTTTTGTGGTGAATTAAATTTCAGTTGCATAGTAAATCTCCCGATATGCTTAAGACCAGTGCTCGATTTAAGAAAAAAACAGTGCTGGGGGTAAACCTGTGCCTGGGATAAACCAGTGCCGGGAATGAAAAAATATTTATGATTTCATCCCCGCCGGGGATATATTAGCTAAAGCAGAGCTGGGGATGACAGTTCTCAGTGCCGGGGCTATCCCGGGCGGTAAATTGAGCCCTGCTTAAGACTTAACAACAAAATGAAAAATATGTGTTTACTCATCGTCTTATTTTATAAACTAAATTAATCAATGTATTCTCAACTGTTGCATTTGTTTTAGTTTTAATGTTTTTTTTTTTTTGTTGTTTTTTTTTTTTGTCTACAGTAAGAATTTTATTTTTCTGGACATATTTTTTCCTGATATCAGCTACATCGTAACAGAACAACAAGTAGCTTACGACGCAGTTAAACTATTAAGTGAGTATGTTATTTAGGTTGGTGTGAGTATGTTGAGTATAGGTTGGTGCATATTATATACGCTGGTGTATGTTATTTAGGTTTTTGTGAGTATATAATTTACGTTGGTGTGAGTATTTTATATAGGTTGGTGTGTTTATTTAAATACCAATAAAAATCCATGAAATATTATGCATTATTTTATTGAACTTTAATTCTAAAACCGTATCGGCGATAGATTTATACATTTAATTTTTTTACTATAAATTTTGATAGGTGGAAACAATACTCAAGCTATAAAGAATATACTCACACATTGCCACATAGAAAGATAGCAAACTGCGTTTTGAAATATTTAAATATTTAATATTGGTCCTAAGAGATATTCACTCACCACACATCACACAAAAAAAGTGTTCAAGATGTATATACCCTATGTGTTAGACAATATCTGTTTTAAACTACTTGCGAATATATAATACAAACATCGCCCCCGTTCGTTAGATAGTTTAGCTCCAACTATTACAGTCAAGTTCTTAGTAAATAACAACTTGCTTAATCATAGACTAGGGTGTTTTAAAAATATATGTCTGATGCCACTATCTTCCGCCCTCACCCCTTTCCCTTAACCTGGACATTTGGTCAGGTGTGGAACAAATCATTGACCAAACTGTCTGGTACACCTCTGTCTGGTACAGTATCATTGACTAAACTGTCTGGTACACCTCTGGTACAACAGTATCATTGCTTCTTCTTTTCCGATCGCTCCACAATCAAACATGGTTTCCAAGCTAACAATTAACAAAATGTTCTTGATTAGGTAAATAAAACATTCATTTTCAAGTGAGGGTTTGTTCATAGCTAGGCAAATATAGCTTGGGGTGTTTACCTTCTTATGTTGTTGAGATGACGTTCTTGTAAAAGAGAAAGGAATATGCGTGTACAATAGGGTGCATCACCAAAAAAAAATTTTAATAATTGATCTGTCTGTTATTTAAATTTGTTCCATTGATCAAAAAAAGCATTGTGTAAAAAATTAAAAAATATTTGACAATATTTAGAGGTCCCCCGGACTTCAACAAAGTTTGTATAATTAAGCGAAAACTAGATAAAACCATCCTTACTTGTAAAGTCTTACAGACTTACATACAAAAAGTGAAGCGCTATATAAATTGTTTTATAGTCTTTGGTTTTATAATGTTTGGTAGCTATGATTGATTTTGATAAGCAGTTGTGCTAGAAATGAAATTTCACATTTTATTAGCAAAAACAACACTTTTCCTTACAACATATTGATGACCAAGGCAAGCATTTTAATTTCTTTTTTATATCATTTTAATTTCTGATACACACGACCTATAAAATCAGAACATGGAAATGATATGAAAAACAACAATAAAATGTTTACACCTTCTAAGGAAATGCTGGCTGACCCTGGCATCACTTCAACAGTTGCATATCCAGTTATTTCTGCGTCTCCTGCCTCGCGAACAAAGAAACCACCAACTCTTCTGAAAACTGAATTGTTTGGCATTGGCCCTGCTATCTGTTTTGATGATGCTATAATTACTGGAATTCTTCGACTACCAACTTGTTTACAAGTTTTGAGGTGCATGATGTATCAATGCAATGTAGCAGCACACAGTGAGCGTCCAGGTTCTCTTGGTGCACCTTCTCGATTTACAACTGCCAAAATTGTGCTGAATCAAGTTACTGCTTTCTACGAAAAAGCAAACATTCCTATGGTGACAGAGAGGAGAGCTTGTGAGAAGATTGTTCAGCTTCTTGATGAATACAATAAACTTCGTTCAATTGATTAAAGTCGCCGAAACACACCAGCCACCAAACGTAAACTGGAACAAATGAAATCTATGTTGGCAACAACTTTTCAACTGTGACCACCAAATGTCGAGACTATTATCAAGAATGCAGAAGATCTAGCATTAGTGAGGTCTATGAAAGGAGACAGGTCTTCCAGCTTTGGATCATTTGACAAAACACTTGCAAAAAAAAGTCGCTCGACGCCATTCACGAGATGCCGCAGTATTGGAACGTCAGAAACGCGCAAGAGAAGAAAATGCAGCATGTTCAATGATATCAGTGTCTCCCAACGAGGGTAGCAGTGATGAACCCGATGATTCTACCTCTAAATCTGAAGATAATATAGAGTTTGTTGATAACTGTTTTGATGATATAATGCCATTGCAAAAGCAAAGAAAGCCAACAGGAAATTTGGTATTTGTACCTCCAGATGTTTTAAGCCGACCAAATCTTGTGTCACTAGCGACAAGATTAAAGATTACACCAACACAGCAGGCAGCTTTCACACAGGGCCTTATTAGCGAGTCTGGGGGTGATGTATCAATGGTGGCTTATTCCTATGCCACTGCAGATCGTTCACGTCGCACAATTGTGAGATATCTACAAAGATCCACGACTCCTGGGAACCACCCAAACTCTGCATGCTCCACTGGGATGGCAAACTGACACCTTCTCTAAAAAATCAACTTGTCACTAAAGAAGGCATAACAGTTGTTGTTGGTGATGCAAAACAATTGAAACTTCTAGGAGTGCCAAATTATGCCAAGGCAACAAAGAAACCCGTTGGTGAAATAATAGCAGAATTAACCATGAAGCAATCAGCGTTTTTTGCCGAGGGCTGGGCTTGACAGTTCCCAGTCACTTTTGTCACGCCGGGCACCATAGGCGGGGAGCTTTCGGCTACACCCGTGGGCAGTGCCCTGCCAATGTCAGTCTTGGTGCCGGCCACCTCAGGCGGGGAGCGTTCGGCTACACCCTGAAACAGTGACCTGCTATCCATGACTTTCGACTTCCCGCTGACAGAGCAATCAGCGTTTTTCGCCGAGAGCTGGGCTTGGCAGTTCCCAGTCACTTTTGTCACGCCGGGCACCATAGGCGGAGAGCTTTCGGCTTCACCCGGAAACAGTGACCTGCTATCCATGACTTTCGACTTCCCGCTGACAGAGCAAACAGCGTTTTTCGCCGAGGGCTGGGCTTGACAGTTCCCAGTCTCTTTTGTCGCGCAGGGTACCTTCGGCGGGGCTCGGCTGTCAGCGTCTTCCCTCTCTGATACCCTGCCAGAGTCGATTTCCGTGCTGTCGAGTTGAACCCTAGGGATGCGCACAGTGACTGGGTTGCCCTTGACAGGGTCAGGGTTCCCCAGGGGTAGAGGTCGACAACCTTCCGCCCTACATTTCATTCTCCTGCCGGGTACCAGCGGCGGAGTGTGGCTTTCAGCCCTCCCTGGTAGCGGTACCCTGCCGGTCGTTTCGGTGGGTTGTCCGCTGACCGAGCAGTCAGCGTTACCCGAGGACTGGGCTCGACCTGCCACAGCCACTTTTGGGGGTCTGCCTCCCCCTCGTCACCGCGTGGTTGTACGTTCCGGTTTCGTGCTAACAGAGCAGTCAGCACTAGCCGGGGACCGGGCTTGACCTGCCTCAGCCTCTTCAGAGGGTGTCCGAATTCCCTCGTAGCGCCGTTTAGCGGTCACTCGTGCCCGGGTCAAGTTGACAGAGCAATCAACAATTCCAGGGGGCCTTGCCTGACCTAGCTTAGCCTTTCCTTGTGATGGGACGCGACTCCCACCTGTTCGCTTTTCCTGTAAACCGGACGATGGACACACTGTGCCTTCGATCGCCCTTTGTGGTTCTCGAGCTGAGCCGAAAGTAACTATTTTTACGATGCCAGCCTTTCAGCCGA
Organism: Bulinus truncatus; assembly: GCA_021962125.1. Taxonomy (NCBI): domain Eukaryota; kingdom Metazoa; phylum Mollusca; class Gastropoda; family Planorbidae; genus Bulinus; species Bulinus truncatus. Next base: position 186,491 of record JAGDYQ010000433.1, read on the forward strand.
AGTCGTGGCACCGGGGCGAGTAGTCGAACTTTTTTCGATGGTGATCGTACCGCCCCCTAATCATCCATCGAGGCATGTTTGGGTGCTGCCCAGAACCGCTTTATTTCGTATCTTTGTCTTAACCATTTTGCTTTTCGAGTGCCCCAGGGAGGGGCGGGTTGGGTGGTCTGACAAGTAAGCAGAGCAGCTCAAATGCCTCCCTTGCCTCGACCCAGGATAAACCAGTTCCGGGGCGCCTACCGCCGGACATATCTGATCTCTCGGAATGAGAGTGGGTTGGCGTACCTTTTTCCTCGAAACCCCGATCTGCCATTGACGGGCTGGCTCCGTGCAATACCAGCGTTCGGTCACAGTATCGAATACATCAAGGTTCACTTCCCGCGCTCGTCCTGCTGACGGGGAGCGTTTAGCAGTTCCCTTGCGGGCTTCCCACCACCATTCACCTAAGAGCGTTCATGTGCCCTCCAGAGCGGGGTGGGCTGATGGCGTAGGTAGCGGCAGCTACCTAAGAGACACTTTTAAATTTCACACTGTTCCCAGAGCAGGGAGCTCCTCAGAGCAGAGGAGCCCAGTGTTACTTTCTGGATGGATCATCCAGATATCGGTCAGGTTTTGACAGTCTTTATTGTCTTCTGCCAGACATGAGGCCGGCCAGCACCTAGGGTTGACCTCAGCCCCCATAGTACCGACCGAGTGTGAGTCTCAGGAGTCCTCCAGACGAACAGCGACACGCTAACGCCACGCGTACTGTAGAGGTCCGATGTGATTGACCCACGTCGGAAACGAAGCCACAAAATTTCGTTTTGCAAGCCCTCATCCGTTCCTAGGGTTTGGGTTTTTCGAGACTATTAATCGAGGATTCCGCGCCGCACGGATCTCTTTTTTACGTAGCCCTTCAAAACTTGTGCATACTGGTTATAACCCTTCTTGATCGTCGGCTAAAGTATTTTTTGGTTTTTGGCGATCAATTTTTCGTGATTTAATTAAACTGTAATACTGTTGAATTAATTATTACTTTCAGTTTAACACGGAATACAAAACCCGCTATTATTATAATGTACCTTTAAAGCCTATTAAATAGAGATAACTATTGCTCAGCTTTGATAAACATTCTCAAAATATGTTTTTTTTAAAAGTTATAATATAAATTAAAATTATAATTTGTTGTTGTTTCTTTTACCTTGAAAGAACCTAAAAAATAGATTATTTCAATTAAAAAGGTTTTAAAATTATTCAAGAGATCTAATTAGCTGTTAATACTAAAAATATTATGTCCTCTTCTATTGCAAGTAGCCCAACTATCAGGTCAACACGCTATATTAATAAAAAAAAGGGATTTTATTACATTCCTATCTGAAAAGGCCCGGAACCAGGACCGGATATTAGGCGCGCAGTTGAAATTGAAAATTTAATATATATTTGAGCACTTTAGTTATTAGTCTATATACAAAAAAAAGAGCATGTCCCTCTACTCAGTTTCCATAAAGGGACATGAACAATTGTGTAGCCAAAACACATTTGAGGAACACTTAATTAAACATCAAATAAGTTCAGATTTTATTTAGTTCTTCACGTAAATAATCATGTTCATGTTTCATAGAATCTTTGCAAACAACCCAGAAAATTAAATTTTTGAATCTAACATCCAACTATTTCTTCTATTTTCCAATTCTCTTTACTTAGCTCCACACCCATCCTTTCCTAAGTCCTGCCCGCCACCCCCTTCACACTCAAAGATATGCTCGAATCGCAATGGGTTTCAAATTACTTATAAAAAACTATGTTAACAATACCGTGACACTTCTCCCTACCCTCCCCCCTCCCGTTAAAGCCCTTACCCAACCTAACTTACATTCCAACATTTATAATTTTATGTTTATCATGTTTAACATGACGTATTTAAAAAAATAGAGGTGAGGTTAAAAAAAGAGCGGTGTTGCATCTCGAATCATCTGCATGAATGGAAAGATTTTAGCAACTGTTAACAATCATAATTCATTAATTTTAAATCCTTGTTGTGTTTAAATTCATTACATTTCCATTTTATTTAAGAAATATTTATTTGAGGAACAAAATGAACATCAAAAACATACCCCATGTAGCATACATTGTCTCTTTTCAGTTTTTCTCTCAATTTTCTAATTCTTCAACTATTTTTATAGAGACGGTCCATGACGAGCGTGTTTTTCTTTACTTAAATAAATATGTGACGTAGAACTCAGACTTTTTTTATCGATGTAAGCTTTCAACCCCTAAGAACCCGGTGTTGTGAACGTGAACTAACTTGCTTTTATTGTCATGAACATACTTTGACAACCTTAATATGTAGGCTGGGTCAGTCGAATACCATTATGTTAGACATGCAAGAATATAAATGTCAAAATAACTAAATTATTTAAAAACATATTTAAGTCTAAAATTATATTCTTATTTTATAATATAATAATAAACTAATGCACTATTTATTTAAAACAATGAAATCATGTAATAGCTGAGAACTTTATTTGAATAGCAATAAGCAGAATTTCTTTTTTTTATATTAAGATCAACTTAAAGAACTTTATTTACAAATTAGTTACGACGAAATAGATCGCTGTTCTCATTGTCGGAGGTACTTCGATTTTGGATTATTACTATTGTTTACGTTTGACTGTTTTAAAATACAATAGGTTGTAATAAAAACAGCAAGGATTAAAAATTTAATGAAACTAAGATACAGACACCGGACAAGGGAGTATGCACACAATTGGAGTTGAAAAAAGTGAAAAATATATTGGAGTGTGTTAACAATCAGTCTATATAATGGCAAAGGCTCCAGGACATGAACAGGTTATTGTAGCCAAAATACATTTGAGAATAGGGACATCTAATAATACATCAAATAAAGTTATATTTTAAATAGTTCCCCCCAAAGAAAATAATCCACAGTATGGGTAAACAATCTTAAAATAAACAACCACGGATGGTACAACTCGTAAAATCTAAATCCTTTAAAATATTCTAGTGGGCGCCTATTCAAATGGTTCTTCCATTTCGGTTTATGTATTCAACATGGAGTATTTAAAAAAGAGAGTGTCTATTTATGGCCAAAGTAAAAATCAACCTAAACGAGCTATTTATTTTCAAATAAAACAATTCACAGGTAAGTGAAAATGTAGTAAAATTGGTCAATGGGCTAGATTAGTCTTAGGTTTTTTATGTCAAAGAGAGGGTGTGGTTCGAATTTTTAATTTATAATATCACAGATATTTTATTAAGTGTCATTCAATTTCTCTATAATGGCCAAACATTGTTTATTTTACTTAAATATAGGGAGTACTCAAATTAGGAAATTTTGTTAAAGCTGTATGTAGGTGTGTTGGGGGAATGTTGGGGGTAGGCAATTAGTCTGGAGCGCAGGGGTGAGGACTGCAAAAGTAGCGACCTTTCACCAAAATGTTGGGGGGGGGGGGGGGGGGCAAATAAAGGGATAGTGTCTGGTTTTCATTTTCCCATCAAGTAAGTATCAAAATCCATATTTTAACCAGGGGGTTTAAAAATTTTAAGAATCTTGCCCCCCCAATTGACGCCACTGTACTCAACCTGACCAACTTCATAAAGTATTTGACTTACTGATAAGGGGCACCCAGTTGGTAGAACACTATAACAAGAAAATAATATCTAGCCTTGCTAAACTGCATCCAGACTATACAATGAACACCAAATTGTATCACCCTGTTTGACGTGTGTGTGTTTGTTCAGGGTGTGGGGGAATCTTCTAGTCTGAAAATATGGTACTTTTAGGGCGATATTTCACCATTTTAATACCTTTTGTCATAAAATCTGGTTGTAATCTTTAGTTGAGGAGGGGAATAAAACATGCTTATAATGAGTTCATACTGTGTACTCTATCTGGTACTCGTCTCACTGTGGGTCTTCTCTGTGTGTGATTAACCATCTATTACTAGCTGTTTCTCTTAGTACTCTTGAGTCACAGCATGGTGCCTCTTATAGACAAACCGCCCATTTGAAGGCTTGGTCTGTGCATACCTTCATCTTCGATCTGGCGCGAAATCTACCCACGCATTGACCTATAGTTTGGGCGGGAAAATAAGAGGGGAAGAGATAACGGTCTGTAGAAGACCAGTGAGGACACACAAGAGACCAGTAAGGGACCGGTAGTGACTCCAGAGACCAGTATGGGACCGGTAGTGACACACTAAAGACCAGTAAGAGACCGGTAGTGACACACAAGAGACCAGTAAGAGGCCGGGTGACACGCGGAGTAGGAGGACAGTGCAGTGAAGAGTAACGGTTGTTAGAGAGTTCATGTAGTGGATTTTGAATTCCTACAGAGTAGACACGTGTGGAGTAATGTATTTATGGATATTATAATAAGATGTTATTTATTGCTGAACTCCTCATTTGTTAATCATTTCATTCTATTTATATGTGGATTCTCGTCTGTAAATATCACGTATTAAAGTTCAGTTGTTAATTCTCTTATACTATAAGAAGTTATGTTGTGTTATTATATTATATTATATTTATACCCAAGATATGCACATCTCTAAGATAAATGGTGTTAACAAGAAATCAACTCTCAGTTTTTCTTAGTTGCATTAATATACCGCCATATAATCACCGTTGATATTCAATCGATGAGAAAAAAATAAATTTCGTTAAGAACAATGAAAGAAGATGTCTCCATATAATTATGCATCATCTAAGATTTGTATCACGCTGATTATCTTTTAAAGGCAGTAGATTACTATGTCAACATAAATAACGTGTGGTGAGGGGTAGTATTTTCTTTTTAGTATTTATGTTACCGACAAAGTGTGAAATGCCGGCATTCTATAGAATGCCTAGGCAATGTATAGAATGCATGGTGGTTTAGGCAAAGTATAAAATTTTTGAATTTTGCATACTTTTCCTAGGCATTGTATAGAATAACTAGTGTCGTTTAGGCAAAGTATCAGAAAAGAACAACAAAAGCCTTTATTGATAAAAACGTATTTAAATACGGAATGAATGCAAAATAAAGCATATGATGTTCATACCGGAAAAAAACAACGACAGGCGAGCTGAGATTGAAGTATTTGCTTCAGCAGGTAAGACTGGATTCACACTTAGAATTGTACTGCACTTAATTTTCTTCTTTCACACAAAACACTTCGTATTTCGGTACTTTGATATGTCATGTTCATATTTCACGAATTAGTGAATAATTGATAAATAATAAAAAGATGTTGTTTCTGGTGAAAACAAGCAGAACACAACTGAAATGAGCTACTTGTTGCAGCAGGGAAGACTAGAATGGCATTTTGAATTGCATTTCATTTTCTTTTTCACATAAAGACACCTCATAGTTTGGCATTTTGTCTTGCACATACAACTGACGAATCCTTGGCCGCTTCCTGTAGACTGAGAAGTAGCAGCAGATCGGAGAACTATTTCAAGGTCAGGAACGTCTCCCGCTTTTATTAAATGTTTTGGACATACGGTGAATTCTGATCTGGCATATAGTTGCTTCAAGATTCCATGTGCAGTTCCAAGGCGGTAAAAGCCATCTTCTTTCATGCTCATAACAACTGCCAACAGATTTCGTGAGTCTACCCGCCTTTTGTCAACATCGGGAATTGGAACTTGCACAGTGGCTCCCAAAGGCGCAGAAGGAAATTTTTTGTCCGAATCCGAAGTAAGAGCATGGGCTTTTACTTTAGATAATTCATCGTAGAACCGTTGTTGCATGTCAACATGGCGTGATTCCTGTCCTGGCACTACATTCCCTTCCAACATGGTTATACTATTCTCGTAACTCCCGTCGCTAACTAATGTCCGAATCCAGTCGTATTTATACTCCTAACATCCCCACCTTAATTTCCCTAATTACGTCACAGTCTCCTTCAGAATAGTTCTCACCTAAGGAGCGCCCCCTGGTCGTCATTGTTGTCTCTCCTAAACTGTCCGTTGTCGCCTCCCGGTCTACTTCAAGAGTCGTCACACCTTTGCTGTTTACTACTCTATTGTTTTCTGACCAACTTGTCCTAAGTCGTCTGTCACCTTGTCAACCATTATTTGCATTACTACCAGGCACGCCGAGAGGGGTAGGAGGGTCATTGCCAGGGAGCCCGCATCTGTAAGGGGGCCCGGCCACCCCGACCATGTCAATTTTTTCACGACTCATTGTTAGAATAGGGGCCCGCAATGATGTCCTGACCTGGGGCCCTAGATGGCTCTCGGCGCCTCTGATTACTCCTACTTCTGATATATCCTCTTATCTTACAATTTCGAAGGGGATTGTCTGTCTCTAAATCTACTCTAGTTCCTAATTACATACTTTGCCGAACGGGAACTTGGCATTTTATAGAATGCCTAGGCAATGTATGAAATAGCAATTTATTTCATACTTATTCTGAAAAATTCAGGCATTGCCTAGGCATTCTATAGAATGCCGGATTTCACACTTTGCCGGTAACATTTATATCACTTTGTTTCACTCATTATAGCTGTATATTATAGCAATGTGTTGTGTTATGTTTAAAAAAGCAATGTGTTGTGTTATTTTTAAAATATTATTATGTTGTGTTATGTTTAAAATAGCAATGTATTCTGTTTAAAATAGCAGTGTGTTATGCAAACTTGTCAAGCCGAGTGTAAACTACTTCCCTTATGGCAAGGTCCCGATTGTGGAAAATGGCTTTTATTAAAAAAAGCACCTTCCAAAAAAATCATTAATAAAATATTTATTAGTATTATATCTTCAAAATTAGATCGTTTTATTACTTTTTATATTAATAAATTTAAAGATGAATAAGCTTGTTTAAAAAAAAAGATAAAATAAACTTAGATTCTTCTAAATTATTGTTGTTGTTTTTTCCTTCAGGAAATACTTGAAAAATTCAAAGCGTTGTGTGAGAGCTACTTCCTTTCGAACCAAATTCTCTATGATGAAACTATTGAGTGGCCACTGGCAGAGCTCATCACTCAGAGGGTTGACCTGCAAAGTTCCAAACACATTTGTGACAAGTACTTCAGGGCCACGGATGATACATCCATCAACGTCATGGACGTCTGCTCTGAGACGGCAATGACGTCATTAAACTTCTTCTCCAACTTCAGCAACTTGGTGCAGAGCTATTTGGGCTCATTCAATTCCTCAAAGTTCGATCTGGCTGATTTGTTGTTGGGTAAGGAGAGTGAGATAGCCAAAGACAGACTGAGAGCCACTGGTCACTTGCTGATTTCATATTTCTTGGATCTCAGCACTGGACTCAATAGAATATCCTCCTGTCTGAAAGAAAATCTCAAAGAAATTATGGAAGACGACGATAGCCTGAAAGCTGCTTACGAAGAGAGAGGCCAGAAGGTTGGAGTATCGCTCAGTAGCCTTAGTCAGCTGGTTAGTGTCGATATCGTCCAACTGGAAAATATTTTATCAGAAATGAAGAGAATTGAGAAGGAAAATGAGCGTCTGCTAAAGGTAATCGATAACTTGATGGAAGAATTGAAGGAATTTAAAAATCAAGCGAATATCGATTTATCATTTTTTAGGTAATTAAATATTTTGTCTCATTACTGTGCCATTTTAGTTAAGAAGTAAATAGGTATTTGTAATATAAAAGTATTGTTAAACAGGATTATTGGTACACTGTATAAAAATGTTTTTCTTTATAGAAGTTCTAGGATTGGTATATTATCTTTCATATATTAAAATTCCCTCAGGCACGGCAAATTAAGGGATCTTGAGGCTAGCACAATCCTAGCTTTCTTTACTTAATCACAAATTGCTCATGTAGCTATAAATTTTCACCAGGACTTGGAATAATTCGGTAATGACCGTTCGAACGATGCTAAGGTTCACCACTCGACCATCCCATCATCTTTTACTGAAAAGATAGAGATTTAAGAGATTGAATGGCATAGATAGAATAAGATATTGAATGACAGATTGAAAGACAGAGAGACGACAGTAGATGAATGTTAATTGTTTCTGTCACTCTATCAGTGTGACACATACACATATATCTGTAGTTTTAAACATAGTATCATAACATAGAGGTATGGTACGTTGATTTATGTCTGAAATGTGTGTTTACCATGCTCCAATCCTGTAACTTATTTCAACATCACATCGGCTATTGCAGTGGTTCTCACGGTGTGGGTAGAATGGTGGATCACGACAAACTTTAAATGTATAGTTAAAAGATAGAGAATCTCTACACGCAGAATTGATTGTCACTCTGTTTGTCTGCATGTTACAAAACTATATTTTGGGAATTTACAATATATATATATATATATATATATATATATATATATATATATATATATATATATATACAATAAATGACGCTTTTATTCCCTTCTTTTTTGGGTCGCAAGTTCAAAGCTGATATCAAGAGTTAACACTTGGCTAGTATTATTTTCCTTTTGTGGTGAATTAAATTTCAGTTGCATAGTAAATCTCCCGATATGCTTAAGACCAGTGCTCGATTTAAGAAAAAAACAGTGCCGGGAATGAAAAAATATATATGCAGAGCCGGGGATAAATGTCTATGATTTCATCCCCGCCGGGGATATATTAGCTAAAGCAGAGCTGTGGATGACAGTTCTCAGTGCCGGGGATATCCCCGGCGGTAAATTGAGCCCTGCTTAAGACTCAACAACAAAATGAAAAAATATGTGTTTACTCATCGTCTTACTTTATAAACTAAATTAATCAATGTATTCTCAACTGTTGCATTTGTTTTCGTTTTAATGTTTTTTTTTGTTGTTGTTTCTTTTTGTCTACAGTAAGAATTTTATTTTTCTGGACATATTTTTTCCTGATATCAGCTACATCGTAACAGAACAACAAGTAGCTTACGACGCAGTTAAACTATTAAGTGAGTATGTTATTTAGGTTGGTGTGAGTATGTAATATAGGTTGATGTATGTTATATAGGTTGGTGTGAGTATGTTGTATAGGTTTGTGTAAGTATGTTATATAGGTTGGTGCATATTATATACGCTGGTGTATGTTATTTAGGTTTTTGTGAGTATATAATTTACGTTGGTGTGAGTATTTTATTTAGGTTGGTGTGTTTATTTAAATACCAATAAAAATCCATGAAATATTATGCATTATTTTATTGAACTTTAATTCTAAAACCGTATCGGCGATAGATTTATACATTTAATTTTTTTACTAAAAATGTTGATAGGTGGAAACAATACTCAAGCTATAAAGAATATACTCACACATTGTCACATAGAAAGATAGCAAACTGCGTTTTGAAATATTTAAATATTTAATATTGGTCCTAAGAGATTTTCACTCACCACACATCACACAAAAAAAGTGTTCAAGATGTATATACCCTATGTGTTAGACAATATCTGTTTTAAACTACTTGCGAATATATAATACAAACATCGCACCCGTTCGTTAGATAGTTTAGCTCCAACTATTACAGTCAAGTTCTTAGTAAATAACAACTTGCTTAATCATAGACTAGGGTGTTTTAAAAATATATGTCTGATGCCACTATCTTCCGCCCTCACCCCTTTCCCTTAACCTGGACATTTGGTCAGGTGTGGAACAAATCATTGACCAAACTGCCTGGTATACCTCTGTCTGGTACAGTATCATTGACCAAACTGTCTGGTACACCTCTGGTACAACAGTATCATTGCTTCTTCTTTTCCGATCGCTCCACAATCAAACATGGATTCCAAGCTAACAATTAACATGATTAGACACAGAACAAAATGTTCTTGATTAGATAAATAAAACATTCATTTTCAAGTGAGGGTTTGTTCATAGCTAGGCAAACATAGCTTGGGGTGTTTACCTTCTTATGTTGTTGAGATGACGTTCTTGTAAAAGAGAAAGGATCATGCATGTACAATAGGGTGCATCACCAAAAATTTTTTTTAATAATTGATCTGTCTGCTATTTAAATTTATTCCATTGATCAAAAAAAGCATTGTGTAAAAAAATATTAAATATTTGACAATATTTAGAGGTCCCCCGGACTTCAACAAAGTTTGTATAATTAAGCGAAAACTAGATAAAACCATCCTTACTTGTAAAGTCTTACAGACTTACATACAAAAAGTGAAGCGCTATATAAATTGTTTTATAGTCTTTGGTTTTATAATGTTTGATAGCTATGGTTGATTTTGATAAGCAGTTGTGCTAGAAATAAAATTTAAAGTTCACATTTTATTAGCAAAAACAACACTTTTCCTTACAGCATATTGATGACCAAGGCAAGCATTTTAATTTCTTTATTTATATTATTTTAATTTCTGATACACACGACCTATAAAATCAGAACATGGAAATGATATGAAAAACAACAATAAAATGTTTACACCTTCTAAGGAAATGCTGGCTGACCCTGGCATCACTTCAACAGTTGCATATCCAGTTATTTCTGCGTCTCCTGCCTCGCGAACAAAGAAACCACCAACTCTTCTGAAAACTGAATTGTTTGGCATTGGCCCTGCAATCTGTGTTGATGATGCTATAATTACTGGAATTCTTCGACTACCAACTTGTTTACAAGTTTTGAGGTGCATGATGTATCACTGCAATGTAGCAGCACACAGTGAGCGTCCAGGTTCTCTTGGTGCACCTTCTCGATTTACAACTGCCAAAATTGTGCTGAATCAAGTTACTGCTTTCTACGAAAAAGCAAACATTCCTATGATGACAGAGAGGAGAGCTTGTGAGAAGATTGTTCAGCTTCTTGATGAATACAATAAACTTCGTTCAATTGATAAAAGTCGCCGAAACACACCAGCCACCAAACGTAAACTGGAACAAATGAAATCTATGTTGGCAACAACTTTTCAACTGTGACCACCAAATGTCGAGACTATTATCAAGAATGCAGAAGATCTAGCATTATTGAGGTCTATGAAAGGAGACAGGTCTTCCAGCTTTGGATCATTTGACAAAACACTTGCAAAATAAGTCGCTCGACGCCATTCACGAGATGCCGCAGCATTGGAACGTCAGAAACGCGCAAGAGAAGAAAATGCAGCATGTTCAATGATATCAGTGTCTCCCAACGAGGGTACCAGTGATGAACCCGATGATTCTACTTCTAAATCTGAAGATAATATAGAGTTTGTTGATAACTGTTTTGATGATATAATGCCATTGCAAAAGCAAAGAAAGCCAACAGAAAATTTGGTATTTGTACCTCCAGATGTTTTAAGCCGACCAAATCTTGTGTCACTAGCGACAAGATTAAAGATTACACCAACACAGCAGGCAGCTTTCACACAGGGCCTTATTAGCGAGTCTGGGGGTGATGTATCAATGGTGGCTTCTTCCTATGCCACTGCAGATCGTTCACGTCGCACAATTGTGAGATATCTACAAAGATCCACGACTCCTGGGAACCACCCAAACTAGGAATGCTCCACTGGGATGGCAAACTGACACCTTCTCTAAAAAATCAACTTGTCACTAAAGAAGGCATAACAGTTGTTGTTTGTGATGCAAAGCAATTGAAACTTCTAGGAGTGCCAAATTATGCCAAGGCAACAAAGAAACCCGTTGGTGAAATAATTGCAGAATTAACCATGAAGCAATCAGCGTTTTTCGCCGAGGGCTGGGCTTGACAGTTCCCAGTCACTTTTGTCACGCCGGGCACCATAGGCGGGGAGCTTTCGGCTACACCCGTGGGCAGTGCCCTGCCAATGTCAGTCTTGGTGCCGGCCACCTCAGGCGGGGAGCGTTCGGCTACACCCGGAAACAGTGACCTGCTATCCATGACTTTCGACTTCCCGCTGACAGAGCAATCAGCGTTTTTCGCGAGGGCTGGGCTTGACAGTTCCCAGTCACTTTAGTCACGCCGGGCACCATAGGCGGGGAGCTTTCGGCTTCACCCGGAAACAGTGACCTGCTATCCATGACTTTCGACTTCTCGCTGACAGAGCAATCAGCGTTTTTCGCCGAGGGCTGGGCTTGACAGTTCCCAGTCTCTTTAGTTGCGCAGGGTACCTTCGGCGGGGCTCGGCTGTCAGCGTCTCCCCTCTCTGATATTCTGCCAGAGTCGATTTACGTGCTGTCGAGTTGCACCCTAGGGATGCGCACAGTGACTGGGTTGCCCTTGACAGGGTCAGGGTTCCCCAGGGGTAGAGGTCGACAACCTTCCGCCCTACATTTCATTCTCCTGCCGGGTACCAGCGGCGGAGTGTGGCTTTCAGCCCTCCCTGGTAGCGGTACCCTGCCGGTCGTTTCCGTCGGTTCTCCGCATACAGAGCAGTCAGCGTTACCCGAGGACTGGGCTCGACCTGCCACAGCCACTTTTGGGGGGTCTGCCTCCCCCTCGTCACCGCGTGGTCGTACGTTCCGGTTTCGTGCTAACAGAGCAGTCAGCACTAGCCGGGGACCGGGCTTGACCTGCCTCAACCTCTTCAGAGGGTGTGCGAATTCCCTCGTAGCGCCGTTCAGCGGTCACTCGTGCCCGGGTCAAGTTGACAGAGCAATCAACAATTCCCGGGGGCCTTGCCTGACCTAGCTTAGCCTTTCCTTGTGATGGGACGCGACTCCCACCTGTTCGCTTTTCCTGTAAACCGTACGATGGACACACAGTGCCTTCGATCGCCCGTTGTGGTTCTCGAGCTGAGCCGAAAGTAACTATTTTTACGATGCCAGACCTTTCAGCCGAATTCGTGGCACCGGGGCGAGTAGTCGAACTTTTTTCGATGGTGATCCTACCGCCCCCTAACCATCCATCGAAGCATGATTGGGTGCTGCCCAGACCCGCTTTATTTCGTATCTTTGTCTTAACCATTTTGCTTTTCTGGTGCCCCAGGGAGGGGCGGGTTGGGTGGTCTGACAAGTAAGCAGAGCAGCTCAGTTGCCTCCCTTGCTTCGACCCAGAATAAACCAGTTCCGAGGCGCCTACCGCCGGACATATTTGATCACTCGGATTGAGAGTGGGTTGGCGTACCTTTTTCCTCGAAACCCCGATCTGCCATCAAGGGGCTGGCTCCGTGCAATACCAGCGTTCGGTCACAGTATCGAATACATCAAGGTTCACTTCCCGCGCTCGTCCTGCAGCGGGGGAGCGTTTAGCAGTTCCCTTGCGGGCTTCCCACCACCATTCACCTAAGAGCGTTCATGTGCCCTACAGAGCGGGGTGGGCTGGTGGCGTAGGTAGCGGCAGCTACCTAAGAGACACTTTTAGATTTCACACTGTTCCCAGAGCAGGGAGCTCCTCAGAGCAGAGGAGCCCAGTGTTACTTTCTGGATGGATCATCCGATATCGGTCAGGTTTTGACAGTCTTTATTGTCTTCTGCCAGACATGAGGCCGGCCAGCACCTAGGGTTGACCTCAGCCCCCATAGTACCGACCGAGTGTGAGTCTCAGGAGTCCTCCAGACGAACAGTGACACGCTAACGCCACGCGTACTGTAGAGGTCCGATGTGATTGACCCACGTCGGAAACGAAGCCACCAAATTTCGTTTTGAAGCCCTCATCCGTTCCTATGGTTTGGGTTTTTCGAGACTATTAATCGAGGATTCCGCGCCGCACGGATCTCTTTTTTACGTAGCCTTCACTTTATGTGCCATGATATGGTCCGAAACAGGTTCGTGGCATCCAAGAGCAGGGGTCATGAGCCGCTTCTCTAGAGTCCTTGCGCTCCTGTACTGGGAAGCCGGGGGACCGGCTACGCACAGTCGTGGTACGCTTTTCGCTTTTTTGCACTTTCGTGCTCCCAGATTAGCCGTTAGCCCAGAGCAAGTCTACCGTTGTCCGCCCGGACCACTAGGAGGTTCTGGGTTTTAAGGGCCATCTGGGGAAAGTTGTCGAGAGCAACACATCCCAGCCAAGACACTCAAGCACTGGCGTCTCCAGCCCACACGCCTTATGGCCGATGGCAAGTAAAGTTCACCACCGACGACATGCGTAGGGAGGTCCGACACACTAGCGCCACCTGGGGTAAGTTGTCGAGGGCAACACATCCCAGCCAAGACATTAAAGCACTGGCGTCTCCAGCCCACATGCCTTATGGCCGATGGCAAGTTAAGTTCACCACTGACGACATGCGTAGGGAGGTCCGACGCTCTCTCTCTCTCAGTATTCTGCGGACTGAGACTTAGTCTCTTAGAGCCCGTGAGATCAGACCTGCTGTGTCTCTCAACATCTGGAGAATGCCATAGAGCCCAATGGCCAGCAGGCTTCCGGACGGGTCCACCCTGTGGTCCGCCAGTCCGGGACACTCGAAAAGCAAATGATCTACGGTTTCCTCCACTTCCCTGCAGTGTCTGCAAAGGGTGTCGACATTGGGCCTCAACCTCCCAAAGTACGCGCCAATAGGACAGTACCCAGTACGGAACTGGGCAATTAGCGCCTGCTCGACTCGCCTAAGCTTCCACCACGGGTCAGTTTTGGACGGCCGCTCCAGAAACGTACGGACGTTAACTCCGTTCACCCCATGGGCCCAGCTCGAGAACCACTTCGATTGTCCAAAAGAGACAGATCTTGGCACGCGCTGCCTCTAATGAGCTCTTTCTTGCACTCATGGGCTGCACTTTGGGATCTGTCGACTGTTGGATTGCCTTGGCAATGCAGTCTGCCCGTTGATTCGGCAGGTGAGTTGTTACACACTCCTTAGCGGATTCCGACTTCCATGGCCACCGTCCTGCTGTCTAAATCAACCAACACCTTTTATGGTGTCTGATGAGCGTCTGCGTTTGGCACCTTAACCGGGCAGCCCCTAGCGCTATCTATCCGTATATATTTTTTTTTCATTTCTATATTTCTCACATTTTTATATTTGTAGTATAACTTGTTATATGTTCTAGTTTGAATTGTATAGATTTACATATTTTATTTTTGTTTTTATTTACAGCATTGCAAGCCTAAATCACTATCGAGACATTTAGAATAACAAATATTTTTATACTAGCTGTACCATGCAAAGCCTTTGCAGGAAGCTAGACTTGTAAAGCCATGGCCGAACCTAGGATTTGGGGGCCCTCCATTTTGACATTCGATACCATGACATGAGATTATGTACTTAATATTTAATGTAAAAGATAATTTTGGGGGCTCCCCTCAAGCTGGAGCCCGGTGAGACTTTCTATTTTGGACACCCCTCCACCCTAGTTACGCCTCTGTGTTCAGATATGATACATTTTTTCAAAATTATTTCGTTTTTTTTTATTTATGAAATAGTTAAAAACCTAATTAGTTGTTGTTTCTTTTTCTATCAACATCCTAAAGGAAACATTATTTCCATTAAAAAAATGTCAAAGAGATCTAATTAGTTACTTTTCATTAGAACAACTAAAAGGATACATTCTAAAAAAAATGTCCAAGAAGTGTATCGTACCTGGATAGTCAGCATAAAAAGAATAACCTACGTTGCTTAGCCACTCAGCCACCAGATCACACAAACATGTTGTAACCTGCAAAGCCTTTACATAGAGATCGACTACTCTAAAGCCAGTGCCAAACCTATGGGTTTGGAGGCCCGGGGCTTGGCCTATTTTGTGCCCCTGCATTTTGACGCTCGATGCCATGTCATGAGATTAATGTAATACTTAATATTTAATGTAAAAAATAATTTTGGGGGTCTCCCCTCAAGCTGGGGCCCGGCGGGACTTTCGATTTTGGACCGCCGCCCCCCACTCTCGTTACGCCTCTGTGTTAATTTTTATTTTTTAAGTTATGAAATAATTAAAATTCTAATTAGTTGTTGTTTCTTTTTCTTACAACATCCTAAAAGATAGATTATTTCAATTTAAAAAATGTCAAATAGATCTAATTAGTTACCTTTCATTAAAACAACTAAAAGGATATATTATGAAAAAAAAACAATAAAAAAAGATGTCTCTGAGAGAAATCGAACCCGGTGAGTGCATAAAAGTGAATAGTGTTCAAGCTCCATAACCATTCTGCTACCGCGCCACACAAATTGAGATGCAATTTTAATGTACTATTTAAAATTTTTTGCTCGGTTATGTTTTCATTGATCTTTGACCTAGTTTTTTAGGCGTATATTGTTATTTTGTAATTAAGAAATAATTCAAAGCCGTATTTATTTTAAAAAATTAATTTTATAAAAGCTGAGAACTTAATTAGTATAGAAATTTGCAGAATTTATTTTTATATCGACTTTTAAAAAGAACTTTATTTACGAAATTAAATACGAAAACGCGGTCAATAGTCTTATCGTCGCCGACGTCGGAGATTTTCGATTATTACTATTGTTTACGTTTGACGATGTTAAAATGCTCTGTTGTAATAAAAACTACAAAGATTTGAATGATATTATATGCTAATTATTAATTTTTAATATTGGGGACTTTTACATTTCATAATTAAAAGCACAGAAACTATTGAAAACTGTTGATATTTCAAAAAGAAAAATTTAATCGAGACACAGGGGATGACGCCATTTTTAATTCTTGTTTTCCGCTTTCGATTTAACGCACACTGGAAATGAATATTATTATATATGATGATTGTTTTTTAGTATATTTATTTTCTCGAAAGCATTATTCACAGCCATTTCAAACTCTCAAAGCCGATAGTTTTTGGCGATTGGCTAGAATAACATTATTTACTTATGCATGAAGTCCGACACAGAATTCTCGCAATCATAAGAAACTTATAATCTTGAAACCTTTGGTAATGGCGCTATTTCCTGTTTGATATTTTATTATTATTATCATGTAAGATGGTGCAGTCGTAAATAAAAAGTAGCTATATCAAGGGCGGGCAAGAATATGAAGTCGCTAGAAACAATGGGTTCATAGATTTGACAGAAAGACCGGTCCATATGCAAAAATTAGATAGCAGGGCCAAATTAAATTCAATATCTACACGTGTGTATGTTTAATTAAATGTCTCTATTTTATGGTCTGGGTGATAGCTAAAAAGCTAGTATTTTTTTTTTTTGCAAAATATCGAAGTAGCATAATTGTACAATGGGGAGTGATGGTCGTGCGATGCTGAGCGCAGGACTGATGATCGGAAGGGTCTCGGGTTCGAACCTCAGTAAAAACCTTGGGATTATTTTTTAGGTCCTGACTCCTCAAGTCTGCCCAGCTTTAAATGGGTACCTGTCTTTAAGTGACAACCCCTCAGTATCATGTAGCTACTGAAACCGATTAATTCAACACTTCATCTACCCCGATGGCCAGTTAGGGCTTAAAAGAATTATTCGTTGAGTTATCACAATAAATAGCACTGACAAAGTGAAACAGCTACCGTTTCTGCCCCAATCATTATTAAAGTACTCTGCATTCTATAAAATAGCGCCTATGTTTCTGCCTTTGGGTTTGGAGGCTATATAAAGACCCACAGATACATCGCACGTAAACTCTCTTTATCTCGTTGAACAAGTTGAAAACATATTTCTTATCTAATGAAGAAAACCACGTTCAGATTGTCTCCATGCATAACAAAAATATCGCATTAGAAAACAAGATACAAATTACATTATAAAAAATATTTTATAAAAAAAAACAACTTTTTTCTTTTTAGTAAAAGCAGAAAATAATTTCTGAATAAATTGGTCACATTGTAATAGACTTTATAAGAGCTTCTGATATTTATAAAAACGAAAAACGTTGGGCGCATGGATTTTATATTATGAGAATGTTTGTATTACAGTATTAGAATCATGAAATGTTAGCAATTAAATTCCAAAAGAATTATTACAGAAGGTTTTCAAAATATCACGATATTGCAGATCATTAATTAGAAATTCTCTAACAAAATGCATATGAGTATTTAAAATTAATTCTAGTGTTGTATAACCTAAACTCATGATATAGAATGTAACACTTGTAAAGTCAATTGAATCAATATATTAATACTAGCTGTACCCTGCAAAACCTTTGCATAGAGTTATATCCGCTTATGCTTGATCGGTAGGCTATGTTATTTATTTGGTTTCGGGCAGATCGATTTTTTTCATGGTTGTATTTTAAACTGGAATACTGTTGTACTAATTCTTTACTTTCGATTTAACGCACACTGGAAATGAGTATTATTATATATGATAGTGAAATTATATTAAACAGGTTTTCATTTATATAAATTGGAGTATGTTAGAAAGGTTTGGATGTTTGTGTTCGTTTTTTTAAAAATCAAAAGCTCTTATAAAGTCATTACCATGTGACCAATTAATTCAGAAATTATTTTCTGCTTTTTAATACGCAAGAAAAACGTTGTTTTTTTTATAAAATATTTTTTTTATAATGTAATGTTTATTTTCTACTTTTTAGTTAAAATATTTTTTATAATGTACTTTTTTTCGATTAATACGAAGAGTTAAAAATTTTTGGTGTGAGACGGACCCGATTAACTAACTTTATGTAGGTTGCTAGAACATATCGGAGAGCAATGACGTCACACGTGTTCAGGCTCAGTATATTCTTTCTTCAGCCACAATAATTTTATTTTCGAAAAATACTTAAGAAACTCATCAAATCATAATGAAATAGTAAGAATATTGCTTTGTCATCGGGTTCTGAGCTATATTGAAAGTATCAGAGCTATAGCTTTTAGGAAAGTGGTCTAAAATTGGTGCCAAACGCCGTTACTGTGTACTATATTTAGCACCAGTAATTTCCCTTGATTTAGACCAACATTTTGACCAATTCGCCATACATATTTAATTTTATTTATTAAGAAACTCATCAAATCATAATGAAATAGTAAGAATATTGCATTGTCATCGGGTTCTGAGTTTTATTGAAAGTATCAGAGCTATAACTTATCGGAAAGTGGTCTAAAATTGGATTGCCAAATTCCGCGGAAAAACAAACAAACAGACAAGAAGTGAAGTTAAGAAAAACGTTGTAAAAATACAAAACTTAACGTGACCAAAAAAATTATATTTATTTATTTCTCAACAGGTGATGTAGGTGGATCCATGGGCCTCCTGGTCGGTGCTAGTGCCATTTCTTTGTTTGAGTTTGTGGACTTTTTCTGTCTGCTGGCTTTTGCTTTGTGCTGGAAGAGAAAACCAACAGAGACTGGTGTTAAAGTGTACGAGAATAAAGAAAATATTGATTGACGTCATCATAAGTTAGGTTCTTACGAACCAAGAAATGGTCGATTTGTCGAAATTGATTTTTATTTTTTCAGTAAAAATTTAAAGTGTTCTGAAACTACATATAAGTGAGAATAAATAAATTATTTACATCATTTATTTGCTGAAGCTGCTGATATGTTTGAGGCTGCTAAAATTATAGTCCAACTGATTAAATCTTGATCCTCTAACAGATGAAATAAATCTTTGTTTCTAAGGTCTCGATTATCAGTATACATTTACATGAATGCCCCGTCCTCAGACTATGTTGATCGAAGTAAGTCATGATGGTGTAGTTGTAGAAAGGGTCTAAAGTCTATGTGTGTCTTCTATATGAGAACCGCTTGTTTTTCAAGACATCACATTGTAATTACTTCGTATTACTCACTTTACTGTTGAAATGTATAGTTATTTAGACGTTTAGTTTTGTAGGCATGTATAGATTATATCTTAAGTTCTCTTGATAGTGCATTCAGACAGTGTCTTTAATACTATAAAAAAGAAAATCACCATTTCTCACAAATAATTCAATCAAACGAAATTTGTTTAGAAACGAAGCACAATAACCATTACATGTCTAGTATTTGTGTATATCTATTGTCTTTGAATGTAATTCAAATTAAAGGCATCATGACAGAATGTTGATATGATATTGTAACATTAACATTGATTTTTTTTACTCTAGTAAGCATAATTAAATGCAAAGCAAAGGTTATATATATATATATATATATATACTAGCAGCAAGTACCCGGCTTTGCCCGAGTTTAAAAGAAGGTTTTCTGTTTACCTTCTGTTTACCTTCTGTTTTCTCTCTACCCCCCTCTCTCCCTTCCTCTCCCTTCCTCTCTCCCTCCCTCCCCCTCTCTCTCCCTCCCTAATCCTCTCTCTTTCTCTTTCCCTCCCTTTTTCACAGCCTCCCTCTCCCTCCCTCCCTAACTCTCCCATCTCCCTCTCTCCTTCCCACCCCTTTCTCTCCCTCCCTACCCCATCTCTCCCTCTTTCCTTTCTCCCTCCCTCCCTCCCCATCCTCCCTCCCTTATTCCCTCTCTCTTCCTCCCTGCCCCCTCTCTCTTTATCTCTCTCGCTCCCTCTCTCTTTATCTCTCTCCCTCCCTCTCTCCCACCCTCTCTCTCTCCCTCCCCTCTATCTCCCTCCCCTCTATCTCCCTCCCTTCCCCCTCTCCCTCTCCCTTCCTTTTTCTTTCCTGCCCTCCCTATCTCTCTCCCTCTCTCCCTCCCTTTCTCTCTCCCTCTCTCCCTCCCTCTCTCATCTCCCACCCTCTCTCTCTCCCTCCCCTCTATCTCCCTCCCCTCTATCTCCCTCCCTTCCCCCTCTCCCTCTCCCTTCCTTTTTCTTTCCTGCCCTCTCCCCTCTATCTCTCTCCCTCTCTCCCTCCCTTTCTCTCTCCCTCTCTCCCTCCCTCTCTCATCTCCCTCTCTCCCTCACTCCTTCTCTCCCCCTCCCTCTCTCCCCCTTCCTCCCTCCCTCTAACCCTCCTTTCCTCTCTCTCCCCGCTCTCTCTCTCAATATATATATATATATATACTTATTATTATGGCTTCACACTTCACACAGACAGACAGACAGATAGACAGCAAATGTGTCTTAGAGGTATAGATATTTACTAGTTGCAGAGTACCCGGCTTTGCCCGGGTTTAAAAATAAGGTTTTCTGGTTTACCTTCTGTTTTCTCCCTACCCCCTCTCTCCCTTTCTTCTCTCTCTCCCCTCCCTCCCTCCCTTCCCCTCTCTCCCAGTCCCTCCCTCCCTTTCTCCCTCCCTCCCTCTCGCTCCATCTCTCCCATCTCTCTCCCATCCCCTCTCCCATCTCCCTCTCTCCCCTCTCCCCCTCCTTCTCTCCCCCCCGTCAATCCTCCCCCCTCCCTCCTCCCCCTCTCTCCCTCCCCGCCCCCCCTCTTTCTCTTTATCTCTTCCTCCCGTTTCTCCCATCCTCTCCCTCTCTCCTTCCCTCCCCTCTCTCTCCCCTAACCCCTCCCTTCCTTTCTCTCTCCCTCTCCCCCTGCTCCCCCTCCTCTTCTCCCCCTGTCCATCCCCCCCTCCCTCCTCTCTCTCCCCCTCCCTCCCTCCCTCCCTCCCTACCCTCCTTTCCTCTCTCTCCCCCTAACCCCCCTCACTCTCTCTTTATCTCTCTCTTTATCTCTCTCCAACCCCCTCTCTCTCCCTCCCCCTCTCTCTCTCTCTCTCTCTCTCTCTCTCTCTATATATATATATATATATATATATATATATATATATATATATACTTATTATTATGGCTTCACACTTCTTCTAAAATCCTTCTTCATTCCTTTACCTTCCTCAAACTGTACAAATCAGAGAGCATGAAAAAACAACAATTCTTTGCATCACCAAGGCACAATACAGCACCAGTGCGCAAGTTCTATTCGATCATCGGGAAATGACGTCACAGAGGAATTTTATTTATGGTGCCGTCGAGATTAGTTTAATATAGTAAAATACTAAAATAAAAAAAAATTAATGAAACGAAACCTGTCCTATAACCTTCCCCATGTAATTATGAGTATGTGTAACAAATTTCACGTTATTTGTTTGTCTGGATCTTGAGTTATAAGGGAACAGACAGACAGACAGACAACAAATGCGTCTTATAAGTATAGATATATATATATACTAGTTGCAAATACCCGGCTTTGCCCGGGTTTAAAATAAGGTTTTCTGTTTACCTTCTGTTTTCTCCCTACCCCCTCTCTCCCTTCCTCTCTCTCTCCCTCCCTCCCTCTCTCCCTTTTCCTCCCTCCCTTTCTCCCTCCCTCCCATCTCTCTCCCTCCCACCCTCCCTCTCCCATCTCCCCCTCCTTCTCTCCCCCTGTAAACCCCCACTCCCTCCCTCTCTCACCCTTTCTCCTTCCCTCTCTCCCTCTCTGCCCCCTCTCTCTTTATCTCTTCCTCCCATTTCTCCCATCCTCTCTCCCTCTTTCCTTCCCCTCTCTCTCCCTCCCTAACCCCTCTCTCCCTCAATTCTTTCTCCCTCCCTCCCCTCCCCTCTCCACCTCTCTCCCTCTTCCTCCCTCCCCCCATTCCCTCTCTCCCTCCCTGCCCCCTCACTCTTTATCTCTCTCCCTCCCTCTCTCCAACCCTCTCTCTCCCTCCTTCCCCCTCTCTCCCTCCCTACCCCCTCTCTCCCTCCCTTACTTTTATTTCCTTCCCTCCCTCCCTCTCTCTCTCCCTCCCTCTCCCATCTCCCTCTCTCCCCCTCTCCCCCTCCTTCTCTCTCCCCCTGTCCATCCCCTCCCTCTCTCTCCCCCTCCCTCCCTCCCTACCTCCTACCCTCCTTTCCTCTCTCTCCCCCTGCCCCCCCCTCTCTTATCTCTCTCTCCCTCCCTCCCTCTCTCTCTCTCTTTGTATATATATATATATATATATATATATATATATATTTATATATATATATATATATACTTATTATTATGGCTTCAAACTTCTTCTAAAATCCTTCTTCATTCCTTTACCTTCCTCAAACTGTACAGATAGGGAAGCATGAAAAAACATCAACAATTCTTTGCATCACAAAGACACAATACAGACCAGCGCGCAAGTTCTATTCGATCATCAGGAAATGACGTCCAGAGGAATTTTATTTATGGCGCCGTCGAGATTACTTTAATATAGTAAAATACTAAAATTAAAAAAAAATTAATTACAATTAAACTACCCATCCAGATGAAACGAAACATGTCCTATAACCTTCCCCATGTAATTATGTGTATGTGTAACAAATTTCACATTATTTGATTGTCTGGACAGACAGACAAAAAATGCGTCTTATAAGTATATATATATATATATATATATATATATATATATATATATATATATATATATATATACTAGTTGCAAGTATCCGGGTTTAAAATAAGGTTTTCTGTTTACCTTCTGTTTTTTTTCCCTACCCCCTCTCTCCCCCTTCCTCTCACTCCCTCCCTCCCCCTCTCTCTCCCTTTCCCTCCCTACCTTTCTCCTTCCCTCCCTCTCCCTCCCTCCCTCTCCCATCCCTCTCCCCCTCTCCCCCCCTCCTTCTCTCCCCCTGTCCATCCCCATTCCTCCCTCTCTCCACCTTCCTCCTTCCCTCTCTCTCCCTCCCTGCCCCCCTCTCTCTTTATCTCTTCTTCCCATTTCTCCCATCCTCTCTCTCCCCTCTCTCCTTCCCTCCCCTCTCTCCCTCTCTAACCCCTCTCTCCCTCCCTCCCTCCTTTCTCCCCTCCCTCCCCTCTCCACCCTCTCTCTCCCTCCCCTTCTCTCCCCCTTCCTCCCTCCCTCATTCCCTCTCTCTCCCTCCCTGCCCCCCTCACTCTATATCTCTCTCCCTCCCTCTCTTCCTCCCTTCCTTTCTCTTTCCTTCCCTCCCTTTCTCTTTCGCTCTCTCCCTCCCTCTCCCATCTCCCTCTCTCCCCTCCTTCTCTCCCTGTCCACCCCCTCCCTCCCTCTCTCCCCCTCCCTCCCCTTCCCACTCTCTCCCTCCCTGCCCCCTCTCTCCCTCCCATTTCTCCCATCCCCTCTCTCTCCCTCTCTCCTTCCCTCTCTCTCCCCTAACCTCTCTCTCCCTCCCCCCTTTCTCCCTCCCTCCCCTCTCCACCTCTCTCTCCGTCCCCTCTCTCCCCCTTCCTCCCTCCCTCATTCCCTTTCTCTCCGTCCCATCCCCCTTACTCTTTATCTCTCTCCCTCCCTCTCTCCCCTCCCTTCCTTTCTCTTTCCTTCCCTCCCTTTCTCTCTCGCTCTCTCCCTCCCTCTCCCATCTCCCTCTCTCTCCCTTCCCTCTCCCATCTCCCTCTCTCCCCCTCTCCCCATCTCCTTCTCTCCCCCGTGTCCATCCCCCTCCCTCCCTCCCTCCTACCCTCCTTTCCTCTCTCACCCCCTGCCCTCTCTCTCTCTTTATCTCTCTCTCCCTCCCTCTCTCTCTCTATCTTTAATATACATATATATATATATATATATATATATATATATATATATATATATACAAATATATTCTTATTATTTTGGCTTCACACTTCTAAAATCCTTCTTCATTCCTTTACCTTCCTCAAACTGTACAAATCAGGAAGCATGAAAAAACAACAACAATTCTTTGAAGCACAAAGGCACGATAAGCACCATTCGACTTTATTAGTAGGAAAATTTAAAAATGTAAAATGTATCATCGGGAAATGACGTCACAGAGGAATTTTATTTATGGCGCCGTCGAGATTACTTTAATATAGTAAAATACTAAAATGGAAATAATTAAACTACCCATCGAGATGAAACGAAACCTGTCCTATAACCTTCCCCATGTGTATGTGTAACAAATTTCACGTTTTTTGGTTGTCTGGATCTTGAGTTATAAGGGAACAGACAGACAGACAGCAAATGCCCGGGTTTAAAATAAGTTTTTCTGTTTACCTTCTGTTTTCTCCTTACCCCTCTCTCCCTTCCTCTCTCTCTCTTCCTCTCTCCCTCCCTCTCCCTTTCTCTCCTACCCAACCCCTGTCTCCCTCCCTCCCTCTCCCATCTCCCTCTCTCCCTCCCTCTCCCATCTTCTCTTTCCCTCCTCTCCCCTCTACCTCTCTCTCCAACTCCCCCTCTCTCTCCACCTTCCACCCCTCCTTCCCTCTCTCTCCCTCCTTGCCCCCCTCTCTCTTTATCTCTCCTCTCTCTCCCTCCCTCTCTCCCAACCTCTCTCTACCTACCCCCTCTCTCCCTCCATTTCTTTCTCTTTCCCTCTTCTTCCCTCCCTCCCTCCTTCCCTCTCTCTCCCTTCCTACCCCCTCTCTCTTTATCTATCTCTTTCCCTCTTTTTCTCTCTCTGTAAAATTTCTGGATCTTGAGTTTACTTACCTCTTTTGTTTAGTAAAGTTTTCTCTAAAATGTTGTGTTCCGTGTACCAAAAGTAAAAAAAAAATACTTCATTATGCACAAAGGCAAGTTGGTGTGACACGATACAGCACCAAATAAAAAAAATATGTATCATCGGGAAATGACGTCACAGAGGATTTTTATTTATAGCGATGGCTTTCCCATACCGTGATTACTTTAATATAGTAAAACACTAAAATAATAAATTACCATTAAACTACCGATTCAGATGGAACGAAACCTGTTTCATG
This sequence comes from Bulinus truncatus, assembly GCA_021962125.1. NCBI lineage: Eukaryota > Metazoa > Mollusca > Gastropoda > Planorbidae > Bulinus > Bulinus truncatus. The sequence continues at coordinate 211,662 of JAGDYQ010000433.1, forward strand.
ACCTTCCCCATGTAATTTTGTGTACGTGTACCAAATTTCACATTATTTTGTTGTCTGGATCTTGAGTTTTAAGGGAACAGACAGACAGACAGCAAATGCGTCTTATAAGTATATATATATATATATATATATATATATATATATATATATATATATATATATATATATATATATATATATATATATATATATTAGGGTGCCACTCAATGCAATGGAAATTTTTTTTTTAAGTTTCATTGTCCCACCCCCTAATTTTTTTCCTTTTGTTATGTTGAGTAATTTTACCAAGTTTCATGAAGATTCAGTGATATCTAGAGGTAGCTCAATGGACTCGAAATTTTATATTATTTTTCGAAAATGCCTGTATTTGACATACAAGGCAAACCGAAGGCAATTTCTTTTACTTATTTTTATTTTCATGTCAGTGCAATATATATTACTGCTAGTGCCACATTGACAATGAAAGAAGTTGTTTAGTTCTGGCATAAGGCACGCATTCCAGTTCGCAAAGAATGCCACATATTTGCCAAGATAAAGGATCTCCATTCAGCATGGATTGGAATAAGAAAAAATTATCCCGCAGAGCAGATACTCAGAAGGAGAAGGAGCAACTATTTACTGAAAGTTTGACTGATTTGTTTGATGTTGCACAGGTACCTGAAGACATACAATTTCTTGAAGCACAAAAAGAGATAGGGAGGCGTGGTTGCATGGGTCCAGTGAATATTGTTACGACCCTCTCGGTGCGCACCGTACAGTCTACAGAGTGAATGCGATGACGCAGTAGAGACAGTGACGTAGAAGCCGGCAAGAAGATGGCCGTCATATTGTTGTCGTTGTCAATGTTGAAAGAATAGTAAACTCTTGGAACCCACGCCGGCCTGTGTGTTGTTTTGATTTTATAAACAGAATTTTTAAGAGTTGTAACATTGGCGTCAGAGGCGGAACAGTCTTGCAATGTTCGGTAAGAAATTAAACAAACTTTTAGTTAGAGAGTTAAAGAAAGAATTAGAAGAAAGGGACCTTCCAACTGACGGCAACAAACAACAACTGTTTAAAAGACTTAATGAAGCTCTTATTGATGAGGGAAAGGACCCGGAGAGCCACGTTTTTACCACGGAAATCGGGCAGTTAAGAAATGAGGTGAGGGAGTTTCGTTTAGCATTGAGGGACGAGATGGGGGATCTGAGAACCGAGAAAGCAAAGATTGAATTACCAAAAGTGAAAGTAGTGAATAAAACGACAACAAAAGAAAACGACTCAGACAGACAAAGTTAATCATTGAAGCAGACTTAGACATGCGGCCAGTTTTATCTGAGGATGTGGTCATCCATGAAGTGGTACCTGAGGATGTGGTCATCCATGAAGTGGTACCTGAGGATGTGGTCATCCATGAAGTGGTACCTGATGATGTGGTCATCCATGAAGTGGTACCTGAGGATCTGGTCATCCATGAAGTGGTACCTGAGGATGTGGTCATCCATGAAGTGGTACATGAGGATGTGGTCATCCAAGAAGTGGTACCTGAGGATGTGGTCATCCATGAAGTAGCACCTGAGGATGTGGTCATCCACGACGTGATACCTGATGATGTGGTCATCCAAAACGTAGCGCACGAGAAGGAACTAATCCAAAAAGAGCCGCCCAGCGATCTGAGCCCCTGTGAGAATGATCGGTCTGCAGAATGTCTGAAAGCTTGTTGCAACCGCAGCCCTGGTTACCATGAATATCCAGACAACTTAACAGATTCTGATAAAAACAACGTCAAGAACAATAAAACACAACTAAACAAAAGCCACGAATGCATGGAAATCCACAAGAGTGGAGCTGATGCTAGTGCAAACGTTTGGCACTGCAACGGCAAGACCCCTACTGGCCTTAATTTCGTGCACAATCTGCCGCGCTTCGATAACAAGAAAGATTTGGTGACCTGTGATGAGCCACCTGGGACGTTGGTGACCTGTGATGAGCCACCTGAGACGTTGGTGAATTGTGAAGAGCCACCTGAGACGTTGGTGACCTGTGATGAGCCACCTGAGACGTTGGTGAATTGTGAAGAGCCACCTGAGACGTTGGTGACCTGTGATGAGCCATCTGAGACATTGGTGACCAGTGATGAGCCACCTGGGACGTTGGTGACCTGTGATGAGCCACCTGAGATGTTGGTGAATTGTGAAGAGCCACCTGAGACGTTGGTGACCTGTAATGAGCCACCTGAGACGTTGGTGACCTGTGATGAGCCACCTGAGACGTTGGTGACCTGTGATGAGCCACCTGGGACGTTGGTGACCCATGAAGAGCCACCTGAGACGTTGGTGACCGGTGATGAGCCACCTGAGACGTTGGTGAATTGTGAAGAGCCACCTGAGACGATGGTGGCCTGTGATGAGCCACCTGGAACGTTGGTGACCCATGAAGAGCCACCTGAGACGTTGGTGACCGGTGATGAGCCACCTGAGACGTTGGTGACCCATGAAGAGCCACCTAAGACACTGGTGAACCGATATGAGCCACCTGGGAGCAGAGACGAAAGGTAGAGAGGTGCGAGGAGACCAGCAGAGTGCATCGGAGCAGAGGAGAACGAGGCAGGACAGAGATGAACCTGGCCATTGACTTTAATCTGGTCAGTTCAGTATACATTCATCCTAGCTCTGTCAAACGCAAAACATTTCGTTACTGCTACAATGTGTGTTTCGTCATCGTCAATTTATTCTGCAACAACAAGAGCTTGATTTTGTTGGGCCTCATCAATGGAGGTCAGTATCCCGAACGCCTGTACCTGCGAGAAAACCTACCTGGTGAACAGCCAGATTGCTATGGGGACGATCACGATCCTCCCCGCCCCATCACGGGGATATTCAATCTCCACAGCCTGACAAAACACATGCTCCTAGCTAGCATCAACGGTCACGCTGAGAACAGAGCTCTGGTACATGTGGACAGACTGTACAGATGCTGTTGTGAGAACTGACCTGTCCGGGACGGACAGATTTAAGAGGGGAGCAGTGTTACGACCCTCTCGGTGCGCACCGTACAGTCTACAGAGTGAACGCGATGACGCAGTAGAGACAGTGACGTAGAAGCCGGCAAGAAGATGGCCATCATATTGTTGTCGTTGTCAATGCTAAAAGAATAGTAAACTCTTGGAACCCACGCCGGCCTGTGTTTTGTTTTGATTTTATAAACAGAATTTTTAAGATTTGTAACAATATGATTCTAACTAGAAAAGAACAAAGGTCTCGTAAAAATCGCTTAGAGCAAGAATATTGTAAGGAAAAGAAGGCTAAGCGGATGCAACATGAGGCAAAGAAGATGGAGTTTAGTGCCAGCAATGACAGTGACACAGAGGCTAAGAGCATAGAGCATCGATGGTTGTTATCCCGATGATCTTGATGAACTGCCCGAACCACCTGAAGTGTATATTAAACCTGTGAGGATCGTCCGATCCACCAATATTTTGAAGTCTAGGTTTGGCAGCTGCATTAGACAGAAGTAAACTTAGTGACAGGAACGCAATTAAAATAATTGCAGCAGCAGTAGAATCACTTGGCCACAGTACTGCAGCCCTGGCGATTAACAAGGAATCAGTCAGACGTAGTTGACGTAAACATTGTGAAGCAGCAGCTACAGCAGCTACAGAGTTTCACGAATCGTTTCATCGAAACTGCCCATTAACTGCGCACTGGGAGGGAAAAATGTTGCCTGCATTAACATCCAAAGAGTTAGTTGATCGTCTTGCTGTTCTGGTATCCGGTGATGGAACAATGAAGTTGTTGGGAGTACCAAAATTGAGTTCGTGGTTTACATCAGTGCTTCTCAAGGTGGTGGGCCGCGGCCCCCTAGGGGGTCGTGGACTGTCCGGAGGGGGGCCGTGGAATTTCGAAAAATTATAAATTTAAGCAATCTAAACCAAAAAATAGGGGGGCCGCGACATATTGATTGGAGCTCCAAGGGGGCCGTGACTTCAAAAAGTTTGAGAAGCACTGGTTTACATAAACCTTGTGCTACATCTGCTCCCCGTAGAGATTTGCAGCTACTTCAACAATTGGAGAACTACAATGAAACAAATGACACCGTTGCCGAAGTAGCAATAAAATCATTCTCTGGACACTTGTGGTACTTGAGTGAAATTCTGGTAGGTTTTGCATTTTTTGACAATGATGTTTCATCTGGAAATGAAGTTAGTTTGGTTGCAGCACTTAACAAGATAACAACAGATCATCCTCGCAGAATAGCCTTCTGTCCAACATTACAACAAAATAAACTTTCTGATTTTGTATCGCAACACACCAGAAAAATTTTCACAGCTTTGAACATACAACAAGATTTCCTGACCATGAATCCAGACACATGGGCCACTTATAACAACCAGGCTTGCGGAGACGATGAGCCGTGGAGCTGCATTTTTTGCTGGAGCTGGAGCCCGAGCCGAAAAAATCTGGCAGCTCCACGGCTCCCAAATGTTTTTTTTTAAAAGCAGAATTTTTTTTTTAGCTTTAAAATTCCAAATTTGTTTGATTGTTTGCCTCCTACAATTTGAAATGTCATGTTTTACGAACGTCACAACAGTAACAGCATTTAAATGATAGCGTGCAAGCACATCAACACGATAAATCTTTAATGGGGAATCGTTTTGTGTTCGTTTTAAATCTTGTTTACCCTCCGAAATTTTTTTAATGGCATGTTATTTTGTTATATATAAAGTTAAAACAGTTTTATTTCATGGAATAATTGTATTAATCATTTAAAAATAAATTTTTACTACGACGACAAATAGAACGCGTCATTTTGTATATTATTTGACCGCGAATTTGTAATAGACTAAAAACAAAATGGTCGCTTTCTGTATTTAACAACTTTATTATAAACAGAATAGCTGAAATAGAGTAGATAATTTTAAAAGGCTGTGGGTCCGAATAACAATCAGACTTTATTGGGACGGGGTCCGAATAAAAATCGGAGTTTATTGGTTCCCGGGTCCGAATAGTCACTTCGAATTTATAAATAATAAATATAAATACTGAAGTCTTTTTAAATATTTTAAATAATGTATCATTTTACTATTTGCTAATTTGATCATTGAAATAACTATATATATATATATATATATATATATATATATATATATATATATATATATATATTGCGTTACTTTTTAAAGACTCGCTAAATATGTTACTGCGGTTTTACAGCTTCACCAAATATGTAACGTTAACTTATTTTTACTTTGCTAAATCTGTTACGGTATATTTTATAACACTATTATATAAAGAACAGATCTCAGTGCAGTACACTGTATAAAAAATACTTTAATACATACTTACATAAAACTTTACTAATTTAAGTAAGTGCTTTACACACTTACTACAATGTAAGCTCACAACATGAACTTATGAAGGTCTTGAACCATGCCTGTGTGCTTTTCAATCACACTCCCTAATCCAATATGTGATGTGTGGCCAAGAGGAGTGTAGGAAAAAAACCCAGCGAACAAAACCCCCATGGACAAAACCCCAAGCGGACAAAACCCCCAAAATATTAAGATTGAATATAAGTTGATATTATCGATACTTCTATTGATACGAAGTTGACCATGGGCGAGGGGAAATGTTCGTTGATATAAGAGACCACGTCTGTCAGCACAGTCGATCAATATACACGATCCTATGTTCTTTTACCAAAATAAAGGATTGGCTTTCGACCACTGTGGTTCTTATGCTGTTTGTTTTACCTTCTACTATAAAATGTTTGTCTGGCGCGATAATTAAAAGGTAGAATAAAGATACGGCCAGTATTGACCTTGGGCTAAAGCCTTTAATTTTGTTTTTTTAAACCTTGTAAGATAAGCTGCCTTTTAATGTAAAGTTAACAAGGGATTAACTTTAGACCACTGTGGCACGAAGGGCTAATCAAGCTTTATGGAGTACTTTGAAAAAAAAATTCACCTAAAAGTATTTAAGTATTTATATCTACATCCGGGCATGGGCGTATTTGCCCCCCCCCCTACATTTTGGAAAAATGTCATAAAGTCGTTACAATAAAACTGAACTTAATTTCCTGAAGAACATGTACATATATCAAACATAAAAAAAGAATTATATCTGCCAGTATAACTTATTACATAATTGTCATTTTTAAAAGAATGGTTTCATTGTCGAACAATTACTATACTAATAAAATAGAGTATAAAGTTATATTTTACACTAATACAGCAATAATATTGTAATTTTAATCTATTTATTATGCATCAAATATTGTAAACGTTTTGTTATTTATCCAAATCGATTGATGACATTTTCTTTAATTTTTTCATTGTTTTGAGATATTCTTTTTCTGTGGATACTCATCATACAAAGACCAGATAAACGATCATCACCAGTTGTTGAGCGTAGCCACGTTTTTACTTGTCTTAAAGTGCTAAATGATCTGTCGATTGTGCATGTTGCAACTGGAAAAGTCAATGCTGTCAAAAAAGCTATTTTAATCATGGGAAAAAATTGGTTACACATAGTCATTCTTTCTTTTTTTTCCCCTTTACTAGTTTTACATTTCCATATATCATACATGGTTTCACTCTCCTCGATTAAATTGTCAAATGCGTGATCCTAATATGCGAGTCTTTCTAGTTTTGTCTTCAAAAAGAGATGCAAAACTAAAAGGGATAATGCTGGTTTATTTTCTACACAAAAACGAGTTTCCAGTTAATAGAATCAAGGTAGGGTGTAAAAACCATTATTCTAAAATAAACCTCAGGCAAATCAACTTTTGCATTTTCCCTGTTCATTTGTCTTCTAGCTTTTCGTGCAGGTTGAATGTCGACACCAATGTTATCTAAAACACCTTTTGTAACTAAAAATTTCCTTATACCTCTCATCAAAATTCTGTCGATCAACAGCCAATGTAGTCAACAATTCTTCAATGTATTTTTGTACTGCCAGTAAATCTAAATGCACTGACTGTAATTTTTGGGTCACAGCTTCTAGCTTTGATGAATATTTTTGTATAATAACTAAACAAGAAACAATTGTACCCAAACCTCGAACAGCACAAAGTAACTATGTGCAACTTGCTTACTTTTTCCAGATTGTTCTAAATATTCCAGTTGTTTAACAATTTCTGTCACATTTTCAGCGAAACTCCGCATGCTTTTATATTTATGTGTCAATCTAGTTTCACATAGCAAAGGAAAATTTGGAATAAGTTTTCTTCGCTGATTAATTTCTCAGAAAAACACTATAATTGACATAATTTTTCCTATTGTGTTTCGTACAGCATTCACATTATTTAAATGTTCATGACAAGATTTAGTTTATGTGAACTGCAATGTACAAATGCTGCTTTTGGGTCTTTTTTCGAATTATTGCTTGGACTCCTCCTTCTTTACTTGCAATTGTAGAACATCCGTCGTATCCTTGACCAAAAAGATTTGTCATATGTAATCCAAATTCTAGTGAATTTGTAATGGTGGTGGTCTTTGACAAATTTAACACCAAGTGACATCTGCTCATTGCCTGAAATTATGTTTTCTTGTCGGCACGTAAGTATAGAAATTGCAACTGGATTATTTGCTTCATGAACAATGTCTTCACGCAAAAAGACCCACAAATTTCGATCATAGTGTTTTGTGTAGCTGCCGATATATACTTAGCACTACAAGAACCAATTGACAAATGATTACCTAGAACTTCATCTCCAGATTCAACACGAAACTCTAACTGGTCGTATAAATTACCAGAATGTGATTTTTTTCCACGAAGTGCCAAATCTTGTATGCCGCAAAAAAAAAAGATTGTAGAAATGATGAGACCCAGTTTGTTGCAATTTTCTTGAATGTGTCTTCTAAATGATGAGTTCAACTCTCATCTATAGAAACTGCTTTGGCTTCCAAAAATGCAACAAAATAGGCTGCATCCTTAATAAGAGCCTTTGTTCCATGTGCTTTGCATGTAGCTACGTGCATCTTCGATGAAATCTTTAGTTTTGTGCATGGTTTGATGACAAAGGCCCCCTGAACTCCTGGAATTACTTTTTGTGGAAACAACACGTACAATTTGCAAAAGGCACCTTTTAACATTTGGGAGTATACAACCCACGATGAATAGCCTGATAACCAAGCATATCTAAACTCTCTGTTTCCACCACTGTCAGCTCTAAAAATGATAGTTTTTATCAGGGGTCGGACAATCAAGGATCTCTCTCTCTCTCTTTGAACTCTCTCAGTAATCTGCGGGCTGAGACTTAGTCTCTTAGAGCCCGTGAGATCAGACTTGCTGTGTCTCTCAACATCTGGAGACTGCCATAGAGCCCGATGGCCAGCAGGCTTCCGGACTGGTCCACCCTGTGGTCCGCCAGTCCGGGGCACTCAAAAAGCAAATGATCTACGGTTTCCTCCACTTCCCTGCAGTGTCTGCAAAGGGTGTCGACATTGGGCCTCAACCTCCCAAAGTACGCGCCAATAGGACAGTGCCCAGTACGGAACTGTGCAATTAGCGCCTGCTCGACACGCCTGAGCTTCCACCACGGGTCAGTTTTGGACGGCCGCTCTAGGACTTTCCGGATGTTAACTCCGTTCACCCCATGAGCCCAGCCCGAGAACCACTTCGATTGTCCAAAGAGGCAGATCATGGAACGTGCTGCCTCAAATGAGCTCTTTCTTGCACTCACGGGCAGCACTTCGGAATCTGTCGACTGGACTATTGCCTTGGCAGTGCTGTCTGCCCTTTCATTTCCGGGCACGTCCGCATGCCCGGGAACCCATTGAAGGGTCACATGTACGTTGTGTTGGGACACAAGACCCTGTATTGCCATCAGCATGGCTTCCAGCAGGAGCGGCCATTCTCCTGTCCCTTTTACAGCTTGGAGAACAGACAGCGCGTCGGTGAGAATGACAATGTCCAGAGCAGGCAAAGTACCCTCACCGATTAACTCCCCTATGTGGTCCACTGCCTCAGTAATGGCTGTCATCTCTGCCTCGTAAGCACAGAGCGACCCACATAGGCCAGCATGGTCTTTCGCAAAGCCAGTTTGCGGGAGAGTGATGTGGACCCCAAACGAGGCGCTTGTCCGGCCGTCTCTACTGGATACAGAGGCATCAGTATAGGCCAGTATAGCGTTCCCTGAATAGGTTCCAATCATCTCCATAGCCACATCCGTGATGGTTCGGCGATCCTTTGCGCTCCCAGCATTGGTTTCGACCAGGGTTGTGCGTACCTCGGGCACGTAGAAAGCCTCGCCAGGAGGGACCTTAGAGACTGTCTCTAGCATTAGGCGGTCGGTCGGCAGCTTGATCTCGGAGGCAAGTCTTACTGCGTGGTGCATGAAAGACTGCATCGAGAGCCGCTTCCTTTCCACCCAGCCGTCGACCATCTCCCTTAGGACCGAGGTCTCCTCCTGCCGCTTAAACCGCTCATACGCGGTTATAACGGCCTGCTCTCTACGTATACCCAGAGGTGGCACATTTGCCATGATTTCCACCGCTGCTGTGGGTGCCGTTCGGAAAGTGCCTGTGATCAGCCGGAGAGCCTGGTTTTGTACAACATCTAGGGCCCCTAAAGAGGACTTAGACCCATAGACCTGCACAACCTGGCTGTAATCTATCTGAGACCTTACTGCACCCATGTACAGTGACCTCAGGACATGTGCTCGAGCCCCCCAGGACGTGCTCGCCAACTTCTTGACAATATTCAGTCTATCAGAGGCGCAGCGGGCAACCTCCGAAAGATGTGTGCAGAGAGTAAGCTTTCTGTCAAGTGTAACTCCCAGGTACTTGGGCTTAGGTTCCAGAGCAAGAACCTCACCCTCTACCTCCAGTCTAAATGGCTCCTTAAGGATACTCGTGCCCATGGTAAACAGCGAGTAGACGGTCTTCGAGACCTTAATCTCTATCCCCCACATCCTAGTATAACAGCCGACCGTAGTCAGGTCCTTCTGGAGTACTCTCTCAAGGACTGAGGCACTCTTTCCGGTCTTCCAGATCGCTAAATCGTCGGCATACAGTAGGCTTTTACAGCCCAGAAACTCAGGCAGGTCATTGATGAAAGCTAGGAACAATGTACAACTGAGGGCCGAGCCCTGTGGGAGACCCTGTTCGAGGGTCCGTTTCCTCGACACGCTGCTCCCAACGCGTGTCGTGATAGTACGATTACTGAGGAAACTGCGTAACCAAATGTACATCTCAGCGGTAACACCCAACCGCTGTAGCTTCAACAATAGTCCTGGTCACCAAACTCGATCGTAAGCCTGCCTGAGATCTAGGAAAACTACCGCCGTTGACTCAGCTTTCTGAAAGCCGTCGGCTATTGCTTGGACGAGAAGCGTGACCATGTCCATCGCACTCTTACCCCGCCGAAAGCCTCCTTGCTTTGGGGTAATGAGCCCTTTTTCCTCTAGGAACCACATCAACCTTCGGTTGACCATGCGTTCTGCTACTTTCCCAACACATGAAGTGAGGGAGATAGGACGGTAGCTCTCTGCTTGGTCAGTCTTTTTCCCTTTTTTAAGTACCGGCACTATGACAGCCTCCCTCCACCTCTGAGGGAGTTCTCCGGTCAACCACGTGCGATTGACAAACTGGAGTAGCTTTGCTTGTCCCGCTGCCCCGAGGTGTGTGATCATCTCATTACTGATCAAGTCACTGCCTGGGGCCTTTCTCATGCGACACTTCCTGACTGCGTATGCCAGTTCATTGGCAGAGAATGGGGCTCTGAACGTGTCTCGATTTTCCGTGCCAAACTCAGCCTTCTCTTTGACTCGTCGGACTTTATCCAAAGCCTTGGACAGTGTACTCTTCTTACTCGACTTGCTGACCTCTGCAAAGTGCTTGTTAAGCACTTCGGCCTTCTTGCTATCGCTAGCCGTCAGGCCTGAGTCCGTTTGCAACGGGGCGCCAGTTCTGATCGTCCCAGCCTGGGTCAAGTCTTTCAGTAATTTCCACGTCTTTTGGCTTTCCCTTAGATCCAACTTCTCGCATGTATCAGTCCATTTCTGCTTTTTGGCCTCAGCAGACGCCCTTTTTACTTGCTCAGTTAGTTTATTGTACTCACGGCGCGCCTCAGCCGTTTTCAATCGACAAGCTTTCTTACGAGCGGCTTGTCTTTGCCGAACTAACCTTGCAAGGGCTGTAGTCCAAAATGGTCTGAACTTACGTTTCGGAAGGCTCTTTGGGATCGTCCTACGTGCGGCACCTAAGATCGCTTCAGTGATCTCCTTGTAAACAACGTCGACTGTTCCACACTCGGTATCTACCCTCTCCAAGGCTGCGTCACCTGCAGCCTTGAAGGCGTCCCAATTTGCTTTTGAATAAACCCAGCACCTGTGCTTAGCTCCTGGGTTCTCTCAGGTGGAGGAATATCCACTGAGACGAGAACGGGTTTATGATCACTACCGACGCAATCTAGCACGCGGAAAGAGGTGTTACAGGCCAGGTCAGCCGAGACGAGTGTTAAGTCGGGTCTCGTTTCGCTCCCACTCGCACCGTGCAGCAAGGTGGGTACAGACTCATGGTCCTGCAACCTAACTAGATTTGTAATATTACAAATTTCCTCAATCCTCCGGCCAGCCGCGTCAGTGCGTTCATATCCCCATGCCGGAGACATGGCGTTGAAATCACCACATACGAAGGTGCCAAGCAGAGTATCCTCAGCTGTTATTAGACTGAGCTCCGTCTTGGGGGGATTGTACACGTTGACACAATGGTACTTCCTCCCATCCTTATAAACATCCACCGCAAGCGTATCCGTTTTTCCGCGTGGACCGTGGGCGCTGCTCGGCTGAGCATTTAGCGTATTTCTGACCAGGGTCACCAATCCCCTGCAGTTCTTACACCCACAACGGAAGCACGAATAGCCAGTGATGTGGACCGTCCTAAGTCCAAGGATGCACTCTTGTAACATTGCAACATCCACGTCATTCTCGTTCAAAAGTTTTGCGACTTCTAGGCTCTTGGGGATGAGACCCCGGATATTCAGGTGGACAATCCTGAATTGAGCCTTACCAGGGCGTTTCCCAAGTCTTCGCTTGTTAGTTGTGGTGCCGGCCACCTCAGGCGGGGAGCTTTCGGCTACACCCGGTAACAGTGACCTGCTCTCCTCAACTTTCGGCTTCCCGCTGACAGAGCAATCAGCGTTTATCGCCGAGGGCTGGGCCTGACAGTTCCCAGTCTCTTTTGTCTCGCCGGGCACCATAGGCGGGGAGCTTTCGGCTGCACCCGTTGGCAGTACCCTGCCTGTGTCAGTCTTGGTGCCGGCCACCTCAGGCGGGGAGCTTTCGGCTACACCCGGTAACAGTGACCTGCGGTCCATGACTTTCGGCTTCCCGCTGACAGAGCAATCAGCGTTTTTCGCCGAGGGCTGGGCTTGACAGTTCCCAGTCTCTGTCGTCGCGCAGGGTGGGGCTCGGCGCGTAGCCTCTCCCCTCTCTGTCACCCTGCCAGAGTCGGTTTCTGTGCTGTCGGGGTGCACCTCGGGGGTGCGCACAGTGACTGGGTTGCCCTTGGTAGGGTTTCCCAGGGGCAGAGGCCGACAACCTTCTGCCCTACAACTCGTTCTCCCGCCGGGTACCAGCGGCGGAGCAAGCCATCTGTCCAGCCCCGTTAACGGTACCCTGCTGGTCGTTTCGGTCGGTTTTCCGCTGGAAGAGCAGCCAGCGTTACCCGAGGACTGGGCTCGACCTGCCACAGCCACTTTTGGGGGTCTGCCTCCCCCTCGTCTCCGCGTGGTCGTACGTTCTGGTTTCGTGCCGACAGAGCAGTCAACACTAGCCAGGGGCCGGGCTCGATCTGCCTCAACCTCTAGTGAGGGTGTGTGAATTCCCTCGCAGCGCCGTTCAGCGGTCACTCGTGTCTGGGTCAAGTTGACAGAGCAATCAACTGTTCTCAGGGGCCTTGCCTGACCTAGCTTGGCCTTCTCCTGTGAGGAAGCGCGACTCCCATTTCTTCGCTTAACAGACGGTGGACACTCAGTGCCTTCGATCCGTCTTATTGGTTCTCGTGCTGAGCCGAAAGTAGCCATTTTTACGGTGCCAGACCTTTCAGCCGAAGTCGTGGCACCGGGGCGAGTAGTCGAACTTTTTTCGATCACGGCCCTACCGCCCCCTAACCATCCATCGAGGCATGTTTGGGTGCTGCCCAGACCCGCTTTTTTCCTTTCCTTTTCCTTTTCCATTTGCTTTTTGGGTGCCCCAGGGAGGGGCGGGTTGGGTGGTCTGACAAGTAAGCAGAGCAGCTCAGTTGCCTCCCTTGCCTCGACCCAGGTTAAACCAGTGCCGGGGCGTGCCTACCGCCGGACATGTCTGATCTCTCGGAATGAGAGTGGGTTGGTGTACCTTTTTCCTCGAAACCCAGATCTGCCATCGAGGGGCTGGCTCCGTGCAATACCAGCGTTCGGTCACAGTATCGAGTACACCAGGGTTCACTTCCCGCGCTCGTCCTGCAGCGGGGGAGCGTTTAGCAGTTCCCTTGCGGGCTTCCCACCACCATTCACCTAAGAGCGTTCAGGTGCTCTCCAGAGCGGGGTGGGCTGGTGGCGTAGGTAGCGGCATTACCTAAGAGACACTTTTAGATTTCGCGTTGTTCCCAGAGCAGGGAGCTTCCCAGAGCAGGGAGGCCCAACGTTACTTTCTATTTGGATCACCAAATAACGGTCAAATTTTGACAGTCTTTATTGTCTTCTGTCAGACATGAGGCCGGCCAGCACTTAGGGATGGCCTCAGCCCCCCATAGTGCCGGCCTGGTGTGGATCTCAGGAAGTATCCTCCAGACGAACAGCCCCGACCAGCCACGCGTAATGTAGAGGTCCGATGCGATTGACCCACGTCAAAGACGATGCCGCCAAGTTTCGTTTTGCGGGCCCTTACCCGTTCCTAGGGTTTGGGTTTTTCGAGACTAATAGTCGAGGGTTCCGCGCCGTACGGATCTCGTTCTTACGTAACCTTCACTTTCTGTGCCATGTTATGGTCCGAAACGGCTCAAGGCCCCCCAAGAGTAGAGGGTCGTGAAACCGTATCTTAAGAGTCCTCGCGTTCCAGTACTGGGAAGCCGGGGGTACCGGCCACGCACAGTCGTGGTACGTTTTTCGCAGTTTTGCACTTTCGTGCTCCCAGATTAGCCGTTAGCCCAGAGCAAGGCTACCGTTGTCCGCCCGGACCGCTAGGAGGTTCTGGGTTTTAAGGGCCACCTGGGGAAAGTTGTCGAGAGCAACACATCCCAGCCAAGACACACAAGACGTAAAGGCGCTGGCGTCTCCTGCCCACATGCACTAGGACCGATGGCAAGTAAAGTTCACCATCGGCGACATGCACGGGGAGGGGTCCGACGCTCTAGCGCCATCCATTTTCAGTGCTGGTTGATTCGGCAGGTGAGTTGTTACACACTCCTTAGCGGATTCCGACTTCCATGGCCACCGTCCTGCTGTCTAAATCAACCAACACCTTTTATGGTGTCTGATGAGCGTCTGCGTTTGGCACCTTTTAACATTTGGGAGTATACAACCCACGATGAATAGCCTGATAACCAAGCATATCTAAACTCTCTGTTTCCACCACTGTCAGCTCTAAAAATGATAGTTTTTATCAGGGGTCGGACAATCAAGGATCAGCAGCATTTGAAAGATCGTATGTCAAGACATACATTGCAATATCCAATTTAGGAAATGAAGAAATGACAGCGACAGTCAAATTAGAAATAGTTTCTTCAGTTGTGTCTGGCTGTTGAACTTGTACTGTTGTCCTCAATGCATATGATAATTCATATACTGCAGTCGCCCTAAAATCTTCTAATTACGGCTTTTCACTTATGCTAGACTCATCACTTGGTCCAGCCAAACGTGCGTCTCTGACTTTATTAATAATTGACGATCTCTTCTTTTTACTTACACGGCCCATGACAATAATAATTACAACTAAGCTAAACTAAAAATATCCATATAAATTTATGACATATTTACAATATAATTTATGAAATAGTCATTGAATATTGCTGTCACAAGTAACACATGTAAACGATAAAAGTTGTTAACATAGACGGAAGTCAAAGTTTCGTAGATTTTCGTAAAGAAGAAACCAATCACCGATTTCTTTATTTCCGTAGTTCGGTGACCGCCTTTCTGAAATTCGATTCCATGTCAACTCATCCAGTATTTTGACAATTGTTCATCCGACTCTCTCAGTTCTTCCAGGGCTTGTGGTACATAGGAAGGTGAGTGATTCGTGAAAATTTCAGGCCATTTGGTCAAAAAAATTCTGAGATATGATTTTTTAAAGTTTTAAGGATAGTCGCGAGTTCGCATGACATTTACATTTTCGCGATATTTGAACGTGAATATTTCCAAAACTAAACGAGGTATCAGGCTGAAATTTTCAGTATTTACTCATATTTTCTTGCTGAGTTGAATGGTGTTTTTATCGTAAATGTAGCATGCATACAGAATGCCCTAACAATTTCCAAACATTGCACTTCAGACAGTTTTCATCAATATTTGACCTCGTATAACCAAGAACATGGAATGATGTTTGTTATAGAGAATTTATGTTAATCAATAATAGTGTACTCATTGTGGGCCCCTTAAAGCATCATGGTAATCAATTTTGGCACTCATTGCGACCCCCAGATGACCATGTTGACAGTAATTCACACTTTTCATATTTTGAACACTTGTTAACCTAGGCAAGTACTAGCTATGGTAAAAATTTTCATGTTGGTGTCTTTAGCGTTTCCTAGTAAATCAATTGCTAATTAAAACCATATTAAAAACAATAAGTCGGTTGTTTTTTTTGTTGTTTTTTTTTTTTTTTGTACATTAACATATATCATGGTAAATCAGCATAGCAATGAAATGTCATTCAAATTTTATGAAAAAAGACAGTTAGTTTTAAGTTACAAAATCAAATTACAGATTGCTTCTTTTTATCAACCATACAAGCAACCATGCAAAGCGATATCAGTGTATGCTTATTATGCTGCCAATGCGGTTAACTGATGGTATCTTATCTATGTACACACAGTTCTACTATCAAACAGTTTCTTGCAATGGTAAAATGCACATCATCATACCAATACTGTCTTGCTGAGCTGCCAGGCAACATTGATGGTGAAAGATTGCACAGATCATTAGCGAATGGTATCCAGCAGATATCGTCACGACCAGGCTTGCGGAGCCGCCAAATTTTTTTCCAGCTCCGGCTGCCACAAATTTGACGGCTCCGGCTCTGGAACGGCTCCGGCTCCCTATTACGATATTATCACACGAGACAATTTTTGTAATTGCGCCACGCGAATATGCCGCTGATAAAAAGTTATGCAAATTTTGCCGCGTTCACCCCCATAGTCAGGAACCTGAAAAATATACGCATGTCGGTTTTACTAAAAACAAACCATTCCAGTGCATCCAGAATCATATCATTATTTTCGACCGAGGTTTCACTAGTCGCCATTTTCATAAGTAATAAAAAGCTATTTCAATGATCAAATTAGCAATTAGTAAAATGATTCATTATTTAAAATAATTTAAAGGCTTCAGTATTTATATTTATTATTTATAAATTCGAAGTGACTATTCGGACCCGGGTACCAATAAACTCCGATTTTTATTCGGACCCCGTCCCAATAAAGTCTGATTGTTATTCGGACCCGTGGCAAATATGCACTTAACTTAGCTATACATAAACTTTATTATTGTTTTTTGTTTATTTTTTTTTATAATTGTTTGAATTGTATGATTTAATCGTTACTCAGTGTCTAGGGTTCCACTAAACGGACTCTGTATTATTATTTTTTCGGGTTCCTGTCTAATAAAGTTTAAATATAGCTAAGCTTAGTGCATATTTGCCACGGGTCCGAATAACAATCGGATTTTATTGGGACCTGGGTCCGTATAGCCACAGCCTTATAAATGTATCTACTCTATTTCAGATATTCTGTTTATAATAAAATTGTTAAATACAGAAAGCTAGCATTTTGTTTTTAGTCTATTACAAATTCGCGGTCAAATAATAATACGAAATGACGCGTTCTATTTGTCGTTGTAGTAGAAATTTATTTTAAATGATTGATACAATTATTCTATGAAATAAAACTGTTTTAACTTTATATATGTTACCGGAAAGTGTGAAATTCCGGCATTCTATAGAATGCCTAGGCAATGTATAGAATGCCTGGTGGTTTTAGGCAAAGTATACAATTTTTAAATTGTGCATACTTTTCCTAGGCATTCTATACAATGCCTAGACATTATATAGAATGACTAGTGTCGTTTAGGCAAAGTATCAGAAAAGAACAACAAAAGCCTTTATATTGATAAAAACGTATATTAATATGGAATGAATACAAAATAAAGCATATGATTTTCATACCGGAAAAAACAAAGATAGCAGAGCTGAGATGGAAGTATTTGCTTCAGCAGGTAAGACTGGATTCACACTTAGAATTGTACTGTACTTAATTTTCTTCTTTTACACAAAAAAACTTCGTATTTTGGCATTTTAATCTTTCATGTTCATATTTCACGAATTAGTAAAAAAATTAATAAATAATAAAAAGATGTTGTTTCTGGTTAAAACAAACAGAACACAACTGGAATGAGCTACTTGTTGCAGCAGGGAAGACTAGAATGGCATTTTGAATTGCACTTAATTTTCTTTTTCACACAAAGACACTTCATAGTTTGGCATTTCGTCTTGCACATACAACTGACGAATCCTTGGCCGCTTCCTGTATACTGAGAAGTAGCAGCAGAGCGGAGAGCTATTTCAAGGTCAGGAACGTCTTCCGCTTTTATTAAATGTTTTGGACATACGGTGAATTCTGATCTGGCATCTAGTTGCTTCAAGATTATATGTGCAATTCCAAGGCGGTAAAAGCCATCTTCTGTCATGCTCATAACAACTGCCAACAGATTTCGTGAGTCTCCCCGCCCTGTGTCAACATCGGGAATCGGAACTCGCACAGAGGCTCCCAAAGGCGCAGGAGGAAATTTTTTGTCCGAATCGCTTTTCATTCTTTTCGCCTGCATTTTGAGGTTCGATTTCGATTTCCGGTCTACTCCTAGAGTCGTCATACCTTTGCTGTTTACTATTCTATTGTTTTCTGCCCACCTTGTCCTAAGTCGTCTGTCACCTTGTCAACCATTATTTGCATTACTCCTACTTCTGATATATCTTATTATCTTACAACGTCGAAGGGGATTGTCTGTCTCTAAATCTACTCTAGTTCCTAACAAGGCCAATTACATACTTTGCCGAACGGGAACTCGGCATTTTATAGAATGCCTATGCAATGTATGAAATAGCAATTTATTTTATACTTTGCCTGAAAAATTCATGCATTCTATACATTGCCTAGGCATTCTACAGAATGCCGGATTTCACACTTTTCCGGTAACATATATAACAAAATAACATGCCATTAAAAAAAATTTCGGAGGGTAAATAAGATTTAAAACGAACACAAAACGATTCCCCATTGAAGATTTCTTGTGGTGATCTGCGTGCACGCTGTCATTTAAACGCTGTTACTGTTGTGGCGTTCGTAAAAATGACAACATTTCAAATTGTAGGAGGCAAACAATCAAATAAATTTGGAACTTTAATGCTAAAAAAAAATCTGCTGTAAAAAAAAAACATTTGGGAGCCGTGGAGCCGCCAGATTTTTTCGGCTCTGGCTCCGGCTCCAGCAAAAAGAAGCGGCTCCCGGCTCCTCGGCTCCGGCTCCGTAAGCCTGGTCACGACTTGGCCAAAATAATCTCTTAGTAGGTGTTCTGTTCATGAACTTGACCAAGATATATTGATGTTCAACAGAGTAGTCTGTAATGCACCCAATAAATCAATCAGTTTCATAAACAACAGCCACAAACTGTTCTGGATTTTTATTATACAATCTATTATTTGGCCCTCATTTTTATTAAAAAATGTAATATATAATACCTGGATGAAAATATATATAAAAATACGTATTTTAAGGAAATTTTTTTTTCAAAGTACCCCAATAAGGTGCATTAGCCAGTCGAGTCACAGTGGTCAAAAGTCAATCTCTTATGAACTTTACATCAACAGGCCGCTTATCTTTCAAGGTAAAAGAGAAACAAAATTAAAGGTTTTGGCCCGAGGTCTTAATACTGACCACATCTTTATTTTAATTCTCGCGCTAGACACACATTTTATAGCAGACGGTAAAACAAACAGCATAAGAACCACAGTGGTCGAAAGCCAATCCTTTACTTAGGTAAAACAGCATAGAAACATGCCTAGTGTAAGACTGTGTTGACAGACATGATCTCTTATATCGACAAACATTTCCATTAGCCTATGGTCAACTTCGTATCTATAGAAGTATTAATAATATCGACTTATATTCAATATTAATATCTTGGGGGTTATGTCCGCTGGGGATTTAGTCTGTGGGGGTTTTGTCCTACACTCCTTTCAAAGTCGTAGGCCCTCCCCGACTTCATTTTAAATATTTTTCAAGAATGCACTAGCACATCTTTGCGATTTGAAATCTAAATAAACTTTCCGCATTTTTAATTATTCTATGCAGACTATAACTGTTATAACAATGGAAAGTACCTTGGTTGCATTGACCTTTCAGCTGAATTTGATCCCTTTCTAAAGGAACACATGGAGAGACATGTAAACCCCGGAAAGGGGAATGTATCATATCTTACTGCCAGTATATGTGATGAATTATTTTGATCCAATGTATTGACGCAGATACTTTCTGAACCTAAGTATGCTAAATATTATGGAATCAGTATAGATTCCAATCCTGACATCAGTCATGTGGATCAGCTGACAGTTGTTGTTCGCTATGTTCTCAAAAGTGGAACTGTTGTAGAGCGTTTTCTTCTATTTATCCCATTTGAACAGCACGACGGTAAATACCTTTTCGATCTGATGGTGAGTACTCTCAGACTTCATGGTATAGATATCGGCAAATGCAGATCGCAGTCCTAGGACAATGCGAATAATATGAGTGGGATTTATTCGGGAGTACAAGCTAGATTTAGAGAGATTAATAAATTAGCGGAGTGGGTGCCACGCGCTGCACACAGATTAAATTTGGTAGGCTCATCTGTTGTGGAGAGTTGTTCAGCTGCAGTCAACTATTTTGCTATTTTTCAGTCAGTCTACACGATTTTTTCGCTTTTACCGCAGCGATAGTTAAAAGTGACAGAGTGCCTAAAAGAAAACACCTTTTTATTGCAAGGGCTATCAGCAACAAGATGTCAGCACGAAGTTACGCAACTAGAGCTTTTTATGCCAATTATAAGGAAATTCGACAAATTGTCTGCAACAAGCGAACGTCAACCACCAGCATCTGTGCATGAAGCCAAATCACTCATAAAGGAGTTGGAACATTTCGAGGCAGCGTTATTGTGTGTGATTTGGAAAGAATTGCTCCGAAAAATTGATATTGTCAACAAAGCTCTACAGGAGCCTGGAATTGAGATAACGACCATCTTCAACTTGTATGACAGTCTTATTCTGAACTTTCATGATACTCGCGATAAATTTTAAATGTACGAAGGTATAGCAAAAGAGTTTTTACAAACGGACTATAAAGAATGTAGACTTCACAATGCAAATGACAGCGACACTGATTTCATGAAGTTGAGGATGATAATGTTCCGGTTATAGGTATGAGTCCTAGTGAAAAATTCCGTACTCAGTGTTTTTATCTTATCATAGATAGACTTATTACTGAGGTGGGAAAACGGCGAGCAGCCTACACAACATTACATGAAAGGCTCAACTTTCTTCTGTACAGATCTCTGTCAACTGATCAAACAGTTTCGAAAGTCAAGTCACTAATTGAGATGTACCCATCAGATATGGGAGGCATTTATTAATGAATATCTTTTGTTCTCACGGATGTTTGCTGACAAGAAAACTGTGGCTGAAATGCTTATAGTGCCTACTATGCCTACTTGATAAAGCGGCCCTGATGTAAACGAGGTCTCCAATTTCATGAAACCAAATGACAGCATGTGCCTTTTGTTTTAGCGTATTTGCAAATAACTCTAGATTGATCCGAGCAGCTTTGAATTTTAGCGCATGGTGGCGCTATGTGCTGCTACTCGTGTGTTCAATTATGATCGGTTATAAAACCCGACTAGACCGAGTTCTTTCTGCTATAAAATTTAGAATTTTTCAATTTGGTGTCACCCCTAAAATGGTGTCACCCGGTGCGGCCCGCACCCCCTAGTGACGCCACTGCGGAATACTGCTCTCTTGACCTTATCCATGAACACGCCGCTAACGCATGGTTTCATTCCTCATAGGGTTTACCGCATTACAAATATTGTTTTAGCTTATAAATACTCCCAGCACGTATATGCTACAAAACATACACATTGATTGGTTCCGATCATCCCCTCCCTCTTTCCCCAATATGAGTGATGAAATAGTGACATTCGGACCCATCATACTGCAGTAGCTTTTGCAATTAAACTCCATAATTTAACAAAGACTTGGCTAATTAAGGAATTCTATTTTTCCTGCGAGTAGAAAAATAATATATTTAAATAAAGTAAATACCGGTACATTTTTAAAAATTATATTATACTTTTAGTATTAGCCCTTTACAGTGCTTTTTTGTGACGGTAAGCACCGGTACGGCGTACCGGCACCTTTTTCAATGTAGAGAAAAAATATTACTTTTCTTGTATTTTAACGTTTATTATTAATTTATTATATTATTAATTTATTAAAATTGAATAATTTTAAAATTGTGCGCAATAAGAAATAAACTAGACGCTGGGTTTTAGCTAAAATTTAAGCAATCCATCACTGAGTGCCGATACCTATTTTTTTTTTACAAAAAAAGCACTGGTTCTTTATTATAAAGTTTACGACAAAGTAATTGTCATTTTTTTTTTATTGTTTCCTCTACCAAGCGTAATTACGAATATTAACATTATGCCTATAAAAATTAATGTACCAATATACATGGGCCTATTCGTGTGGGGGGAGGGGCTAATGCCCCCCCCCTCATTTTGGAAAATTTTCATAAAGTGTTACTAATGTACATATATCAAACATAAAAAAGAATTATATCTGCAATTATAACTGATTACATTATTGTCGTTTTTAAAAGAATGGTTTCAGTGTCAAACTATTACTATACTAATAAAATAGAGTATAAAATTATAAATGACACTGATACAGCATTAATATTGTAATTTTAAACTTTTTATTCCGGAACAAACATTGTAAACGTTTTGATATTTGTCCAAATCGATTGATAACATTTTCTATAATGTTTTCCTTGTTTTGAGATATTCTTTTTCTGTAAGTAGGTGGGTCACATTCCATGTCAACTCAACCAGTTTTTTGACAGTTGTTCACCCGACCCTTTCAGATCTTCCTGAAATTTTCAGGGCTTGTGGTACATTCATAGTTGAGTGACTCCTGAAAAGTTCAGGTCATTTCGTCAACAACTTTCTGAGATATGATTTTTTTAATTTTTAAGGGTAGTCGCGAGTTCGCTTGACATTTACATTTTCGCAATATTTGAACGTAAATATTTCAAAAATTAAAAAAGGTATCAGGCTGAAATTTTCAGTATTTACTCATTGTTTTATTTTGAGTTGAATGATTATTTAACTCAAGTGTAGCATGCACACAGAATGCCCTACAAATTTCCAAACATTGCACTTCAGACAGTTTTCATCAATATTTGACCTGGTATAGCCAAGAACCTATAAGATATGAAATTATGTTCGTTATACATTATTATTTTGATAGAGAATCCTTTTAATCAATGATAGTGTACTCATGGTGGGCCCCTTTAAGCATCATGGTCGTCTATGTTTGCACGTATTGCGACCCCCAGATGACCATGTGGACAGTAATTTACACTTTTCATATTTTGCACACTTATTAACCTTGGCAAGTACTAGCTATGGTGAAAATTTCATGTTGTTGTCTTGAAGCCTTCTTGGTAAAAAAAATCTGCATGAAATTGCATGATTTCTACACTGTCGTGGACCATACTAATTTTCAATGTTTGAACTGACATCTATGATGGACTGGATTTTCTTATTGTGAATTTCATTTTTTTACTTGGCAAATGTATTCTGATATATTTCTAAGTGAATACTTTTAAATGAATTTTTTGTGTAATATTTGCTTGCAAAAACATCATGAAAGTAATGCAAAAAGTGTAAAAAAAAATTCCCCTTTAGTTGTTTTACATTTCAATATATCATACAAGGTTTCACTCTCCTCTATTAAATTGTCAAATACGTAATATTCAGCGATAGCCCTGGCTTGATCCTAATATGCGAGTCTTTCTAGTTTTTTTCATCAAAAAGGGATGCAAAACTAAAAGGGAAAATGCTGGTTTATTTTTTTTACACAAAAACGAGTTTCCAGTTAATAGAATCAAGGTAGGGTGTAAAAACCGTTATTCTAAAATAAACCTCAGGCAAATCAACTTTTGCATTTTCCCTGTTCATTGTCTTCCAGCTTTTCTTGCAGGTTGAATGTCGACACCAATGTCATCTACAACACATTTTGTAGCTAAAAATTTCCTAATACCTCTCAACACAATTCTGTCGATCAACAGCCAATGTAGTCAACAATTCTTCAATGTATTTTTGTACTGCCAGTAAATCTAAATGCACTGACTGTAATTTTTGGGTCACTGCTTCTAGCTTTGATGAAGATTTTTGTATAATAACTAAACTGTTACTAAACAAACAACAAATTTACGCCAACCCTGACCTCTTAGAGCATAAAGTAACTATGTGCAACTTGCTTACTTTTTCCAGATTGTTCTAAATATTCCAGTTGTATAACATTTCTGCCACATTTTCAGCGAAAATCCGCAACCTTTTATATTTATGTGTTCATCTAATTTCACATAGCAAAGGAACATTTGGAATTAGTTTTCTTCGCTGATTAATTTTTTCAGAAAAACACTATAATTGACTCAATTTTTCCTATTGTGTTTCGTACAGCATTCACATTATTTAAATGTTCATGACAAGATTTAGTTTATGTGAACTGCAATTGACAAATGCTGCTTTTGGGTCTTTTGTTCGAATTATTTCTTGGACTACTCCTTCTTTACCTGCCATTGTAGAACATCCGTCGTATCCTTAACCAACAAGATTTGTCATATCTAATCCCAATTCTTTGACAATTCTAACACCAAGTGACATCTGCTCAATGCCTGAAATTATGTTGTCTCGTCGGCACGTAACTATAGAAATCGCAGCTGAATTATTTGCTTCGCGGACAATGTATTCACACAAGAGAGACCCATACATTTCGATCATAGTGTTTTATGTAGCTGCCGAGATGTACTTAGCACTGCAAGAACAAATTTACAAATGATTACCTAGAACTTCATCTCCAGATTCAACACGAAACTCTAACAGGTCGTATAAATTACCAGAATGTGATTTTTTTCCACGAAGTGCCAAATCATGCATGCAAAAAAAAGAAAAAGGATTGTAGAAATGGTGGGACCCAGTTTGTTTCAATTTTCTTGAATTTGTCTTCTAAATGATGAGTTCAACTGCTCATCTATAGAAACTGCTTTGGCTTCCAATAATGCAACAAAATAGCTTGTATCCTTAATAAGAGCCTTTATGATATGTGCTTTAATGTGGCTACGTGCATCTTCGATGAAATCTTTAAATTTTGTTCATGGTTTGATGACTAATGCCCCCTGAACTCCTGGAATTACTTTTTGTGGAAACAACACGCAAAATTTGCAAAAGGCACCTTTTAACATTTGCGAGTATATCTAAAACTTCTGTTTCCACCACTGTCAGCTCTAAAAATTATACTTTTTATCAGGGGTCCACCAATAAAGGATCAGCAGCAATTTCAACTCATTTGAAAGGTCGTATGTTAAGACATACCTTCCAATATCCAATTAGGAAATGAAGAAGTGACAGCGACAATCAAATTATAAATAATTTCTTCAGTTGTGTATGGCAGTTGAACTTGTACTGTTGTCCTCAATACATATGATAATTCAAATGCTGCAGACGCCCTAAAATCTTCTAATAACGGCTTTTCGGAATCCCGCGATTGCTCTACTTTTCGTTTTATTGAGCATGTACAACAATTTCTGATATCCATCTTTTTAATTTAATTAAGGATATATTTAAAAACTCATCAGTGGCAGACGATTATAACTAACAATAGATGCTAGATTTAAAAATAAAATCCTGAATGCCAAAAACATTTTCGAAGGACAAATCAAGCTACAGAAGGCCAAATTAAACACACAAAAAATTAAAATCGGAACAGACTTGTGCTTGTAGTTAAAATGTTTGAATTTTCAAATACATTTATTTATGTCAATATAAATAATTAATATTATACTTAACTTGGATTTAATTAAGAAATAAACCTGTATGGCATTGTCAGTTAAAATAAAAAAACGTGTTTTTGCCCCCCCCCCTCCCCGGAAAAATTCCTAGCGACGCCTATGCTAGCATATACAACATTAAATCTAATATTAACTATCTTTCGTAGACATAACTTGAGCTTAAATAAAATAAGTTTTTCCTTTAAAAAAACAATTGCGGATAGACAGCGCAAGGGGTTTCAACGGGCTTGCGCCCGCAAGATTTAAGTGACAATTAAAGGTTTGAACAACGAAGTAACCCCACTGCCACGCTTCCCACGTTTGTAACTTATCATTTTAACTATATAACCCATTATTGATGTGTGATAGAATTTGTAATTTCTATGTTATTTGTTATAAATATGATAATAAATAAAGTACTGTGTAATTAGCATGGCACTCAATCTATTTATTTTTATTGTATTAAATTGTAGTCATTAAGGTAGTTTAGAGAGTAGTTTATTGAGAATTGTCGGGAATCCCCAATCGTGTGTCAGCAAATCAATTACAGTTTAAATTAAACAGGGATTCCCGAAGTGTTGACTCTTTTTATTGTCTATCTCCAGGGGAAAAAAAGTATAAGTAACTTGTCTAGAAACAAAAAAAAAAACTTTTTACGTATTGATACATTTTTTATAGTTATAAATTCATTTAATAGACTGTTTATCTTTCTTCGAAGAGCTATCTATAATCTATGTTAAATTATTTCAACTTGTCTTGACAGATGACAGTGCTCTCAGAGACCTATACTATACACAACCGTTCGTATGGATAGGGTTAGTCTAAGGCTAAACGGCTGTCTGGAGCCCAGAATTTCACAATGTCAATGGCCCATGGCCGGAGCTTTTTTTATTTCATCTGCAAAGATTATTGAAATAATTTTATTCGGTTGTTATTTTTAATGTACACATATTCACTGAATGATTCAGTCAGCTGAGGGTAATCTAATATTTTAGTAAGAGAAGATATAGATGTGCAAGCAACATATTTTCCTGTTTGTTTGATGATTTTGATCAAATTTTTTTTTTTAAATCTATCGCTGTATCGGTATAAAAAAAGGTTAAAACGTATGATATTAGTAATATTACTCTAATAAACCATAATCATGTAGTGGATCATATGACTAAAGGAGTAAAAGTAATATATTTTATATATAATATATGACATTTATTTTAATGATTTAATCATGCTACAGTCCATGACATTAGAGGATGAGTCATGAGATGTGTTTATCTCTTAGATCTGGGGTACTTCTATGAGAATGAGAGGTAAATGACAATGAAAAAAATTTATTTCTCATTAATTATATTGATTTAAATCCCTCTGGTAGCTGTCCTAAATATAATTTAACATTCAATGTGGCCATTAGGGTAAAAAGGTTGTACACCCATCTTAGATCCTATATAATATATCAACCATGGAAATGTAAGATAAGTGACTGGACACAACAAGTATGTTACTATGTAGATCAGGCTACGGCATACAACCAGGTTGCCCAGTAAAACGGTTCTACTCCGTTCTACCTAAAACCCAACACCATTAGATGCACAGGTAAGAAAAAATGATGTGTTTAAGTCATAAATACAAGAGTAGACTAAGTCTAAGAATGGTAACATTTACAATATATCATTAGATGAAATAAATGCCAAAAATAAATTTCAAAACTCAGAATTGCAAAAAAAAAAAAAGGCTTATTTTAGTTGCCCAGTGACATGTATGCAATCACTATGGTTTGTTTTTAAATCTGGTCTATATGTACTGTACCGAAAAATTGTCTATCTTACATAACCAGAGGCGTAGCGAGGGGTGGGCAAGGGGGTATCATGCCCCGGGCGCTACTAACAAAGGGGCGCCAAAAGGTATATTTTACATATAATATTATATGGTTTTCAAATGAGGGAGGGGGGCGCTAAAAAAGTATTAAAAAGGTATTGTGCCCCAGGCGCGAGTTAAGCTCGCTACGGCACTGTACATAACAGGCTTTAGTATATATAATAAAATTAATTTAAACAAATTTCTTTTTCAATTTACAGTTATGTTAAGTTTGGCTGTCTAATATTAATAATTTAAAATAATTTAATAACAATTATGCAGGGTACTGAATGTGCCTTACCTTGGCTAGGTGTGAAAAATGCTCTAATTGCACAGCAATATAGGCAGATAAGTAAATAAATGTTAATAAAGGAGAGGGTTTCATGTGCAAATAAACTTATCAATAAATGCAATTTGTTTATCACTAATGCTTTTTGCTTTACATCTTGCAGTGAAATTATGTGGTTAAAACCTTTACTGCTAGTAAAACTAAATGGGTCATTTTATCTTCTGTAGAGAAATTTCCAGCAGGATGCAAAAAATCCATTATAGAAAAA
This sequence comes from Bulinus truncatus, assembly GCA_021962125.1. Classification (NCBI taxonomy): domain Eukaryota; kingdom Metazoa; phylum Mollusca; class Gastropoda; family Planorbidae; genus Bulinus; species Bulinus truncatus. Next base: position 239,388 of record JAGDYQ010000433.1, read on the forward strand.
TTGCATCAGTACAAATGCTTTAAAGGAGCCAGACTGTAAACAATAACTGGCTAGATATTTTGAGATACCAGGTGAGATGGATGTCAAACTAAATCATTGGTAAATACCAAAGTTCAGGTAAATATTCTTTTCTTTTGTAATTTTTTTTATTTTAAGAAATAATATTTTATGCCAGATAAGAAATAAAAGTTTCGATAAAACTTTTGATCATCAGAAATATATTTCATTTCTTATTTAGTTACGCTGGTTTGACTCTAGTTCCCAGGCTATTAATAAGTTTATGACATTGAAGGAATGGACAATCCTTTGCCTGGTGGTCCATAACCAACTGTAACAATGATTTACAAAAAATATGTTTTCTAGACACACTAAATTTTTGAATACCATTTTTTCTGCAATTGTTTCTTAGCAAGTGCAATGTTTTAAAAAAGTGTTCCATTTTTTATCTGCAAATTTATTTGTAAAATGCATCAATGTATTAATTTTGTTAATTTCAAAATGGGCAATAAGGATGTGACTTATTTGGACGGTTCTTCCAGTTTATTTTCTTTTTTTTTATAATAAATATTTAAATATTCTTTATTTTCTGTAAAAATATTTTGTGTATGGCTATGTGTAGGGTGTGTAGAAAAATTAAGTTACAATTTAAAATCTGAATAACTCCTGTCCTACTTAAATAATCTGTTGAATATTAATAAAAGTACAAATCTTTTTTTTTTTTAGATAGATGGCTTACATGGGTAAGACTGCAAGTCTGACGGTTTAACAAATGGTTTGTTTGTTCCAAATTTATGTTCACTATCCGCATTGTTCGTTAACCGATCACCGATTTTCCATATATATTAATGGGAATTCGATTAATTCGTTCTGGAGATCCTAAAAATTACATTTTTTTTTAAATGTCATGTACAAGTATAATTTCTTAGTAAGTTTATTTATTACAAATATAATAAATTATATTTCTTCTTAATCTATCCTTTTCCTTTCTTTGGGTGTTAAAGAACATGTCCAATGTCGATTGTTTTTCTCTCTCCTTCAGGACTTACAGGAAATGATTGTTAGCAATGTCGTTGTAGAGATCAGCAACCCTATTGACATCAACCTGGTTTGGGTGCCATTTTAAGGTCGTTGCTCTGACATCCTCCACTTCTTCAAAAGATCTTTAATGCCAGATATCCTTTTAAACTTTGCAAACCAGCCAGTGGTAGCCTTGAATTCTAGATTTTTGGGTGACGAACCTGGAGTTTGTTCTTTCAATTTATCAAATATTTTTGTTGCCTTCTCTTGAATGTTGGGCATACTTGTTACATGTCTTTTCATCTCCATTCATTTATCCAAACTAAAAGCAATCTCTCCATTTTCCATTTTTTCATGGATGGTACTTCTTTGCTTCTCAAATGTAATTTTCATTGTCCACTCTCTCTACTCTCTTCCTTGGTTTTTATGGTGAGCACAGTTCTTGACACTCCACTTTTTTTTTAGTATTGTCAAATTTTCAGGGTTTTTTTGTAAGGTGTTTAAAGAAGCACATACAATAATCGCAAGGACAGAAACCAACTATGGTACACAATTGACAAAGTGTCGTCGCACACTACCGTACGCATCGTACAATGCTGCCTCACTGCTACATAGCATGAATGATGACGTGTCAGCGCACGCGCACATCCATTTTCAGGATCAACTAAGGACTGGTGTCGGGTGTTCCAAGAGCGGAGAGGTTTTGGTTAGAATTAGTTTTTGTTCGTTATCCGAATATTTTTCTTTGTCTGAACACAAAAATCTTTCCTGAAAGTGTTCATTGTCCGATTTGTTCATTAACTGATCACCCACTGTATAGTTTGCTAAAAAAAACAAGCAATATAAGCCTGTTCCATTCTGGACACAGGGCGTGTTAGCGCATTTTCGAAGTATGTATCAGTACGTATGCTATCTTTCAGTAAATATTTGTAAATATTGGAAATGTTTATAATAATGCAAAAGTAGAGGGGGATAAGTCATGTTGAATAACTTACAAAAATAAATAATGAGTTACGCCCCTTTGTTCATATAGCTTATATAGTAAAAATAAACGGTACCCTAAGAAGCCCTGGTATTCGGCCCTCATAGGTCAGATCGCGAAATGGACTTTTGATGCACACATGGCAGGCCAAGACCTACAAAATGGTATGTACTTCATGGGTCTAGGACTTATGGTTGCTGAGATCTAGGGTGATGACAGACAGACGAAACGGGGATAATAGAGCATTTTTTCTCGAAAATGCTCAAAAAAGTACATAAATTTAGCCTGAAGGAATATTTTGGTGAAAAAATAATATGAGTAATTTTTCCTTAGCTAATGTTTGGATAAAAAGTCAATTACCCCAATCAAAGCTTATTGGACTTGAGGGACTTCAACCAACTTTCATCAGAACCTGGAAAAATTCCTATGGTTCTCACCATGTATTGAACGTCGGATTCAACAGTCAAGCACTCTACACCACTCTACCAACTGTTGTTTAAGTTTCAAATGTTATCTATATATGTGACACAGTACACAAACACCTCTGCACCTCCATGGACCCTCATCGAGTGTCCATTTCAAAACATTCCTCCACTGTTGCACTTTAAATTTACTCCTCGCCTCTCCCTTCATACAAATATCTGCCCCCTACCTCACCCTAGTGTTGTCTTCGTCGACGAAAACTAAAACCTTCGTTAACGAAAATGTTGACTTTTCGTCAACGAGAACTAAAATTAGCAGCAAGACTAGACGAAAACTAAATCTGTTAGACAAAAGATTGAATAAAAACTGAAACTAAAACTCCCCAACAAAATAAAAACTAAAATCCCCATTTATCGTTCTTTTCCGGTACTGCGGTCAATACGGATGCCAATACTTCATGAAAATCGTATCGCCAATACCAATACAAATACTCATGTAAAAATGTATTACCAAAATCGATACTGATACAATACCAATACTTTTTAGAACAACAAAATGTTTTTTTTTAAAATATAATGAGTGCAAGTTTCTCAAGTTTTTAAAAAAATGTAAAAACAATAAAATAATAGCATAATTTTAACTTTCAATCATTTTCAGCCATTCTTTTAAGCTGATTGCATGGTGTTTTTTTTTGTTTTAAAACTAGGCGTTTTTCATTATGTAATAAACTTCCTAGTGAAGTTATACATTATTGAATTTAGAAATGAATAAGCTATTTAATGATATAAAACTTTTGATATAATTGAAATTTTTAATTTTGTAAAATTATAGTGTAAATGATTTTTTTTTATTTCATTTTTTTAACTAAAAATACAAATACATCACAAACAGTAAGAATAAAAAAAAAGTATGAAAATCTTTATTATTTACATAAACATTGTTTATTTGTACAACGACATACATAAATTTGGACGTAAAATTATGATATTTTTTTTTATTCAACTTTAAATGATACTATAGAAATTGCAAAAAAAAAAATAAGGACTGATGCCTCTAGAGTGAAAAAAGACATAATTTTCACACAATGTTAGACAAGACAAAATTGATCATTAAAATTTCTATATTATTATTATAACTGACAGGAAACACATTTAAATGAATAAAAAAAAAGTTTTCCATCTATTTGTTTTTCTAAGCATATTATATTTATTTAAAAGTTGATCACTTTTGTCTACCCCTCCCATATTAAAAAATCACCAAATTTCACTTTTCCCAAGAAATCACGCTTAGTCACCAAACAGCCCTGCCCCAAAAGAGTGCGAAGCACTCCCTTTTTTGACATTTTGTCAAAAAAGGGAGCCGCAGCGACAAAGATTCCTAGTGCATTATGTCTTTTTTCAACCCAAACTTGGAATATTTTACCAAGTCCCACATTTTTACAAAAAAAAAAAAAATTTTTCTTTGCCCCTGTATCCTAGGGTCTGTGTTGCGCAAATATAATAAAACATAAAAAAAAATTGTTCGAAAGTAAAAATATAAAGAATTATAACAAAAAAAATTGTCGCCCATCGGTGGTCGAAAAGTCAATGCTACGAACGTTGAGCGTTAATGCTAATCACTTCACCACTTGGCAGCACGTAACAAGACCATCATTTCAAAATGATCATTGCTTAGCCTAGAACGTAATGGCATAAAACACGCCCACCCAATGAAAACAGTCGCTCAACTGCAGCACTAGCCGTAAGTCCTGTGTTCAGTTGCAGGTATAGTCTCTTAATGTTTGGGTAGACTGCTAATGACAGCATTTTTGATTAATTATTTTCAAGATATCTGTCTACTTCAGCAGAACTGTTACTATTTGTTCAATTCGTTCTGGTTAAAGTTAGTAGCTATCTGGAACAAACAAAATCGCTCATCTTTGTCTGCGGCAATCGGCACGTATCTCGTTACTCCAGGTGACACTCGGTGGAATTCCATTTACGACTCTGTTGCAAAGTTACATTGTTTACTATCCAATCCAGAATTAGAAATTTAACTTGATATGGTGCTTGATAACATTGACATCAAGCGACTGACTCCTCAGCAGAAAATATTCAGAGCAGAATACATTGAAGCATCTGATCCATTGTGTTGTGGACCGGGCATTTGGGAAGGAAAACGTAATGTTGGATTTGGCTATTTGCTGCCCACACTAACCATTGTAAAAGGTAAGTTACAGGTAATGATTTTGCGATATAAAAACCCTCTCAGGGTGTGTGAACCCCTGGCCAGAGCTGTTATTGATTGCATTAATGCGCGATTCGATTTTATATTTTCTGATCCAGAGGCAAAACTTGTAGCAGTGGTCAATCCAAAATGTAAAACCAACTGGACAGACAACTTGGATCACAAGGCAGAAGTTGTAAAAACCTTAAAGCGTGCCTGCAGTGCACTAAGTGCTTTTCCCATTCATTTTACTCGGCAGGGTGGTGAGCCTTAGTACAGTCAACAGTGCATATATCTGAATCTACAGATTTTTTTTTGCTTGTCTTACTGCACGGCGGCAGAACCAGGACGATTTGCTTAATTAAGGCTTAATAGTAACAATTCTGCTGAAGTATTTGTAATGGTGAAACCTTAATCGAAATATTTGAAAATTTTCATGTTCTAAAATATTCGTGTCGATTGGAGCAATGCACTGATTGGGGGCCATCCATAAAAGACGTCCACACAAAGGGGGGAGGGGGGGGTTCAGCAAAAAGTGGACATGGGGGGAGGGGGGGTTGAGGACAGAGTGGATGTCCACAATGTATTGTTTTTGCATAAATTTACTGCAAAAAATTCCAGTTTAATGACAATAGAGTTATAGAAATCGGAAGCCGTTTTATTATTTAAAAGTAGTCAGAAGTATGCCGACAGATACATGTTGTAAAAACGAAACAGACAAAATGGCGACTGTAGTGTCTGCACAAAAGGTTTTTTTTTCTCATGTAAATATTTTTAATTTCAAATTTTATTTTTTTTTATTGTTCATTTTTATTTTAACTATTCTGGACCAACATCTATATCAATTAGGTACTGCTGCCTCACATGTTGCAGATTTTGATGTACTTGTCTCTCAGGATATTTTCAAGAATGTGGCATGTACAAATGGTGGATTAGTAAAGCCTATAGTTATTATTACTGTTGACGGAGGCCCAGACGAGAACCCACGTTATACAAAAACATTGAACGCCGCATATAGGCTACATTGTTTACCAAACACAATCTTGATGTTTTTTTATAGCCTGTCATGCTCCAGGTCACAGTGCCTACAACGCTGTAGAACGACGAATGGCCCCATTGTCTCATGACCTGTCAGGCCCCATTGTCTCTTGACCTGTCCGGCCTCATTCTTCCTCATGATCATTTTGGGTCCCATTTGGATGCAAATGGTAAAACTATAGACCAAAACCTGGAAAAAGCAAACTTTAAAAAGGCTGGAGAAATACTCGCTGAAGTTTGGAGTCAGGCTGTCATTGATGGCTATGATGTGCATGCACAGTATGTTGAACCAAGCAGCACAAGCACATTTCTTCCATCTCCCTCTGTGAATTGGTGTTGGAATCATGTTCAACAGTCTCAATATTTTCTGCAGATCATCAAATGTAATGATGTAGCGTGCTGTGGAGCAAGACGAACCAACTATAATGAACTATTTCCCAAACGTTTCATTCCAGCTCCTGTACCTTTTGTTAGTCATGAAGCAGGCATCATGGCTGCAGCTATCGGGAGTAGTAGTGGTACTTATGGATCACTGTTTCAGAGGATTGCACTGATTGGTCTGGAGCCCGATCACAGTTACAGTAGCATACCTTTTTGTCCATCAGTGGCTGGAAAAATTCCTAAGGTCGTCCATTACAATATTCCTGTTTGTGAACATGATGAGGCAGAAGTATCAGACAAGGAGAATGAACCAGAAATTGATGTAGTCATCATACGAAATATGTTTGAATGGCTGCAATCGGAATTTCAATCCCGCTGAATAATTGTGGTTTAATGCTTTGCATTTTTTAATTATAATTCAATAAAATGTTTTTAAACAGTAATTTTTTTCATTTTTAGAATTTTGAATTTCTGAAAAAAATGTTTGTAAATATCTACTCTTTATATTGTTTACATTCTCCCAATTTAAAAATTCGAAATATTCATTAATTCATGTTCGGTAAATTTTATGTTTTTGGACGTCCACAACTGGAGGGGGGTCCAGTCAAAAGTGGACAAATGTGGACAGGGGGGGGGGGGTAAAAAATAGCAAAAAATTGGTGGACGTCTTTTATGGATGGCCCCTTGGAGGGTGAGCTTTTTTATGCAAAACAAAAATTACCCATATTTTCTTTGTGTGATACAAAGCTCCACCAAATATGATATGGGTATATAGGTTTATATTTTAGTCATACTATTGACTGATCACTGAGTGCAACGACTAGTGCCTACTTCAGTGTTTTAAATGCAATGACAATATACAATTGTTACTATAACCAAAATGAAACGAAAGAAAGAATGTATAATTTTGACACATGAAAGGAGGAACAACAGAAGATTTTAAAAAATGCAAGCCGACGATAAAAATTTAGCTTTGAAAGTTGAAAATTGCCTTGTGGTTAGATCAAAGAGTGTCGTTTTAGATGATTTTACAAGATATTTTTAAATGTGTTGATGTTCATGTATTTCTATTCAATCAATTGTTTTTAACCACCCAAAATTGTATTGTTTGTTGAGCTCAGCATATTATTTAATAATATAATATGTGTTAATTATGTGATATTGTTTTATTACACAGTTTTCAATTTTAATTACACCATACAGTTTTAGAATTTAATACCATTCAATTAATTATTTCACAGCTCAACAAAAAAAAAAAATTTTCGAATTGCCAAGAATATTCGAATGAATTTATAGCAATTCATGGGTGCTGATTTCAAAACTGCCACTGCTTTTGCTGAATTGGCTCTAGTTTCTGAGATATTGGACAATCTTGAAAATATGATTGTACCCTTTGTGTAAAACAAATGCAATATGTTTGGTGTCTGTTGTTTTATTTAACTATACCAAGTTATAACTTGGTTTATTTTTTTCTCTTTTATAGCTGCTTTCTAAAGACATCATGAGTTCATCATGAAGATGCTGCAAAAATAATCCGAATGTATTCTGTTACATCTGTGGAGAATACATGATTGAAAAGCAAAGAAGAAATATAACTGACTTTGTGTAGCAGGCATATTTGGCTTATTTCGGTGTGAAGCTGGAAGACCAAGACAAGTCTTGGGTTCCCCATAAGGTCTGCAAAAACTGCGTGGAGAGCCTACGGCAGTGGACAAATAGTGAGAAGAAAAGTCTAAGTTTCGGTGTACAAATTATATGGCGAGAGCCGAAAGACCATTTTGGTGATTGTTATTTTTGTATTGTGAATGTTAAAAGCTTCAATCGCCACAAGAAATCTAAGTGGGGTTATCCTGATCTTGAATCTGCAATGAGACCAATTCCACATAGCAGTGAAGTTCCTATTCCAGTGTTTACTGGAATTATTAGAGCTTTCACCATCAGACTCCGACGAGGGGCAAGATCTGGAGTTTTTGGGAGGTGAAAACAGTGGAAGCGATTATGAAGGAAGTTCTTCAACACCTCAACCATTCAGCCAAGAAGAACTCAATAACCTAATACGAGACCTAAATCTGTCCAAGCAAGCATCTGAGCTTTTATTGTCCAGGCTCAATGAAAGAAATTTTCTCAAACCAGAAGTTAAAATAACATTTTATCGGAAAAGAGAAGATTTTCTTCTTCAATATTTAAGTTTATTGTAATGACATCCCTGGACTTCCGCTTCAAATGGGACTACAACACTACCATTCCGAAGACTGGCGTCTTTTTATAGACAGTTCCCTCACAAGCTTGAAATGTGTTCTGTTACACAATGGTAACCGATATGCATCTCTTCCCATTGCTCACTCAACAACACTTAAAGAAGAGTATGAGAATGTCAAAACAGTATTGCAGAAAGTCCGTTATTATGAGCATCAGTGGTCAATTTGTGTTGATCTAAAAATGGTAAACTTCTTGCTTGGGCAGCAGTCAGGATACACAAAATACCCATGCTTCATGTGCCTTTGGGATAGCAGGGCAAAGCAAGATCATTGGACAAGAGTAACATGGCCTGCAAGGGAAACCATGACTGTAGACAAAAATAAGATCATTCTCCCACCGCTTTATATCAAATTAGGTTTAATGAAACAATTTGTTAAGGCTTTGGACAAATCTGGCAAATGCTTCAAGTATATTTGCAGATCATTCCCCGGATTGAGCATGGAGAAGCTGAAAGCTGGGATTTTTGACGGTCTTCAGATTCTGAAACTCATCAACGATCGACATTATACTAATTTCATGGATCACCTTGAAGCTTCTTCATGGAACAGTTTTGTTTCAGTTGTCATGAACTTCTTAGGTAATAACAGAGCATAGAATTACGAAGAACTGGTGCAAGATATGCTCGCTAACTTCAGAAACATTGGAGCAAATATGAGCATCAAGGTACATTACCTGCACAGTCATTTAGACAAATTTCCAGGTAACCTTGGGGACTTCAGTGAGGAACAAGGCGAGAGGTTCCATCAGGATATGATGGTGATGGAGGAGAGATATCAAGGAAGATGGGACATACATAAGATGGCTGACTACTGTTGGAGCCTCCAGCGCAATTGCACCAACGACACATACAAAAGGAAGTCGAGCAAATAGCGATTTGCTAATACATTACTATAGACAATTAACAAATTAATTAATTAGACATAATTAGACATAATTAGTTTTTCAAATAAAAATGTTTTCTTCTATAACACTATTACACATATTTTTGAACAAATTTCTGCATGACTATTAACAGTTTCACTACTTTTTGTTAGTATACTATTATACTTCATGCAATTCTTGACAAATTCCAAACACGGTGCATACATTATTTAATTAATTTTAATTATCTCGTAAAATAGAGCCAATCTAGCAAAAGCACTTACATATTCTAAATCAGCATGGTTGACTTTGTATAAAATGATTCAAATATCACTGGCAACGAAATCACTGTTTACCAGTGTTTTTAATGAAATGTAGTAAATTCCCAAAAAAAAATGAATTAATAAATAAAAACAATGTATAAATATAAAAAAGCACAAATGAATTAACAACTCAATTAACAAACATACACACAAGAATACACTACGGTTTATAATTTATCACTATATAACCTATAAACACTTAAAGTATATATATATATATACAGTGGATTCCGCTTAATTGGGACACCGCTTATTTGGGACAAATCTCAAAGAAACCATACCAAGAAGCCAATAGTAAATGTGTATGTTTAATTGTGACAAAAAGCCTCGGTCCCGATGTGTCCCAATTAAGCGGAATCGACTGTATATATATATCTGTGTGTGTATATATACAGTGCTTTTTTTCTAGCGAAAAATGTTTGGGAACTCATTTCACATCTGTTTTTTAACTTATGTCAGAAAATACTATAATAGTCTATAATTGAATTTTCCACTGAACACAAATTTTATTGTAATGGATATTTAAAGAAATAAACGTTTTTATAAGAAAATTAGAGACTCAAAGAGTTTATTTATAATAAAAACCGACCTGACTATATAGTTTATGTGGAAAAATGTATTCTACTGTATTATGATACTGGTACCGTATTAGGCTTTAAAACAACTTCCAGAGTTTTCTCATGTTTTCATCTGACAAATCATCTCGGTTTCTTTTCTTGCTTTGTGAGTCTAGAGCTGAATGTCTGCCTCGAAGCAGCCAAGAGTCTACTATTTTATTTCGTATAATTGTTTAATATGTATTCTTGCGTTATAGCCTACCGTATAACCTGCTTGATCTGAAAAACATTTCTGCTTGAAAAAAATATTTTTTATTACAAATCTGGCCAAAAAAGCTATGGGAACTCAGCTCCCATGAGTTCCCACTGAAAAAAAGCACTGTATATGTATAACTGATAGATCGATAAAAAAAAATAAGTTTTCTTTTCTGTCGTTAATTAAAACATTCAAAAAATAGTTGACAGAAAGAAAGTAAATGAATGAAAGAATATTAGAATAACATTTATAGACATCGGCGCGCAAAGCAAAAACTTCAAAGGAAGATTAAAACGAAATTTTTTCCTTCAACTCGCCGACCGTGGTTGTATTGATGTGGAGGTGGCTGTCGTTAATATTGGTAGAGTTGATGGCTATTAGTAGGGACTGAATTTATGTAGATGACAATGTATTAAAATCGCTATTGTTTTTCTGCAAATAAGTGGCAATAGAAAAATATCAGTATCGAGTATAGAAGTTTTTTTTTAATGTATCGGCGATACACAAATCAATACTTAATACAAAAAGGATCGGCAATACAGCAACCAATACTAAATAAAAATTACATTATAAACAAATATTTTATTAAAAAAAACCTTTTTCTTGCGTACTAAAAAGCAAAAAAATAATTTTTCTATGACCCTGAAAAAATTTCTGAATAAATTGGTCACATGGTAATAGACTTTATAAGAGCTTCTAATTTTTATAAAACGAAAAACATAGGGCGCATGAATTTTATATTATGTGAATGTTTGTATTACAGTACCAGAACCATCAAATGTTTACAATTGAATCTCAAAAGAATTATTACAGAAGGTTTACGAAATATCACGACATTGCAGATCATCTATTAGAACGTCGATAACAAATTGCATATGAGTATGTAAATTAATTCTAGTGCCTTATAACTAGACCTGCCAGCCGAATATTTTTTTAAGTTTCGGCTGGCTGACATAATTTTTCGGCTGATAGCCGGCTTACAGGGTTGTTAGTATCGAAGTATCGGTATCGGCCAATACAGTATCGGCGATACTTTTTTAGTATTGATTGCTGTATTGCCGATCCTTTTTGTATCAAGTATTGATTTGTGTATCGCCGATACATTTTAAACGAAATATTTTCGATACCGATACTTTTCTATTGCTACTATTAGTTATTTGCAGAAAAACAATAACGATTTTGATACCTTTTTAAAAAGCAATCTCTATAAATTCAATCTCTGCTAGTAATCATAGCCATCAACCCTACCAATATTAACACCACCCACCTCCCCACCAATAAAACTTGGATCACAAGGCTGAAGTTGTACAAACCTTAAAGCGTGCCTGCAGTGCACTGAGTGTAGTACCAACTCAACTTACTCGGCAGGGAGGTGCAGCTTCAGTACAGTCAGCAGTACAGATATCTGAATCTACAGATTTTTTTGCTTGTTTTACTGCACGGCGGCAGAACCAGGACGAATTGTTTAATAGTGACAGCTCTGATGAAGTAGACAGATATCTTGAAGATAACCCATCAGAAATGCTGTCAATAGCAGCCTACCCAAGCATTGAGAAACTACACCTACAACTGAACACGCATTCAGTTTCTGTCTCTCAATACCTTAATAAGCACTTAAAATATCAGTTTATAATTGTCATGAATAAAACAAACGCGATGTAGTTTATCAGCTGTTAGACTGGATTGTTTGCTGTTCATTATCAAACCAGTAACAGATAACATGCACTCCACTGGTACATATGATGCTGATGATAGGTGAAGACGAGCCAGTTGAGTAAGTTGTGGGTACGAGAATGATGCAACACTGCTACGCCAGAAAGCAAGGACATCATGAAACTGAACAACAGGCGCCGTCAAATAGTTTGCAATTTCCACTGCCATCTGAAATAAATGTTCAAAAAATTAAAACACAACAGTACTAACACTACAGCTAGTTTATAAAACATTTCATTATAGTGCACAGTATATGTATTTTAAAATATTTTACTTCAAACTGACTGTTCTATTGAGAGCGAAATAAAACGAAAACTGTTTCAATGCCATAAATTAACATAGAATACCTTATTAGTACAATCGTCTGGTGACTGCTCAGTTCTCAGCTCATTCATCAGCTCCATTCGCAATCGCTTACATCGGGTTTCTTCAGAAACATTTCACGGACTAGCTGCGAATTCGATACATCAGCTTTAGACATGATGAATCCACGGGCCATAGCTGACTGTATGGCATTCTCCAGAATTGTGGTTGCTTCTGACCGTGGAATCAATGATTTGGAACCTGGATCAAGCAGCTGATGCAGCTTGATGTGATCATTTACAGGAAATCGATGGTCAAGCTGGTTAAGAACTGACATAATGTTCATCATCTGCATTTGATACAGTGCAGATCTTTCTTATGTGCATTTTCACTAGTGGAATAGTTGATAAGGTTGGCAATGAAAAGCTGAAGAGATCAGTTAGGTCTTGAAATTGTTTCAGAAAGGTAACGAGTTCACTTAAAAAGTCAATTTCATATTCATGGAGACAAATATCAACTCGACCAATACGCTTGAGAGTATTTTGAACCTTTCTTTTCAAGTCCAGTATAGACTGAATCATCACTAGTGTTGAATTCCAACGCGTTGGACATGATGCCTTCACTGACTTATGATTATGACTATTGTAAGGGCATAGACAGACATAGATAAATAGACAGACATATAGATTGATAGATAGTTATATAGATAGACAATTTATAATAGCATCAATGTAGATGTAAGAGGGAATTCCCTGTAGTACGGTAACGCACCAAATGAATGGGTTATTAAACGGAAGTAAAAGGAAAAGGAGAGGAGACACAGACGGTTGACGAGGAAAGAGATAGGACATTGTTTTGGATACCTTTGTTTTGTTTGAGTTTGAAGAAGGTAGGGGAATTAGGAAGGAGCGGAGGAGCTAGGAAGAAATGTTTCTTGTATTGACAGAACGAACAAATAGTAAGTATTTATCGTAGAGACATGATTGAATGGTTAATGTTCATTGGTTAATAACTAGTTCTTACTATTATTCAATAAAGTGATTTTGATTCATAAAACGGAAGTGTTGTGAACTTTATATTAGTTGTGTGTGAATTAAAGAAAGAAAGAAAAAGAAACAATTTCGCCATCCCTGACAACTATGACTGTCAACGAGGGCGTTAGTGCTGCTCTTAGAGGCATCCACTATTGATGCACTGAACTCAGGGGCGCCAAGGGCCCCAGGGCAGGACATCATTGCGGGTCCCTTAATAAACAATGAGTCGTAAAAAAATTGACATGGTCGGGGCGGCCGGGCCCCCTCACGACGTGCCTGACTAAACTGATCGTCTACAAGAAGCTATTCACACACTGAAGATATGCCTTCTTTCAGGGTCTTTATCATTTGTTAATCCTCTGTGAATGCTACCTCATCTTCTATGATCGCGGTCATGAAATGAAGTGCAGTAATGATGTTGCGGCACTTTTGCAATATCTGCAGAACGTCTTCATTTTTATTGATGCTGTCTGTAGTATGCAGAAGGTGCAATGCGTGTGCTGAACATTGCTGATAAGAGTCAACCTTCAAAAGCTTTGAAGTCTTTATCATATTTACAGCACCATCATGGTAGCTAGTTATGAACAGTTTTTGTGATCAGCAGAAAAACTTTTCAAGACAGAGCTGGTATGGTCAGCAAGGTCATGTGCAACAAGATTAAGTAATGCGACGGTTAATCTAACGGCGAACAAAATACGGCGGATAATGCGGCGCGCCACATTTTTTTTTTTTTTTGATGTCTACTTAGGGCCCACCAAAACCTTAGAACTTAAAAACGGCACTACCATTGGCGAATATAACATCAGTATAATATCACGATAACTTGTGTATGCAGTTTCCCATCCGGGGGGGGGGGGCTCAAGCCCCCACCCCTCCCAGGCCAAATCATCAATACATAATTAATGTTATAAAGTTACAAAAAAGACTGTCAAATTGACTTTTCTCATAATGTGAGCCCCCCCCCCCACACACACCCAGCATTTTTTGCTGGTTGCGCCACTGTGTGTATGTTGTGTAATACAAATAAGAAAAAATAAAGAACAGATCAGCAGTTCATGTTGTTAGCAAGTAGGGTAGGCCTACTGTGTGCTTAGCTGATGAAAATTCAAATGTGAATGTTCCTTCAGCGAAATTTGCCGATAATGTACACAATATACGTACTGTGTGTATCTCCATTCAATAGAAGATGACAGACGTCACTGTGATCAAAGAAGTGTACTTGTAGTTGTATTTAATATAGAAGACGATTTCTACAAATTAGGAACTAATCATGGTGCATTCAAGCAATATACTCTATTCTCTATAATACATTGTTAATTGTTACATAAGAATAATCCCTTATATTTTGTCGCCTATTCCCATTTACATATTTTAACTCAATACCGCGGATAAAATAAATTTCATAAGTGTGACCTATTTTTCTCTGGTTTAAAAAGAAAAATAATTAATGGTTTTAACTATATCAATCAAAAGAATTAAGTAACTTGTTAAAGAAAGTGGGACCTAATATTCAATAATATTTTTTAAGGAAATCTCCTAGTCAACCTTAACGACAACACTGTTTCTATTGTGATTAATTTTATTTCTATCAGAAATTAAAATTTTACCACAAAAATAGGCATATATTATAATGCTTTAGATTTCATGATATGAAAATTTAATAAAATATAAAAAATTGCGCGCAGGTCGCGCATGAGGCCTCAACGGGTTCACACAACACGTTGAGATTCCAATATCTAAAAACAATTCGAAGTAACCCCACTGCCAGGCTACCCGCTACCAAAGATGGCAACTTTAAATATATGAACTAAACTAAAAATGTCCGTTAGGACTAAGGAATACAAGAGTGTAAAATATTTTAATACTAAAAGTAATAACTTTCAATTTTATATTTATTTTAAACAATCTAATGTTTATCCGTTTTAATATTCCACTTTTCTAGTGTAATCATTAATATTATATAGGCCTGTCCTAAAATTGCACGATCAATGAATGGCTATTTTTAGCTCACTTCTTCTGACACATTTTAAACTTATCTAGCGAAGACGATAGCGTACAGATGAAGTGCTGTAGGCAGTAAGCGTTATGCGGCTAGTGCGAACACATGTAGTGAACTTGTGATAATAGCCCTCTTTCTGTCTATTGTAAATTTGTATAGTAATGAATAGAGCAGATGCCTAATATTTACACCCCGCCAGTTTAGCTACCCCCAAAGTCCACGATATACTATAGTATAGAAACTAAGTCATGTACTGATGTAGACGATACATCTTAGACGTCTAACGAGATCTAAGCTTGACTGATCCTTATGTGTTTTGGGTATGTCTTTGGTTACTCGGTATAGTTGGACAACCTTCATAACTTATCTCTATTATTCTTGTAATATTGTGTGTGAAATAGATGAGATGAAATCTTTCAGATCCTATAAGTATAATTTGTATAAACCACTAATTGGACTTTTTTTTTTAAGCAGTGCCCTTCTTTCATCCCCACCTTAGCAGGTGAGGGACATTTCACCAGCTTTCATTATGCCTGGAAAAATTCCAGTGGATATCACTGAGGAACAAACTCAGGATTCTTTTAAGGTCATAGTTGAGTACTCAACACCACTTAGCTATCCATCACTCGATAATTATTAGCAAGAAATAAATTAATATATTTATCTAGATGAGCACCCACACTTCAATTTTTATTACTGATAAATTATATAAATATTTGTATGATACAATGAATTATAATTTTTACTTTTCTTGCACTTTATATATGCAAAGCTTATTTTTTTCTAAGTTTTTTTTTTATTCTTTATTTATACTACACGTATTTACCTATCTTGAGTATAAGCAACAGTATTTAGATCCAAAGACTTATAAATTTCAAAGAAACATTTAACTAAAAAAAAAAGAGATATAAGATGAATGAACACAAACAACTTGTATCATCAATTTATTACATTGCTACAGTTTTCTAAATAAGGTGTTCACATTCAAAATATAGAAGAAAAATATTGACTAAAAAGATTTTTAAAAGCATTAAAAAAAAGGTCAACAACACACAAACCAAAATAAATAACATCATTACTGGGGAAAAGACTTGGGTATAGAATAATTGTTTATTTACTTTTCTTTTATGTTTACATTTACAGCAATGTATAATCATTCCACATCAGATATTATATGACAACATTGAATTGGAGTGTAAAATAGTAGATATTATATTTACATTAGACATTCATTACTTAAACTTCATAATGTAATAACTGGCAAGTATTTATAAAAAAATATTTGTTTCATTACTAAGCAAAATTATTTTGTTGCTGAGAAAATTCCATTTTAGTTTCTAAGAAAAATAATGGAAAATGATAAACTAATAGGTGTTTACTGCAAAGCATTGACGATTTCAAGAAATTCAGGTTTTAGTGAAGCTCCACCAACCAAGAAGCCATCAATGTCTGGTCGTTTAGCAAGATCTTTGGCATTAGAACCTTTCACAGATCCTGAAATTGAACATTTTTTAAAAAGATTAACAGGCGTGGCCACCTACTGAAGTAAATGAGAGCTGCTTTTCGGGTTATATTAAGTAGGTACCACAAACTGGCTTAAGGTGGTCCATGGGGCATTTAAGGTTTCTGCTAGTTGTTTTTTCTATCTTTTTTATTTTTTAAGCTACACTAGCCATTTTTGGCACATGCATACAACATACTAATTAATTAACAAAGAAATAAAAAAAAATATTAAAAAATTTATTTAAAAATGTATTTTGTGACTTTTTTGGGTAAAAAAGTGTAATTTTAAGACATATTTTCAAAAAATTTCAAAGAACCAATTTTTTAAAATCTATTGTAGATATCATAAAATAACTTTGAACAAATGTTAATGAGTGTGTTTCAAACAAACGTCCAATTGTTTTTTTGGAAATATTAAATAGAATTTTTTTTATAATTTTTTTTCTTACCTAACCCCCACCCCCGAAAAATTAACTTTTTCTCAAAAAAGTTGCAGAAACAATTCTTTTTTTATCTTAAAGCAAAGGGAAAAACAAATGTTTAAAATAATTTAGAGATGAGAAAGGATTTGTCAATCGGAAACTTTATGTTTATTTTATCCTATTCTTTATAAAAAAAACAACATAAATCTCACCTCCATAAATAATCCTAGTCTTCTGAGCTACTTCAGCTGATACAGTTCTTTTCAACCAGTCTCTTATTTTCTCATGGACTTCTTGGGCTTGTTCTGGTGAGGCAGTTTTTCCAGTTCCAATAGCCCAGACTGGTTCATAAGCTATCACAACTTTAGTCCAGTCATGGATTTTATCTGTTAAAAAAAATTTCAAGTTGGAATTTAAATAGACAAGCTAAGTAAACCATTACATTTTCAAACATATGTACTGACCAGTGTTGGTCAGTTAACTATAACTAAAATGATAACTAGAATGACTGACTTTAGTTAACTATAACAAAAACTAGAAATAATTTTTTAACTATAACTAAAAAATAACTAAAATGCTTGCCAAACAAACTAATAATTACTATAACTAAAAAGACTTTCATAACTAATCAGAATAAAGTTTTATAATTTTTGATACACGCCTCACGCATTTACAAATAGATCATTTATTTTCTGTTCAATTCATGTGAAGTGTGATAGTGTAGTGTGTGATGCAGTGGATGTTGAAATTTAATTGGCATGTATCTGTCGCATCGATGGGTATTTGAAGTTTTGCAGTGCTTACGAAAATTATTCAATAACTATATAATAACTAAATAATAATAAAAATGATTGATGAAAAAACTAACTATAACTATAACTGAAATGAATTTAAAACTATAACTAAATAATAATAAAAATTATTGCTAAAAGAAACTAATCAAAACTATAACTAAAATGATTTTAATAACTAGAATATCACTGGTACTGACTACAATGAGCTAATTTTTACATCAGCCTCACAGACCTACAAGGGCTTTCATCTGCCTGTTTATTACTTCCATAGTTTTATCTGCCTCTCTTTCTTCAAGTTTTTCCCCAACACAAGGAATGACACCCAATCCATTGTCAAGAGCAAATTTGGTTTTCTCTGCCACAAACTGGAGATTTATTATTTTATAGATTTAAAATACGATAAAAAATATATGACTTCTTATATTGTAATGATAGTAAAAAACTGTTTTATAATGTCTTTAAACCCTGAAAATATATAACGTATACCTCATCAGATTCTCCAATAATATGGCGTCTTTCAGAATGACCAGTTATCACCCAAGTACCTCCCACATCTTTGACCATCAATGGACTAAAAATGAGATAAAAACAAACATTAAATTTAAACTAAAAATGAGATAAAAACAAATATTAAATTTAAACATTTATAATATAAGGAAGAAAAAAAATAATTTGTGAATTGCCTTTTAAATTTACGTAAACCATAAAGGAATTCACTTAAGACTAAAATTCTTATGTTTTGTTGGCATTCCTTTTTAAAACCCTTTTTTCAAATAGAGGTGATTGATCACAATCAGACCTTGACTATTTATGATACAAGTGGCGATCTGCATTTTTTGTTTCCGTTAAGATTCAAAGAAAAATTAAAAAACTGTCCAGGCTTATTAAAGTGTGTTGTGGATAGTATGGTGAAAATAGCCTTGCCATGGAATAAAAAGCAATACAATGGAGTGATTCATTTATTAAACTGTTCGAGAACAAGTTGATAGCAGAACACCAGACAGTCAAGCCCTGTCATTTCATTGTACTTTGCACCAGGAAATTTTTTGTAAAGCTGGACTGGAGTAAATGAAGCCAATAAATAAGATCATAAATGGACGATGTGCCCCTCGATCACCATGACTGCCCAAAGCAGTTGCCCACCAGTTTTTTCAGAAATAAATTTTCAAAACATACAGCATGATATATTGGCATCTTTAAGTCAAATAAAGAAATGAAAGATAATAATTTAACCTCTTGGTTGACATATTTATAAATATATATGGACAGCAGTTAAAAAAGTTGAAAGAGACACATTGTAAATTAATTCCTGTTATATATATTAAAAATAAAAAAAACCAGACCTTAGTGGCAAATAACTAAGTGCCAAAAGTTAAGCAAATTGAACTGTAATTTATTTTTCTTGATATTTTTTTTTTGGCATACCAAGAACATTTTTAATATCAAGTGTGGCACGCTTGCTATTTAATTGCCTTCACCTTGACTATACCTAAAGATGTCAACAAAGTTAACACTGATTACTTACAAGACAATAAATAATAAAAGATAATTTGTCTATATTTATATAAGAATCGATGGCTGTAAATTTAATAAAATGAACTTGAAAGCAATGTTTACCCTGTTAGCACTATTTTATCTGCTACTTAGTGGATATGATATGTGTCACTAGGAATGTTAGTAAGAAGACAAATGCTGAGGAAATTTTTTTTTAACTTGACTTACCACAGTGTTCAACAGGCTAGGCAAAAGAAATAATGAAAAATATTAATTTATGTATATATGCACATATATATATACCTAATTTCTCCAGTAAAAGCACCTTCTTTTTCTTTGTAACAATTTTGTGCTGCAACATGGACATTGCCTGGCAATTTTTCTCTGGCATACTGAAGATAACAGTAAGGTGGTGCAACCACAACATCTAAAATATTATACAAGCAAGTCATTATAATTTTAGGTATTGTAAGAAAAAAAATTATTAAGTATGTAAGGTCTCTCTATAAAGTGTATAAAGTACTATAATTTGAGCAAAGAAAATGAAAAATGTTAAAGAAAGTTGAATGATGAACAGAGTTAAATATCTCTCCACATTTGTTACTTTTAGCTTCGAATGCTCAAGACAGTTTAATGAGAGAAAACTAGCTCCATGGGTCCCTTTATGCCATGAAAGCTGAATGAAAACACAAGCAGTGGTTGCAAATTTGCAGAGTAAATAATAATACAAAGGGAAATAAGGCCAAAAATTCAATGAGCTGGATGTCCAGTGAAAAAATAATATATATAGACCCAGAAATTATTGTAAATCGGGGGTCAAAAATAAAACTCTCCACTCAAAATGGCAAGGTCTGATCACCCCTATCTGAAAAATGTCTTTATTATTTTCAAAACCATATTTAGTAATGATTTGGCTTCTCAATTGGAAAAAAGTATGGAGGGCATTTTTAGAGTCTGTCACTGAGCAGCACCTCAGAGTCAAAATATGAAGGCAATTCCTGTATCGTTTTTATTTCATAGTTCTTCTGATGTTTGATTATCAATTGTATCAAAATCATTTAGTATTGCTTCCAGCTGTTACCAAACTTCAAGAAAATTACTTAACTTTTGTCAAATCTCACCCCCTAACCCTAAGAAAAAAACCAATAACCAGCGAATGAAATTTCTATAAGGCTGTGGCTATTCGCACATGTGTGCCTTGGCAATTCACACACGTGTGCACCTTCCCTATTTGCACATATGTGTGTCTCCTTTGTTCGATAACATACTAAGTCCTGTTTATTTAATTATTCGTGCTTGTAATGTGATATCTTTCCCAAAGCTATATTAAACTTTGATAGATCCAACAACTGTATGTTTCTATCATAAAATTTTCATATGATGCCTTTTCTCGATAATGAGGACCCTTGTTTGAAGGGTAATTGATCACTTGTCAGGGACCTCAATAATTTAACAGTATGGGGTTGTCTAAGAGGACCCCAGTTTTTTTTAAAGATCATAAAAACAGGATGGGAATATGTTAGGTTTGGGTGACTGGGCCCCCAAGTATATGTCTGAAGAGGCGCAAGCAGCTAATTTGGGGCCTCTAGGTTTGGGTGACTGGGCCCCTAAGTATATGTCTGAAGAAGTGCATACCTAAAGAGCCATTTAAGCCAGATAGTCTTATTTTGAACAGCTCTGACAACAAAAATCTTTATGTAATTCACATTTTAATTTAAAAATAAAGTTTTATATTAATAATATTAAAACAAAAACAGTGAAATAAATAAACACTGCAAAAGTACTAACATCTGCAACACACAAAAGGAAAAAGCATGATAATGCAAAGTAAATCATTAACCATTTCCCCTTTTCTTGTTGTTAATTAACATGTACATAACACATAAAAATTAGAAGGAAAGAGAAATGAAAAAAAAGAAGTTTGTTGCGACACTGGTTAAGTGCACTAACCTCTTAGCTACTCAATCTAACGAATATTTGTGCTTTTTCGGTTTAACTATGTACTTACCAACAATGCATTTTGATTGGCTTATGTACGAATAGCCACACCTTGCAGTTACACTGTTCGCACATATGTGCTGATAGTCATTCCCTTTCTATAAATAATGTTCATTTAATTACTGATTTTACAGAACTCTGAAGTATCAGTTTGGCCGGTTTGGGTTAAATTGAAGCATTTTTTAGATGTGTCATTCTTAGGTTGATGGTGATTAATCAGCAGCCTTATTTAATTATTTTATATTCATCATAAATGTAATTATTGCCCCAATTACTGGTGTTATTGAGATTTTAAATCATTGAAGACTTGTCATATTATCTGTCTTAAGTTGGTGACAACTTATCTTATGACATGAGAACCAGTATTTTGTCTCAGCATTTAAATTATTTTAACTTTATCTATATATATATTTCTCCTCTTCGAGAAGATGCCGGAAATACGTCACAGCAAGTAAGCTACCACTTGGAATTCCCGATCACAGACGACATCTCAGGAGCCGGAAAAAAAAAACACTGTAGTGCGGAGGGGGGGGGGGCTGGATCGCAGCAAGCGCTCCAGTAATTACATCAGCCTGCAAGACTATTTATAGAAGACGCGTGACGACTCGCGATGTAATGCTCACGGTGTTGCACCAGCCTGAAGAAGATTATATGACGTTTTGTTCTTTTATTTAGTGAAATATATTAAGCAATAAGAGCGCAATGGTGGTTGTACAATACTAATTTATGTCTAGACAGCTCCAGTAATTTTTAAAACAGTATTGTTGGGTCGTAATCATGTTCAGGGGCGGATCTAGACAACTTGGACGGGTTGGGGGGGGGGGGGGGCAAAACTGACATGTTAAATTATAGTCGGTCCGCCCGTCTTAGAACAAAAAAAAATATTTCGATAATTTAATTATGTCTTACCTAAACTTGCCCCCGAACATGTTTTTATGTGCTCTAAATATGAAACTATTTCATTTATCCCACGCCGAGGTAAATTCTGTATCCATTTAACCGCGGAAATGAGGGAATGCTGAATGAAAACAATAAAATAAAAAAAACAAGTTGATGGAAGGTGCCAGATAATGACCATTAAGTCTGCACATGTTTGGTCAAAGTTCAACTTTGCATACCACATATTTTTTCCGAAGATGTCAGCCTGTTATTTTGTTTGATTGCTTATTAAAAAATATAATTACAGTAATTATATTGGTTGAAAAGGCGGCTGTTAGGACACGGGATGGCTAGTTTTAGAATATTTTGTCAATGACTAATAAGAAATGAAGGTTATATGACAAGAGCAGTAAGGGCATTCCAAAAATTTAACAATAAGTTTCTATGAAGTTACAGTTAACAAAGTTTAAATTGGCAGATCTGCTAACACAACATGTTCGCTGAAATCTTGAAATTTCTTTCACCTGTACAGACAGTTTGTGCAAATCGGCCAAATCCCACAATTGAACTTAAGTAGTTTTAATGAGATTGATATAACCGTTTAAATAATATTTGAAAGACAAATTTTGACAACAGCAGATCTTATCTACTAATTCTTAACATTAATCATTATTATTAAATATGGTCACCAAATATCGGGATAGTAATTTTACTTAGGCAGTTGCTACGGTACGGTCCGACCGAACCCGTATTTTTTTTACTTCGGGTACCAGCCATAGATAATATTGCTCCACACCCTAACCCTAAAACTATCCCTAACCCTAATCCTGAAAAAAAATCTGAAAAAAAAAATAAAATTTATATATGCCATGTTCCTTATACCCTAATATAATGGTTTTGGCTGGTGCCGGAGTCACTGCGTTTTACTTACCTACATTTGGGTCTAAAGGACCCTTAGCGAGCCATTCTACTATACCATCAATATATTTTTTATCACCATTCATTTTCCAGTTACCACCAACGAAAAATTTTCTATCTGAACTCATTATGAAACTTAGAAAATTGATACTCTATGATCTTTAAATATTAAAATAAACTAAAATAAATCCAATGCTCCTTTAGCCGGTGAAAACCCTAACAATAATGACCTTGAGTTACAAAGGTCAAGGTAATGTTATATTTAACCTATGAACTTGGGTATTATTAATCTATTTTGTGGAGCTTTTATTTTGTTCCATTCAGAATCGTTATGCAATATTAAACATAGCGAGATGCATAGGCTTTCTCAATGAAATTTGATACATTTTAAGTAGTGACGTTTTAATTTTGCTGTTTTTGTTGACATCCACAAGCTTTTTTTAAATATAATTTTTTTAATCGATCAGAAGTCTAACGAAACAAATACAAATACGCGCGTCGGGGTAGAACTTTTATATACCATGTTTTCTTTCCAAGTAATTGAATATATCAAAATATCCAGTTTTATTAAGTAGATAAAAATGTTGTGATTGCACATGTTTACAGTTCTATTCTTATAAGTTACATGAAAAAGCAAGTCTTCAATATACCGTAATAATTATTGTTTTAATATTAGAAGAACAAAAATGAATTAATTTTGAATTTATTGCTAACTCACTGAAGTTGACTGAAGTGATTGTTTGTAACTTAAAAATTCAGTTATTGTGTCTTTCTTTTTTAATTCCACAGTGATCTATAAAAGGCAAAAATTTTAACGAGCTCCATACCTTTCATTGGATTTAATTATCAATGTATAGAAAATGAAAGCGAAAAATAAGGTATCTAAGACTCAGTCAAGAACAACAGAAGAGCAGACAAGAATTACTCGAAGATCATTAAGAAGAAATATATCTACCACATCTCCTAGTAGTCCTAGACCTGTTGTTGAGGTTTATTTGGATACAAATTTAAACAAAACTAAAAGAGCCTGTAAAAATAATGTAAATAATAGTGTTTCATCTACAAAAGACCAGCTTCAGAAAATTAAAGATGAAACAAAAATTCATTTAACTTCTAATCATTTGGGTGAGTTAATATAATAATAATCAAACCTGAATTGGCTGAATCAGGCTTTTAGTTTTTAAAGTTTTTTGTATTTTTTTTTATATTTAATGCATATAGTGTCAAAGTATGAGTATTTCAAATTTTTTTACATCAGGCTATACTGTACTTCATATATTATGCACATCATAAGATTATTGTTTATTTTATTTACAAAAGATTAATCCATCTTGAATCAAGTTAGAAGCTTATATTTAATGTCATCTTAATCTTTAGCAGCATAAAAGTATCTAGAAAACAAATAGAGTTCCCCCCAAATGAACATGATCAAATTATATGCCATTGACATCCACCTTGGTGTGATTTATTTTTTGTTTCAAAAAACTGTTTGAAATTATAACATTCTATCTCATTCCCCATTGATAAACAGCAACTTCGTGAACATCAGATGTTAAAATGATAACACATTAAGAACATATTTTTTTGTAGCCTTTTATTGAGCAACAGCAATAGATGAAATTTTTGATGTTTTATTTATTATCTCCACAATTGTGATCAACATGGCATACATCAGTCATAATTGTGCAGCGAGTATGATTTATTACTGTTACTTTTTCTAAGCGTAAAAAATCTTACCTAGTATTTGTTTTTAGTAAATAATAAAAATTCAAAAAATTAAAATGTAAATTTCCATCATCAATGAATTATTAAATATGTAGTAAGTAGGTAAGTAAAGTTCCCTTAGCCCTAATAGGCCATCAGGACAGATGAAGTGAAGAATTCATCTGTTTTTGTAACCAGGGCATTTTTTGTGGTTAGCACAACACCCAGCTGCCTTTACTTCCCTCAGCGTAAATCAGATACCCATTTAATGCTTGGTTGACTTGTGGGAATTAGACCATATCCCACTAGGCGCTAGGGAAATTTCCTTGGTTATCATTGAGGATCGAACACAGGAGTCTCAGGTCGATAGTCAAGCATTTACACCACTCGACCATCCGTACCACTATTAAATATGTGCAGGTCATTAAAAATGTTATTTATATCTTTTTGTTACTAAATGTACTTAACGTTTCTGTGGCTTATTCAGATACATACAGTAGAACATGGCCTGAAATAGTATTTGAGAAGTCTAAGATAAACACAGTGAACTGTAATCCTCATCTTTGGCCATTACAACATGATTGTAGCAAAAATATATTCCATTTCATAACAAATAGTTCAATCGGCAGGCTTTCTTATAGAAACAAACAGGTAAAATGTTTAAACTGTGCCTAGTAATACAATCAGTAATTTTTTTTTTTAATTTAACATACTAAGAAAGAAACTTGTTTTTCTGTTGTCACTTATTTTTCTTTTTTTTTTTCTACATCATTTCAGTCTTTAGAAAAATCATCTCTGTCTACCATAGGAAATTATGATGTGTTCACAGCACAACAGCCTTACCAGAGTAGAATCACTTCCATAGAGTGGCACCCTAGAATTAACAACTACTTTTGTATTGGCTCCAAGCATGGTGATTTGGGATTTTTCAGACTGGATTATGAAGATAGACTGTCATGGAAGCCCTCAAGGGTTAAGTCATATAATGGGGTAAAAAATAGTATTATTTTAAATAATTTAACAGTTAATAATAAGTAATGACTAGTGATGTGATGATACCTATATTTTTAGATTCTAATACAAGACACATTTTTCAGTAACCTATATCATATATCAAATTCAGATACATGTATCTATATTTTTGATTCAGATTCCCCAAAATGTCCAATATTTCCAATTCAAATTATCACCCCTTCACTTGTAATGTTATTTGTGTGAAAGTCAGTATTTATATTTATATTAGCTATTTATTGAACAGATTTACACTTATTTATATATTTTAAACATTTTTTAAAATAAATAAAAGGACACTTAACTAAACAAAGCTATATTGTTAAAATATGACTTTCTTGATAAAGATAAATTAAATTTTTATTGCACACTCTTTATAACTTCCAACCTGATTTGTTGTGAGGATCATAGGAACTTTAGCTAGGCTTTGGAAATAGTATTAACATGAAAAGCACAAAAGGCAGGCAATTTTTATCTATGTTTACAATACAATAATGATAATTGTTACGGGTCCTTTTAATGAAGATACTTGTAGAGGGTGTAATAAATCAGACAACACAAATCACGAAGTTAACTCCAGTGAAGTAGCATCAAACAATCATTTAATTCTTGAACATGAACTGACATAAAGGTAGATCCAGGAGGAGTACAATAGCAAACTGTAAATATGCATCCATCTACATCGATGGCGAAAGCTAGACTAACTATAAAACAAAGCATGTGCTCCCAACTGTCGGTTTAATATACGTCATTTGTACCAAATAAAGCTCCCAATATTTACACTCAAGATGGCGGAATGACGCCATAGATACTGCGGTGGGCAGAGCCTAGCGAATTGCGTCATCAAACTTAGACTATATTATTTCTCCACAATAATCCTAACCTTTATTCATTACCTAGTCATCTTTCATCTGCTTTTGAAAATTTCTGTTTATCTTTGAGAGTATGAGACATTCATATGATGTGTTTGTCTTCTTCCTGGTCACCATAAGACTTACAAGATATTTCTTTAATCTATTTTTAGATTGGACCTGGTGGGTACATCTCAGCCATGAAGTTCCATCCAACAGAAAACAATCAGTTCTACACATCATCATTAGATGGTAAAGTTTGTCATGGGGATTTAGAAAAAGACACTGAGCATGGACAGAAAGTTTTTCTTAATACTTGTACTTGGGAGTAAGTATGCATTTCTTTCAAACTTTGTAGCATAGGATAGCCATGCTGTGTTCAATACAATAATCTACATTTGTACCAAACATATTATTTTATTTTCAGAAAGCACATCTTAAAGTTAAATTATCCAGGAAAAGTGTTTTTTTTTTTCCTGATTAATTTAAATATGTTTTCAAGTACTTTTCCAAAGCATTCTACTTTATCAATTGACCATACCTTTCTGCCGCTCAAAACCAAAAAAAATGTGTCACTATTTTGCTTTCCTTGATAAATTGTCAGAATTATTAGATCTGTGCGATCTATCTAAATGAATGATTAAAGTTTAGTTACAATGAACATCAAAATCATAGTTTAAAAAAGAGCATTGTTCATATTAAATTTTAACAACTCTGGTAAGGAAATTGTTACATTAACTGATACAATATTTGATTTCATAGATGAAAGAATGGTTTATTGTACTTCATTATCAGAGTTTTGTGCATGGTTACTACATCTTTAATAATTTTTTGTCTCCTGTTAATCATTTTCAAACTCATTATGCATGAGATAAATAGTTTTATAATTTTTTGACATTTTCTTTATATATTCTTTTTGCCATATTTTCTTTTCTGTTAAAAAAAAACTTTGCATTTCCCTTTGTTTCTCTTTAAATTATTGTGAATCTTCTAATTAGTAAAATATTTACAAATTATATTTATTTACTAAATGACTTTTTTTATTAAAGACGCTGGTTCTGTTCCTTGGATGTTAATAACAGAGAGAATTTTATTGCCGCTGGATCCAATGTTGGCCATACGCATTTACTATCCAGAATGGGAGAAACAGTAAGTGCTAATTTTTTTTTTCAGCTTAATGAAACTTAAGAACTATTTAATAATATTATTTTATTTTATACATGTACAACTAGAAAATACGTCACTTCACTGGCTGTTGAAATAATCTTTTCTCAATAGTTATTGTATTAGTATTTCTAATAAAAAAGAAAAATAGTAGAAAATGTTGAAAAAAGCTGTAATGTCATAATTTTCATGGACATCACATACATATAATTTGTTAAAATACAATATTCTTGTTTTTTTTTAAAATATATTTTGCATTTATTGATTAGTTTAAAAGTATCTAACCATTAGACTCTAGCACAACAACTTATATATCATATATAATTATCCATTTTTACTAACAACATAACAACAATTTATTATCCAAATTATATGTGTGTGACCTCCAATGGAATGTCCCTGAATATTTAACATTAAGTTTATTTACTACTATTATTCTTTTTAACTCATCGATACTATTAGTTATACTTGTAATTTTATTTTTGCGGTAAGTACATTGTTGAATAGCGAATACATTCAAGTTTTATTATGTTAAAAAAAGCACAAAAAAAGAAATGAAACCCCAAACTTGGCATTAAAATAGAATTCAAAATCACTCAGATTTAACAACAGCATTTGACAATAACAATTAGTTGGGAAAGTACTTGAAAAAACATATGACAATGCCCTTGACATTCAAATTCCAAAGTTGATGTCTTATTCTTTGCAAAGTTTGTTAAAGATTTGAATTCTAATTTCCAGTTTAATCTTGGACCATTTAGATTTAGAAAAAATGCTTTACATTGGTCATTTAATTTTCTTTTTTAAAAATTAAAATAACACTTATTTAGATATGGGAGAAGCGACTCCACAATCAGAAAGTCAGCCATTTAGAATTCTCTCCTTGTGAATCTCATTTGCTTTGTTCAGCTTCTCTCGATCACACAGTTAGAATCTGGGATCTAAGAATGATTGATGAAAAAAAACCTTTAGCATGTCTACATCATGAGAAAGGAATAAATTCAGGTATTATTCAGTGCATGTTATCTTGCAAGTGTTATGTTTTTTAAAGTCAGTTGTAAATATTATACTCAGAATTTCTTACTGATAATTCATATACATGTACTAATGCCTTAGCATTTAAAATTTTTTTCTAATTTTTATTGCCACCTAAAGTATACATTCTTCACAATTGATACAGTTAAAAAAAACTTCACAAATCTTTTTTCTTTTTTCATGATTTTTCTTACCAATGAAGACTTAAAGTTTACTTTTTTTCCCCTCCTATGTAATTCTTTAAAATTCAAATTACTGTATCAGAATATTTTGTGAAATAATATCAATTTTTGTTGTGAAAAAAAATGTCTGTTAAAATAGATTAATTTTTTACTATGAAATGTTTTATGAATTGCTTTATTCTTCTTATGTAATATGTTTTACACTTAAAAAAAACTGTTATTATTAGAATTGAAGCTTCAAATTTTTAAATCAAACTTTGATTTTTATGATTCATAAGCTTTTAAATATATTGATTTATTAGCTATTGGGTTAAAAAATTCTTTTTATAATGTTTTAATAGTAATAAAATTAAGTTCTATCCAAGTCATTTACTAAAATAAATATTCTAACAAGCCTTTTTTTTTTTTTTTTTACTTTTTATATGCCAAAGAGTAAAAAATATATTGAAATTTAATAGCAAATAATTTAAGAGACTATATTATTTCCTATTTTATTTCCATTCACATTTTTTTCAAATTTAAATCTTTTGTTGCAGCTTATTTTAGCTTGACAGATGGAACTCGATTACTGACGACAGACCAAGGTGACAATATGCACATTTACAGAGCTCCATTTTGGCATCTTGAGACTGACATTAGACATCCCCATAGATTCTTTCAACATATCACACCTATAAAAGTATGTAAAATAAATGTGCTACAACTTGAATACACTGACAAATTTTTTACCATTTAGGTAAAGAACATAATGTTCTAAAAACATCACAGCTATAAAAGTAAGTTTAAATCATTAAATATTATTAATTTTGTACCTATTAGATGGAGGATTATATTTAATAATACATTATTTAATTACAATCTGTCTGCTCAGCTACTTTTTCAACCTTCTCTACTCAGGAAAATCCTGGCTATTTCCTCATGACCAATATTTTTTTGATTTCAGAAGAAATAAAAAAAAAAACAGTTGGACATGGCAATATGAGCATGTATTATTTTTTTTAGACATCCCGGTTAACACAATCAAGTTATAGTTTATCTTTTAAAAATATGGTTGAGAATAGAAACAGCTTTAGCCTACATGGCGACACTGTCATTACATAAAAACACTACATTACATAACAACACATGTCATCCAACAATCCTGTACTCTTTTTCCGTTACTCGCAATTTTCATTACAGTTAAAGAAATAAGTAAATAATTACAAGTAATATGGTGAATTTTTTTTACATGTATTTTGTAATGTTAATTATAATTGATATAATACATTTTTTCCAGGCACAGTGGCATCCATTCACAGATATTGTTATGTGTGGACGGTTTCCAGATGAACGGAATTACTCACATCTGGGAGATAAAAGAGCTATTGACTTTTTTGATGCCAGTTTGGGAGAGATGGTTCTGTCATTGAAAAATGTTTATTATAACAATATTACATCAGTAAGTGTTTTTTTAAACTGATTATTTTTGTTCCATATTCCATTGACATAAAATTATCTTTAAACATAAGTGCCACTGAACAAAATATTCTGAAGAATCTTTTTTTTGATATCATAGCATTTAAAAAAGGCTTTGTTCAAAGACTGTTTCAATGTGTTTTAAAATTACTGTAATGGTGTCAGTATTAATGACAAACACTTTATTATATTGCACTCAACAATAAGCTGACCTTTCTGTGTCCATGTCCTCATCTATTAGAATTGCATTCATGTTTGGCATAGTTATCAACTTCACTATTATCATAAAACCTAGGTTCATACGCCCTATTGAAATCTTAAAAATCAAATTTCAAGCTATGGAAAATCCCATAGAAAAAAATTTAGCCAAAACCTATATGTATTTGAAAATTTATCTTTCCTAAATTTAACTGTCATGCTCCACGAATATCTGTGTCAGTTTTTTTTCATTGGTACCGACAATGAATAAAATATGGATACCTATTATTGTGACCTGATTATAAAGCACAGGAGGAAGGTGGGATAATTAGGGAAAGGTTGACCGCCAACTCAAGTTTAAAATGTTACTTCATCAGAGTTACCCCCCTCTTCCCTTTCCTGTTTGCTCTGGAATCCTATACGTTATCATACCATACCGACTTACTCCCTGTTCCTCCTGCCCATTGTATAGTGAAAAAATGTATGCTTGGTATCATTATCCATCTCATCATTTTGTTACCAACTATTGTAAATACATGTATTTGTATACAAGTATTTTATCCCGTTGAACGACAGGTGGAATTTTCTATTTTTTATACAAATTTTTTAAATAATGTCCACACAAAAACAAAAAAGCCTTCCCAATATATGTTAATACATAATCAAATAGATAACAGATGGCCATTTTTTGAACAGCAAGGCTCGTCCATTTTTCAATACAATTAAACTCAGCTGTCAACAACCAATTAAACTCAGCTGTCAACAACCACAAAACAATTGTGAGCGAGTGATGAATGGCAACTCAAACTACAGTCTCCTTACTGATAGAATCACTAACATTTAAATTAAGTTTTTTGTTCCCTCATTTTATTAAATATTTACTTAGAAATACCAATTAATTTAATATTTACTTAAAAATACCATTTTATTAAATATTTTCTTTAAAATGTGACCGGCTCCAACAAAATGAGGCTTAACTCGATTTTTACTCATTTTGAGATTATGAATTTTTTTTATTTAGCATTCAGTTAACTTCAAAATGTATTTTTATCCTCAGTCATTATTGAGATGATAATTTGAAGTTAACTATGCAGAGAAACAAATTATGCGGAAAATTGAAGTTTTTTGTCGACAGTAGTTAGTTCTTGGATAGGTACCTAAAGTTAGAGATAAACAAATGAAATTTTCCATGCAACTTAATTGCTTAGCCCTCCACATGATGTACAAAATTCAAGTTGTTAGTGCTTATATCCTTTTATTAACAACATGTTGAAGTTTCAGATTAAAAATTTTTACATTTTTTCGATGTTGACAGGAATCAACATTGAAGACAGTGCTTGGTTTCATATAAGCTTAACAACAGTAAATAACTAAGTTTATTGTCGTATCCCACTTGTGCTCTAATTAAATCAGACGACACAACTCCTTGTATTGTAAAAGAATTAACTGAACTTTTTAATGCATGATATTTACAGATGAGAATATGATAATACAATATAAACACTTGAGAAGATAAATCGATAAATCACATGTATAATTCTATAATTTAACACACACGATAAATACTAAGATCAATATTAGATGAGAGATGTGGCAATAAATCACAAGTAACTGCTATCACTATAAACCAGTACACGAGTCTATAACTATTATAACTCTCGACTGCACTGTCCACTTAGTCCACGTGTTATATCTAGTATCCCCTTCATGGGTCTCTAGTCTCTCTCTTGTGTGTCTGTCTCCGTCCCTATAACAACCGTAGTAACTTCCCTATTTATAGGATATATCACCCCCGCATATTGCATCATTGGTGTGATTGCATCACTGGGGTGATTGCATCACTGATTGCATCATTGGGTTGATTGCATCACTGATTGCATCATTCGGGTGATTGCATCACTGATTGCATCATTCGGGTGATTGCATCATGCATGCCCAACCCTGCAAGCACTTACCATACCATATAAGGAAATACGCCATGACCAACAGTGTGTGGTAGCAAGGGATGGAACAATACCAAATAAGGCAAAAACATGAAACGTAATTAAAGCTCACATACAACATCATAAGCTCATCGGACGCCATAGCATCATTTGCACAGTTAACACAAACAAGAGGCAAGTTGTCCAATTCCTCCTTATCAGGTGCACCCGATTTCGTAACATCAACAGATTCATCAATGTCGTGAAGCTCAGATCCCTCCCATCTTGGC
The DNA here is from genome assembly GCA_021962125.1 of Bulinus truncatus. Classification (NCBI taxonomy): domain Eukaryota; kingdom Metazoa; phylum Mollusca; class Gastropoda; family Planorbidae; genus Bulinus; species Bulinus truncatus. Next base: position 272,559 of record JAGDYQ010000433.1, read on the forward strand.
AAAGGACCAATGGTGTCACATTCTTCGTCACTTTCGCTTTCTTCGTCTGACAGTCATCGTCACAAAAATAATCAGTTATTAATTGTCTCAGATCATATTAGCTTACTGCTCCTCGCAAATTTGCGCCTGAAATACTATTTAAAGCCTTTGCGATCGAAACTTCACGCTTTTCAACTGAACTCGACACCATTTGTTTTAAATCCCAACGTGTAAACAGCAGCAGTGTGCTAGCGCATAAATATAGGTCAGCCACTCGCATGTGCCCATCTGCGTCACGTGATTCGGTTGCTAAGCCAGGGTATTTAAATACATAATGTTGACCTAGATATAGTGGTACCATTTCTGGCTCAATCATTGGCTTATAGCTTAATGTTTAATGTTTATTCATTTGGCAAGTGTTTTTGGCATTCTGGGATGTTTTTCCTTTCCACTGATATATACAACGCTAGATGGCGAAATAAATGAGAATGAAAGATGGAAGATTTTTCATGAAAATTTCAAAAATATTTCTATCAACAAAATTTAAATTTACGAAAAAAACATATTTTTTTTTGCAAATCAATGTAATTTTGATTTTCCTGTAGCTAAGAGTGTAAAATAAGTGAAATTCGTTGAAAACCTGAAAATCGATTTTTTTCATGGAAAACTACCTTCTAAACGCCGTTTCTTAAAACAATGCTTTGCGACTTAAGCCTCATTTTGTCGGAGACTGTCACAAATACCATTTTATTAAATAACGAACGACGGGCATAATTTTATAGTTTTTATAAAATAATGTGCACTCAAACACATAACAATAGTGAGCGAGTGATGAAAAACACACTGTATATTTGCAACTATATCTCGTGGTGTTTTTCCAAGTCACGTGATCGGTTAGGTCGGAAGCAAGTCACGTGATAACTTTATCAAATACCATTGGTGGAACAAATAACACACACTTGCCTTTTATTAAGTAGATATGAATAGCTTGTAACCATTTTCCACTATTTATTAATCAAATTAACTTTTTTAATATGATCAAATTGTCTGAGTGTAGTAAAAGCACATGTATAATCTTTCAATGGCTTTAAGAAAATGTCAGTGCATGTGTTTCTTATTCCTGTTTCACAAAGAATGCAAGGCCATCCCAACAGAATGTTTAAATAACAAATCTACTAATATCTTAAATTATCTTTTTAAATTATTTTATCATGATGTCAATTTGACTTGAAATATCAAGTTATGTTAGAAATGGAAAAACACATCATTGGAAATTTCTTTCATTGTGTTTGATTTAAATTGGTTCTGATATTTTAAATAGCAGCTTCTTTTTGCACTACATCAGTCAATATGAATTGATTACATATATTTATTAATTTGAGACAGAATTTCTCTATAAAAATGATTCATATTTTATCTCAATTAAACTTACCCGGTTTTAAGAAATGTTTAAAGTTGATGAGAACATTTAGTTTTCCTTTAATGATACATCAATATCGATTAGGAAAACTATTGTTTACAAATCCTCATCATTATAGATAAATCTTAATTCTTCACCATATTTTAGAAAATGGATCCTTTTTATTAAAAAAATAAAATCTTTTATTTTCAGCTGTGCAAATTCAATAACACTGGAAATGTACTGCTAACTGCCATGGGTATGTGTTTTTGTTCTTTTTTTGACAGGAATATTTCCCACATCAATCTAATATACAGTGGGTATTCGGTTAATGAACTGTTCGGACAGCGAACAAATCGGACGATGAACACTTTCAGGAAAGATTTTTGTGTTCGGACAACGAACAAAATTCGGTTAACGAACAAAAACTAATTCTAACGAAAACGTCTTGGCTCTCGGAACACCCGACATCAGGCCTCAATTTGTCCTGAAAATGGATGTGCGCGTGCGCTGACACATCATTCATGCTACGTAGCAGTGAGGCAGCACCATACGACGCGTAGTGTAGTGTGCGACGACACATCGTCAATAGTGTAACATACATTTGTAGTTGGTTTATGTCCTTGTGGTTTTCGTATGTGCTTCTCTGAACGCCTTCTAAAAAAAACCTGAAAATGTGACAATATTATGGGACCTGAAAAGAGTGGAGTGTCAAGAACTGTTCTCACCATAAAACCAAGCAAGAGATTATTACTAAAGTAGAGAGTGGACAAATAATGACTGTTGTTACCAGGCACTATGGCTTGGACAGGTCTACTGTAGGCACAATCCTAGCTAAAAAAGATATCATCAAGAAGACTCAAGCCGCTAATTGAGTAACGAAAATTACATCTGAGAAGCAAAAAATAAGTGTCATCCATGATAAAATCGAGAGTTTGCTTTTAGTTTGGATAAATGAACAGGAGGTGAAAAAAGATGTGACTAGAATGGCCATCATTCAAGAGAAGGCTGGAGAAACTTTTTGAGAAATTGAAAGAACAAACTCCAGGCTCGTCCTCCGAAAATCTAGAATTCAAGGCTACCACTGGCTGGTTTACAAAATTTAAAAGGAGATCTGGCATTAAACAAGCTGATGTCAATAGGGTTGCTGATCTCTACAACGACATTGCTATCAATCATTTCCTGAAAGTCCTGAAGGAGAAAGAAAAACAATCGACATTGGACATGTTCTTTTACGCCCAAATAAAAGAAAAAGAACTGATTAATAAGCAAGACTATATGTATGTATCATATATGTAATAAATAAACTTACTAAGAATTTATTCTTGTACATGACAATTTTTTTAAATTTAATTTTTAGGATCTCCAGAACGAATTAATCGAATTTCCATCAACATTTATGGTAAATCGATGATTGGTTAACGAACGATTCGGATAGCGAACATAATTGTGGAACGGATTAAGTTCGTTAACCGAATACCCACTGTACAAGTCCCTGTAAGGATGGGATGTTTATCTCTTTGATCCTAATAAATCACTATGGGACAGTTTCATCCCCATCATAACTGATACATGTATTACCATGAAGGCGCCACAGAAGAAATGGAGGGAACTTTCACCATGATATTAAAAATTCTCTTGGTTCTCACCATTGATCAAACCCGTGTCCCTCGACATCCAAGCAATTTACCACACGACCAACCAAACCAAGGTCACCTAAATCTGTCAAACAACATTTTTATGCATTTTCTTTTTGAAGTTAGGCAACAAATGACTTTTCTGGTAAATTATTATTAGCAGTAAAAACTAACATGGCAGCCTGTTACAGACATCTGTTTACATATATTGACATAATGACACACTATCTCTAGAGAGCTTACAATATAAAACTATCAGGTCCTAGTATTGACATAGTTCTTAAACTATGCAGTGTGGTTTTAATATTGACATTAATTTTATCATTTTTAACAGGTTACAATATGCTTTTGTGGTCAGCTAGTAACTCTTATGAAGTTTCTGATGACAATTCTGGTAAAGACATCAAAAAGCCAAAAACATCATTAGCTGGATTTAATTCTAAAACAAATGGCAAGTCAAAAAGGGATTGGGATAAAAAGTCACTCACAAAGCTAAATGTGACAGATAAAAGAAAAATCAAAGATGCCAAGAAAGGATGTGGAGGCAAAAAGCAGAAGCGTAATTGACATTTGCACTGTGTCAATTAGTTTAGGAAACTCAGCAAATTTTGGTACACAAAGCTTCTACACTGTAAACTTTGTAGATATTGAAATAAAATTTTTATCTTACAACATGTACATTTTGTGTTTATTATTGTTCAAAAGTTGGCCTATTATTTTACTTTAACAATAGTTTCAGAATATTAAATTTCTGGAAAAAAATGCAAAAGACCAAACTAAAATATTTTGCATTATTTGTGTGGCGAGTTCGATGAAGTGTCTGATAGTGTATATTTCATGGTAACATTAAGCTGGCTGTCTAAGCTTGATCCCAATATTTCTATTTCCCTATAAATGTATATTTAGAATTTATTTTAAATTTATATCACATTTGATCTAAAAAAGTTCTATAAGTGCATAATTTAGAGTAAAACTTGAACTAAAACAAGTTAGCTTATAAAATTTACTAATTTAAAGATTATTTAGTTATTTTTGAGCTGTCCTTTTATATTTTATAAAAAAAAATTTAAATTAAATGCATACATTATTTTTTAAATAAATACAATTTGAAACACACTTAAGGCTGATATATATTAAAATAGTAGATATTAAAAAAACAAACAAACTCAAACCCTAATAACATATTAAAAATATATTTCACACAATCATCATAAAACAGTAAATTTGTTCTTTATGCATGTATAATCTTGACCAGATTAAGTGCTAAAATAATCTAAATAAATATTTTCCACTCCGGTCTGTATAGTATGCTCTAGATCGAAAGTAAGAATACTGTTTTCTGTGTATTGATGACCTGCCTGAGTCTCAATTCAATAAATGTTGCTTTTTTTTTTAATTTTCGTAAAATGAAATAAATAGCTCCATATAATTACATTGATCTATACATGATAACCTCAAAGTTGAAATATGATATATTTCAATGCAAAGGTTTTGCAGGGCTCAGCTTGTAAGTATTTATTATCGATTCCAGATTCTATCTTATATATATATAAATGTAAGTGGCATACGTATGTTTGTGACTTAATAGAAATCTGCCTTGCATCTTTTATTATACTTAGAATGTTGAGAGCTAATTTTCTTTAAATTATCAGGATTTAGCAATTTTTAAAAACTGAGTAGAATTCACCTAACATTTGTCTTTTAAGTTTAAAGAATGAATTATCAAATATTTTTATTTATATTAGCATGAAATTTCATCGTTTTTCTCTAACTTTAAATGTGTAATATATGACATGCGATTTGAAAGGAATTTCGAAAGAAATTATGAAAGCATGATTCAAATGGTTATTAGATTTTATTTTAAGAACTTGTATTTAATTTAAAAATACAATTGAAAATAAGGATATTAATTTTCTTTACGTAAGAATGAATTTTCAAAAGTGCAAGTTTATAATTCAAAAAGGTATGACTTTATATAAATTTCATATGTATACGTTTAATATGACATCAGAGGCAGAAATAACAAACCTTACACTATATAATTTGTAGTTGGTACTGTATATGTTCTCTTTACTCAGCGGATATTATTATATTGGTTCTGTATGTAATATGGAGTAATCTATGTAAAAGTAAAGTTCCCTTAGCCCTAACGTGCCATCGGGGCAGATGAAGTGTAGAATTCATCTGTTTCTATAACCTATGAAGGGATTGTGTGGTTAGTACAATGCCCAGCCGCCTTTACTTCCCCAACTTAAGTCAGGTACCCATTAAAAGCTGGGTGGACTTGTGGGATGACTTTGTACCAAATTTCACCTGGAAAAATTCCATGGGCCTCACCGAGGATCGAACCCAGGACTCTCAGGTCAACAGTCGAGTATCTACACCAATCGGCCATCCATCCCACTAGTAATCTATGTAAGAAGTATTTAAGGTAAAGAAAAAAGATATGCTCACAATTTTATTTACATTGGTAATATGTAACAATAAAATGTAACTGTACCTGAGGTTTCAAAACTTTTCTCAATTATGTTTACCTAGCAGCTGGTTAACATTACTGATTATCTGTCATTATGATTACACATTTAATATACATTTCTAATTATGAGATATGATCACAACAAAGACTGATTTAGCCTACAATATTTCAATGAATGAATAATTAATTCTGCTGAATGAGGACCCTGTTTTCCATTGAATTTATTTCTTCACTAAGTCAAAATAAAACTATTGATAAGAAAAATAAAGAATGCAACTGATTTTATAGCCTGAGCATCCCTCTACGACCTAAATTTTGAAAGCAATCTTTATCAGATGACCAAAATATAATTAAAAATTCATGCAATAAAATATCAATTAATTATTAAATATTATTCTCATTACTAAAGATTTCTTAAAAATAATTGTAGTAATTTGTGCTAACAACATTTGAGGTTAATATTAAGCTTTCTTATAATGCTAACTTTTATAAAATACAGTATTAAACAGAGAAAAAAGAATACAAAAACATAAACAGAAAAAAAAAAGAATACAATCTATAAAAGTCTTCTCAACAAGAGTAATTTTATGAATTGATATATTCATGAAATTAAATCAATACTACAAAATGTAATTTATTAAAGAGGTTATATTTATCACTAAATTTTGTAAATGTTTATTTTTTATAAAATAATCACAGTAAACATTTGATGACTTCATGCTAAAGTTTTTAAAGAAATACAAAAAAAAATACCCTTTAAATGCTCATAGTACACATTTTTTTAAGTTAAGATTTTTTTATGTTTTTGAAGTAAATGAGACCTTTAAAATCAATATAATTCAATAGTAATAGGAGGTAAATGATTTATTAAAATTGTGAAAATGTCCAGTTTTTTAAGTCTGAATGTTTGATAAAATTGCACAAGTTTATAATATAAATAAAGATGGTGATTTGTAACATACACATTGTATATAAAAATTTTCACTTCTCAAACAATATTGCTATGAACTGTTAAATTTTTCACTTGCTGGCCTTCTCTACTTGGGATCCTGCTACAGCTAAAACATTTTCACCAGAACCTGGGAAAAGATGAAGTATGAAGAAATTTTTATTTTATGAAATGTCACAAATGTTTTCAGTAGCCAAAAGCTGGTTAAGACTTAACTAATTTCTCTATGCTCTTAAAAAAATAAACTTTTGTCTTTAGATGAAAAGACAACAACCAACAAATAATAAAATTATTTATAACAAATAAATTCAGTGTAATAAAAGTGTCAGACTTATTACCAATATCTGATGAGACTCTCTCAAACTCTTTCAGACTTCCAGAGGAATGCTGGTCTAAATATGCAACTTCAGCAGGTGTCAAAGTTTCTCCAAGTTTTTTCAAAGCGGTTAAAATTTCAACTGATTGTTGAATGGCTACTTCTTTGGATAGTTTGCCAATTTTTTCACCTCTATTAATCTGAAAAGGAATTGATTTGTCTAAAAGTGACAATTTTAATACCTTGTTTTTATAAGACCAATGCTTAAAAATATGCAATTTTCTTGTTTTTTTTTCATAACTCATTGCTTTAGATCTTTCTCTTGGCATAAGAATTTTTTTTTTAATTAATTGATTCATTACAGGAGGATGAAGAAAAAAAGAATCATTTTTAATAAAAAGTAAAGCATATTTCACTAAAAAAAATTGGCATAAAAAAACATTTAGTTATAGTAAAATAACATAAGAAATATGAAAAAGATACATTTTAAGAAGTTGGAATTTGTTAAAATTAAAAACCATTTAATGGTACAATGTACTTAAACATAGAATTTCTCTTTCTTGGGTTAGTTTTTATAATGCTAACAAATTATCTTTACAATTTAGTAAAAATATATTGCATGATAGTGCATTTTTATAGGATTAATCTTGATTTTTTTAGCTATTTGAAGCAAAATTTGATATATAAATCAATATTCAGTTAAAAACAAGCTATGTATTCTAAAAGATTAAGTACACTGGTTGTTTACTACATAGGTTAAAAGAGTCTGTATCAAACAAAACCATTTGGTTGTGTCTCAGAGTGTAGCTTATGTTAATAATGTGGATAAATGTACAGATATATTTATCAGCTAACGCACATAAAAAAATCTTACATCTGCTAACCGTGATCGCAGCTGTCCTGGTTGTTTTTTAGCAAACAGTCGTATCACCTCAGGAGTTTTGAAAGCTTCACTGATGGCAGCCTGAATAGCCTACAATTGAAATAAGAGAAAAGACTATTGAGATAATTTTTTTAATTTACAATATTACACAGCAGCAGATATTACAATAATTTTAACTAATAATTAGCAAGATGAAAAACTGAACTAAAATTTACCAACTGCATTCCATTAAGTTGATCTACTAAGCTCAAATTTCCTTTCAGCATTTTATTTAAATTTTCTTGGAATTCTTTTAGCTGTTCAAGAGTTTCCTTTTTTGTTTCTTCATATTCATCTGCATCTAGTTCTCCCCTGCAAAAAGAAAAGCTTTGTACTAAAATTATTATAATTTTATCTTTATAAAAAAACATTTCTACAAAATTTTTATCAAAAATACCATTATGAATGTTTGTAGATTAGGAAAAAAAGATTAAACACATAAAAATAAATAAATTCCATTAATGTGTAACAATTCAGATATTTCAATCAAGGAAAAGTGAATGCTGATTTGAAAAGGAACAGAAAAAGTGTCGCACATTTAAAACTTAGAATTTGATATAATACTTTTAAGTACTTCAGAAAATTTAATCTGGTTTAAGAATTGACACATACTTCAGTTCTTCAAGGTCTGTCAACTGTTGCATTAGTCGATCTAGTTGTTCTTCCAGATTATGTTTTAACTTTGTTGTTTCTTGAGCTCCCCTTGAAGCCATTCTTTTGATTTATAGTTAGCAATGATGACCAACTAAATAAGCATACAAAGATTTGATTTGAATAAAATTTCTTAACACAATATTATATGAAAATGTTTCCTATTAACTATTTAAAGCAAAACTATAATTAAAAATGATTAGATTGTCTCAATCATAAGACAATTTGATACAGAGCATAGGTGGTTCCAACCAGAAAAATATTTCATCATGAACAAAGAGAATGATAGTCCCTGCACAAGATTTATGTTTTTTTAAATAAATCTCATAGTTAACTAATTAAAATTTAAAAGAACATTACACAATAAATAAAAAGAAATTGAAATAATTGTTAAAAAACATTGAGTGATTTTTTTTTTTAAATCATCAGCGATTTTGCAAACTGACCCTGACATTTTCATTAAATTTTGGTTTAGATCTTTACAAAGAGATTTTAAAAAATACAGTTTATCTAAAAAATGCCCAAAATAGTAATTCTGCCAAACTTGACCCCTGAGGCAAACTCAAGATGGCTCACTTGACTCCATTAAAAAAAATTTCCAGATTCTGCTGAAAGGTGTGTGATGTACAATGTAAGCAATTAGTTTGGGAAAGTGCTGAGCTTGATGCCGATTCATGGGTGCCTTACACAGTGGAAACTCATGTAAAGGCGCTGGGGAACTGAACCCAGTTATATCTTTCTTTATTCTTTTCAATATTTATTATTTAATCCTTAAGCTTAATGTTTCAGACATTTATCAAAAATAAAAAAAAAAAACTATTTCTGGAACTGTACTTTTCTAAATAAATTTCTTTTATTTGTATTTTTCTTTTCTTTTACAAAATTTTAAAAAGAAGACAAATTCTCTGGGGAAGCACCCTAACTTAGTATAGTAGCATCTTGGTCCTTGGATCCAATGACCAGTCCAATGTATTGACTCCAGCCTAATCAGTGAATAACCACAATTAAGATGAAATTAATCTTTTTTCTGTTAATGATACTATAATTTAAAGTATTTTACTAAATCAAAATAAAATATTGTAAAATATGTTGTTATGTGTTTAGTCATTGGCTCATATACTGATGATCATGATACGTCACTGAGTCAGTCACAGGCCTGACAAAGAGACAATGGTTGAATGGACATGGTCTTTAATGCTAGTTTATTTACCGGGCTTAACTCGATGAAAACTATAATTATAAATAATTCTTGATGTGAATGCACAATAAAAGACATAAGTATTTGCAAATGTATTAAACTTAAATTTTACTTTTTAGCTTTAAATGTTAACTTGGTCATTCGGGTAACACCCATTTAGTGGACCAAACTAACACGATAATGAAATATTCGCATTTAAATTTATTGTCTTTAAACTTTATGCATATTTTCATAAAACTGCATACATGCAACTATCCAACTTATAATTAGAAAATCACAGCTCACACTACTAAAATATATTTATCTTTTAACAGAAAATATAGGTTATTTTTAACTTCACTAAAAATGGTTGAAACAAACCTCTACTTATGATATTGTTTCAGTTTTCGCACAATTGTTGGGAAATGCAGGTGGATTCAAGCGAGAGTAGATTCCCTTTAAAATAGTTATTTTTGTCATCAAATTTGTGTAAGGGGCCGTCCAAAAAGTACGTCACGCTTTTTTGACGATTTTTGACCCCCCCCCCATCCCCCTGTCACAAAGTGTCACAAATCTCGGGAACCCCCTCCCTAAAGTACATCACACTTTCGAAAAAAAAATTAATTAACAACTAAATAAAATTTAATCGAAAACTTAAATCGCACTTCACTATTAAACTGCCTTAAAATATAAATATTAAAAGAACTATCTGATCAATAAATGACTTTAATAGTAGAATAACTAATTGTCAACAGTTGTCTCAGTTATTCTTTGAAACAGTAACTCAATCAATTGAATTTGAACAAAAAAAATTGCAAAAATTAGACTTGACAATTATATGATACTAGTTACAAGTACCCGGCTTTGCCCGGGTTTAAAGTAAGGTTTTCTGTTTACCTTTTGTTTTATCCCTACCCCCTCTCTCCCTTCCTCTCTCTCTCCCTCCCTCCCCTTTCTCCCTTTCCCTCCCCCCTCCCTCTCACATCTCCTTCTCTCCCCCTTCCTCCCTTCCCTCTCTCTCCCTCCCTGCCCCCCTCTCACTCTTTATCTCTCATCCCTCCCATTTCTCCCATCCTCTCTCCTTCCCTCCCTTCTTTCTCCATCCCTCCCTCTCAAATTCCTCTCTCTCCCTCTCTCCCGCCCTCCTCTCCCCTCTCCTTCCCTCCCCCTCTTCCCCCTTCCTTCCTCCCTAATTTCCTCTCTCCCTCTCTGCCCCCTCTCTCTTTATCTCTATCCCTCCCTCTCTCCCACCCTCTCTCTCTCCCTCACTCCTCTCTATCTCCCTCCCTACTCCCTCTCTCCCTCCCTTCCTTTCTTTTTCCTTCCCTCCCTTTCTCTCTCCTTCCCTCTCTCTCCCTCACCCCTTCTCTCTCCTCCTCCCTCCCTCCCTCCTCCCTCCAACCATCCTTTCCTCTCTCTCCCCTACCCCCTCTCTCTCTCTCTCGCTTTATCTCTCTCTCCCTCCCTTCCTCTCTCTCTCTCTTTCTCTTTCTCTCTCTCTCTCTCTCAATCTCTCTTTGAACTCTCTCGGTAATCTGCGGGCTGAGACTTAGTCTCTTAGAGCCCGTGAGATCAGACTTGCTGTGTCTCAACATCTGGAGACTGCCATGGAGCCCGATGGCCAGCAAGCCTTTGACTGGTCCACCCTGTGGTCCGCCAGTCCGGGACACTCGAAAAGCAAATGATCTACGGTTTCCTCCACTTCCCTGCAGTGTCTGCAAAGGGTGTCGACATTGGGCCTCAACCTCCCAAAGTATGCGCCAATAGGACAGTGCCCAGTACGGAACTGGGCAATTAGCGCCTGCTCAACACGCCTGAGCTTCCACCACGGGTCAGTTTTGGACGGCCGCTCCAGAAACTTTCGGACGTTAACTCCGTTCACCCCATGAGCCCAGCCCGAGAACCACTTCGATTGTCCAAAGAGGCAGATCATGGAACGTGCTGCCTCAAATGAGCTCTTTCTTGCACTCACGGGCAGCACTTGGGAATCTGTCGACTGGACTATTGCCTTGGCAATGCCGTCTGCCCTTTCATTTCCGGGCACGTCCGCATGCCCGGGAACCCATTGAAGGGTCACATGCACGTGGTGTTGGGACACAAGACCCTGTATTGCCATCAGCATGGCTTCCAGCAGGAGCGGCCATTCTCCTGTCCCTTTTACAGCTTGGAGAACAGAGAGCGCGTCAGTGAGAATGACAATGTCCAGAGCAGGCAAAGTACCCTCACCAATTAACTCTCCTATGTGATCCACTGCCTCAGTAATGGCTGTCATCTCTGCCTCGTAAGCACAGCGCGACCCACATAGGCCAGCATGGTCTTTCACAAAGCCAGTTTGTGGGAGAGTGATGTGGACCCCAAACGAGGCGCTTGTCCGGCCGTCTCTACTGGATACAGAGGCATCAGTATAGGCCAGTATAGCGTTCCCTGAATAGGTTCCAATCATCTCCATAGCCACATCCGTGATGGTTCGGCGATCCTTTGCGTTCCCAGCATTGGTTTCGACCAGGGTCGTGCGTACCTCGGGCATGTAGAAAGCCTCGCCAGGAGGGACCCTAGAGACTGTCTCTAGCATTAGGCGGTCAGTCGGCAGCTTGATCTCGGAGGCAAGTCTCACTGCGTGGTACACGAAAGACTGCATCGAGAGCCGCTTCCTTTCCACCCAGCCATCGACCATCTCCCTTAGGACCGAGGTCTCCTCCTGCCGCTTAAACCGCTCATACGCGGTTATAACGGCCTGCTCTCTACGGATACCCAGAGGCAACCTCCGAAAGATGTGTGCAGAGAGTAAGCTTTCTGTCAAGTGTAGCTCCCAGGTACTTGGGCTTAGGTTCCAGAGCAAGAACCTCACCCTCTACCTCCAGTCTAAATGGCTCCTTAAGGATACTCGTGCCCATGGTAAACAGCGAGTAGACGGTCTTCGAGACGTTAATCTCTAGCCCCCACATCCTAGTATAACAGCCGACCGTAGTCAGGTCCTTCTGGAGTGCTCTCTCAAGGACTGAGGCACTCTTTCCGGTCTTCCAGATCGCTAAATCGTCGGCATACAGTAGGCTTTTACAACCCAGAAACTCAGGCAGGTCATTGATGAAAGCTAGGAACAATGTACAACTGAGGGCCGAGCCCTGTGGGAGACCCTGTTCGAGGGTCCGTTTCCTCGACACGCTGCTCCCAACGCGTGTCGTGATAGTACGATTACTGAGGAAACTGCGTAACCAAATGTACATCTCAGCGGTGACACCCAACCGCTGTAGCTTTAACAATAGTCCTGGTCGCCAGACTCGATCGTAAGCCTGCCTGAGATCTAGGAAAACTACCGCCGTTGACTCAGCTTTCTGAAAGCCGTCGGCTATTGCTTGGACGAGAAGCGTGACCATGTCCATCGCACTCTTACCCCGCCGAAAGCCTCCTTGCTTTGGGGTAATGAGCCCTTTTTCCTCTAGGAACCACATCAACCTTCGGTTGACCATGCGTTCTGCTACTTTCCCAACACATGAAGTGAGGGAGATAGGACGGTAGCTTTCTGCTTGGTCAGTCTTTTTCCCTTTTTTAAGTACCGGCACTATGACAGCCTCCCTCCACCTCTGAGGGAGTTCTCCGGTCAACCACGTGCGATTGACAAACTGGAGGAGCTTTGCTTGTCCCGCTGCCCCGAGGTGTGTGATCATCTCATTACTGATCAAGTCACTGCCTGGGGCCTTTCTCATGCGACACTTCCTGACTGCGTATGCCAGTTCATTGGCAGAGAATGGGGCTCTGAACGTGTCTCGATTTTCCGTGCCAAACTCAGCCTTCTCTTTGACTCGTCGGACTTTATCCAAAGCCTTGGACAGTGTACTTTTCTTACTCGACTTGCTGACCTCTGCAAAGTGCTTGTTAAGCACTTCGGCCTTCTTGCTATCGCTAGCCGTCAGGCCTGAGTCCGTTTGCAACGGGGCGCCAGTTCTGATCGTCCCAGCCTGGGTCAAGTCTTTCAGTAATTTCCACGTCTTTTGGCTTTCCCTTAGATCCAACTTCTCGCATGTATCAGTCCATTTCTGCTTTTTGGCCTCAGCAGACGCCCTTTTTACTTGCTCAGTTAGTTTACTGTACTCACGGCGCGCCTCAGCCGTTTTCAATCGACAAGCTTTCTTACGAGCGGCTTGTCTTTGCCGAACTAACCTTGCAAGGGCTGTAGTCCAAAATGGTCTGAACTTACGTTTCGGAAGGCTCTTTGGGATCGTCCTACGTGCGGCACCTAAGATCGCTTCAGTGATCTCCTTGTAAACAACGTCGACTGTTCCACACTCGGTATCTACCCTCTCCAAGGCTGCGTCACCTGCAGCCTTGAAGGCGTCCCAATTTGCTTTTGAATAAACCCAGCACCCGTGCTTAGCTCCTGGGTTTCTCTCAGGTGGAGGAATATCCACTGAGACGAGAACGGGTTTATGATCACTACCGACGCAATCTAGCACGCGGAAAGAGGTGTTACAGGCCAGGTCAGCCGAGACGAGTGTTAAGTCGGGTCTCGTTTCGCTCCCACTCGCACCGTGCAGCAAGGTGGGTACAGACTCATGGTCCTGCAACCTAACTAGATTTGTAATATTACAAATCTCCTCAATCCTCCGGCCAGCCGCGTCAGTGCGTTCATATCCCCATGCCGGAGACATGGCGTTGAAATCGCCACATACGAAGGTGCCAAGCAGAGTATCCTCAGCTGTTATTAGACTGAGCTCCGTCTTGGGGGGATCGTACACGTTGACACAATGGTACTTCCTCCCATCCTTATAAACATCCACCGCAAGCGTATCCGTTTTTCCGCGTGGACCGTGGGCGCTGCTCGGCTGAGCATTTAGCGTATTTCTGACCAGGGTCACCAATCCCCTGCAGTTCTTACACCCACAACGGAAGCACGAATAGCCAGTGATGTGGACCGTCCTAAGTCCAAGGATGCACTCTTGTAACATTGCAACATCTACGTCATTCTCGTTCAAAAGCTTTGCGACTTCTAGGCTCTTGGGGATGAGACCCCGGACATTCAGGTGGACAATCCTGAATTGAGCCTTACCAGAGCGTTTCCCAAGTCTTCGCTTGTCAGTTGTGATGCCGGCCACCTCAGGCGGGGAGCTTTCGGCTGCACCCGGTAACAGTGACCTGCTCTCCTCAACTTTCGGCTTCCCGCTGACAGAGCAATCAGCGTTTTTCCATTTTCAGGGCTCTCTCTCTCTCTCTCTCATATATATATATATATATATATATATATATATATATATATATATATATTATGGCTTCACACTTCTTCTAAAATCCTTCTTCATTCATTTACCTTCCTCAAACTGTACAAATCGGGAAGCATGAAAAAACATCAACAATTCTTTGCAGCACAAAGGCACGATACAGCTCCAGCGCGCAAGTTCTATTCGATCATCGGGAAATGACGTCACAGAAGAGTTTTATCTATGGCGCTGTCGAGATTACTTTAATATAGTAAAATATACTAAAATAAAAATTATTTATTACAATTAAACCACCCATCGAGATGAAACGAAACATGTCCTATAACCTTACCCATGTAATTATGTGTACTTGTACTAAATTTCACTATATGTGGTTGTCTGGATCTTGAGTTATAAGGGAACAGACAGACAGACAACAAATGCGTCTTATAAGTATAGAGAAACATCATTTATCTGCTACCTATTCATTTACAATGGGTGAGGTCAACTTTGAGATAATCTTCCGATTATGCATTCTATTGACACAGGATAAGAAGTAGATTAGCGAAACTTGACCTTAACCATTGATTAAATAATAAAAATTGAAACAAAACAATGCGACTAAAAAAAGGACTAGATTGACAAATTATGTGAGTAGCTCTGGTGCTATAGTGAATATGTTTATAGTGGGCCTGTGAATTATGTTCAATTAAAAAAAAATCACTAGACATCATCCATCCATGGAAGTGAAGTGTTCATCCATAGTTACGACTGACATAAATCTTTCCCCATTATCGTTTCCTGGAAGGATAGTTGCAGACAGATCAACTTCATCCTCATCTAGCCACTCAACATTCTCTGAATGTGCATTTTCTATTCTGCCAATAATTGCCACGATTTCTCTTTGCCTTCTAGCAGCGATTCTCAAAGTACGGATGCGTTTTATCTGAGTTGATTCTGGAAAATTTGGGGTTGGCACATTCTCCTAGGTGTCGGGTGGTCGAGTGGTGTAGAGCGCTTGACTGTCGACCGGAGGGTCCCGGGTTCGAATCTCAGTGAGAACCTTAGGACTTTTTCAGGTCCTGGTGAAACCCCAAGTCCACCCAGCTTTAAATGGATACCTAACTTTATGTTATGTTGGAGGAGTAAAGGCGGCGGGGCGTTGTGCAAACTACACAACCCCTTCATATGCCTAGGTTATAGAAACAGATGAATTCTACACTTCATCTGCCCCGATAGCCCTTTAGGGCAAAGGGAACTTTACTTTTTTACATTCTACTGCGCCCGAGCTCTGTGTTATCCTGTATGTTTCTTCAACATTGTTTGTGAGGCAAAGTATAAGTGACAGACTTTGGAAATTCGATCATGTAAGCTGGTTTGCAAAGATGGACAATAAAGATCATATGGTTGTACTTTAAAAACTCCTGTTGATCTTGGCATAATGTCATCAAATTTGAGAGTTTGTGTCAAAAACAATGAAGGAAATTTATGAGCATCTGCATCTGCTTTTTATGAAGCTCTGAGTCCATCAGTTGTTTGGTTGATTGGGATTGGATTTGGAGGAGGAAAGAATCTCGAAGGTAAAACGTTGAAAAATGAGCTCTGTACTTTGTCGCACCTTTTTATTACCTGACATTTCATAATTTGAGTGAAGTTTGAGTGGCTGGTGCGAACATGATGGTCAAACCATTCCTTATCCTTCGACATCAATCCTGATGCATCCAATTCAGATTTCTCAGGGTTGATATATTCTGCAACTGTAGGAAATTGGTCAACAATCACATGCAATCCAATTTCAGCAAAAGTTTCACCTGCAAACATGAAGTTTGTTCTTTCCAAATCTTCATTTATTGATCTGCCCTGCGAATCAAAGTGACTGCCATAAAGTTCATTTGGCAAAATGACACCAGACAGTTAAATGGAACCATTCGACGTTCCACACGATTATAAGCACTTCTTCCTGGTGCACTGGTTGCAAGGAATAAGGCATCAATATTATTTTAACGAAGTGATGGATTACTTCAATTACTTTTTTTGTATTATAATACAAATTCCAAATTTCTTGATCAGATATATAATTATGCAACAGACAACAAAGAAATAATAACACTTCCGGTAATGCTACACATAAAACAATGCTTCGCAACAGTATATTAGCGCTCCTAACTAGCATGGGGAATTGTGAACGACATTGAAAAGATATGCATTTCATGCTATTTTTACATAAAACTAATTCAAGCGTTTCACAAAATTTTTTGAAAATTATTTTCAAAACTGTTAAGTTTTACTAAAAAAAATTAAATTAGAAAGAAAATTAAAAATATATTTTAAAAATGTGACGTCACACTTGGCCTGACCCCCTCCCGTCACAAAGTGTCACACTTTCTTATACCCCCCCTTGGAGTGTGACGTACTTTATGGACGGCCCCTAAGCATTGATTACACTTACAGCAATACGATGATAGTCTACTTCTATACCGTGGTCTAAGCTGGTTTATATGTATCTCCATAATAAAAACATCGGTAGCCCTAGAAGCCTACCGCTTCCCCCCAGGCACCCGCAACCCCTATAACAACACTAATGCTCGTACATGTTTTTGATTCTTTAAATTTCCCCAATAAGATCATTTAGCTCAGTGGTTCCCAGAGTGGTCCCTACGGACCCCCAGGGGTCCCCGGTATCATTCAGGGGGTCCGCGGAAAGTTAAAATTTATTTGGGGGTCCCTTAACAACTTCAGGGGGTCTGCGCAAGGTTTAATGTAAAATGGTAAATTTATGATTCATTTTTATTATTATGAAAATTAAAACAAATAAAAAATTAAATAAACTATTAGCGCCAGTTAATTAAATTAATAACAAGCATGGCACGGTGTGAGATATATGGCCGAAAACACGTTTATACAGGAATGGAATAACGTCGCTGCATACGTTAAGTTGTCTACAATATAAACAAAAACTATAAAATAGTTGTACATCGTACATCGAATTTAGTTCTATGTTATGCTGATACAAAGTGTATAAGCATATTTTCCACGTCTTAGACAAAAAAAAAAAAAGATAAGGATTTAACATTTTTTTCAAACAGTCAAAGAAAAATATTTCAAAATAATGTCATAGGGACTGCTAGCTGTTTCTTATAACATTTTTTTTTTATTGATTGCAATGTTCGGAAAGCTGCATGAAGAACTTATTTTATCAGACGTAAGTGAAGTAATATGCACCGTTTTGCACAAACTTTCGACATTATAAAAATAAGTCCACTGAGTCATAATACAGTAAAATTTATTTATGTGGCAACGAATGTATTTTCAGTGCACTGTGTCCTAAATATAACTTCGATTGTGTCGACATCATTAGGCAGCAAAAAAAAATCTTTGTGAAAGTTTGTATGGATTCCACGCAGTTCATAAAATCAGACGGAATTAGATATTATTTTCTTAACTATGTTTGAAAATTGAAACAGAAGTACGTTGGTTATCTAAATGTGGATGTTTAAATCGATTGTATGCGCTCTTTGATTCAGTGTTGGAATTCCTGGAGCAAAGACAATGATTTGCGACACAATTCAATTAATTCAAAAAATGACATATATATGACTGATTTTTTTGACAAATTTAACGAAACTAAATAAACCAAAAGATGACCAATTAAATTTAATCAAAACTAAAATTGTAATGTCTGCGTTTGTGGCAAAACATTTTCTGTACAAACAAAACTTGGGAAAGATTTCAAAATTGCAAATTAGAGATGAAGATTGTCTTGCCTACTGCCAACAATTAATAGCCTTTCATGCAGACCTGAACCAAAGATTTGAAGACATTATTCACTTGGATAGTCCCGACTGGGCGTTGAACCCTTTCGCAGGTGGCCAAACTCAGATCCCAAATACAGATTCATTCGTACTAATACATGAGCAGCTTATTGAAATATCCACGAATGAGGAACAAATGTTTGAACTAGGATACGACTAATTCTGGTTACAAAAACAGATCCCAGTTTTAAATCCGGCATTATGGGTTATTGTACAGAATTTGTTGACTTTCCGTCTTCCTCTTTGATATAACGTGGATTCAGTGACGTTATGAACCTCATCACAAAAAAAAAAAGACTAGAAATTAGTGCTAGAGAGTATTAGTGGTTGTAACTCACTAACATTGAGCCAGACATAAATACCCTCATAACATTCATCCAAGTCGTTATTTTTTTTCATTAATTTATTTTAAAAAAAAAATTATAATTTCAATAAACACTTCTTCAACAAAATGTTTTTTTTTAATTTGTAATTTTTATACTAAGCATTTATATAACTTTTTCACTTGGAGGTCCGAGGGGAAAGTTTTGACTATAAAAGGGGTCATTGGGTCAAAAAAGTTTGGGAACCACTGATCTAGCTCAAGATCACCAATCACAGCAGGTCACATAACTGAAATAATATAAAGCGCGGTCCGCATAACCAGTGGAGTCATTAGGGAAAAGGGGGGAGGGGAGTGCGGGTCGCAGCGGGTGACACCAACATAGGGTGATACCAAAATGAACAATTCAAATTTCATATCAGAAAGAACTCGGTCTAATCGGATTTTATAACCGGTCATACCTAAAAACATAAGTAATAGCACAGGGTGCCACTATGCAGAGCATCTGGAGCTTAGGTAGACGAATACAATTCTTGAGATGGTTGAGATGCTTTCGAATATGACTCAGTGTTAATAGATCACCTAATTTGATTAAAGAGTACAATCTTCATGTAAAATAAAGCATCCGTATATTATCTATCACCCATAACTCAAAATGAGTTTATAAATGTTCTATCACATTATATGAAGATCCTATAGAGATATAACGGCTGCAAATTTTGTTGGAAGTTGGTTAGACAGCACACCTGACATATCACACACAGACCAGATATTTGATCGCACTCATTTTACTTTGATGAGTTATCCGAAGTTGAGTTTTTAAAAGAGATACAATTAAAGGCTGAGAAGATATCTTAAGGCAGCAGATATTGTCACTATAGGACAGTCAAGGCCTTCTGATCTTGCTTTGTTTTCTATTGAAAGTGATATGGTGAAATATATTGATATCGATGAAGTGATTGACATATTAGCAGCTTGAAAGGAAATTTTAAAATAAAGTTTATTGTCAAAATAACAATAATTTGACTTAGTTTTGCCGGTTATTGCAGTTCTTAAGCGCTTTCACGTTAACTTATAATGTGTATTTTTTTTATCTTATATAATTAAAACTCATCTTTTGGACCAATTAGACGTATTCCATAAACATTACAAATATAGGCAACTATCTATGGTCTAGGGCAGAAAAATTCGAAATATGTTCCATTGTTCACGGTCAGGGTTGTTAGTATCGAAGTATCGGTATCGGCCAATACAGTATCGGCGATACTTTTTTTTAGTATTGGTTGCTGTATTGCCGATCCTTTTTGTAATAAGTATTGTTTTGTGTATCGCCGATACATTTTAAACGAAAAATTATCGATACTCGATACCAATACTTTTCTATTGCTACTATTAGCAATTTGCAGAAAAACAATAGCGATTTTAATACATTGTTTTAAGAGTAATCTACATAAATTCAACCACTGCTAATAATCACCCGTCACGCAAAACGTGAGAGGACCGCTAGCGGCCCTATAGCGGCAAACTTGTCGGTCCGCTGTAGGCTGCCACTGGTGGACCGACAGATTTTTGCCCATCGGCAATCTATCGGTCCGATGTCGGCACCCGCTTAGCGGCGTAATGGCGGCCTGACGTCGGTGTACTATTGCTTTTATCCAGCGGTCCTACAGCGCATGCTTTCTGGAAATATTCATGTATATATTTTTTTAAACATAATATTACAGCGCATGCTTTCTGTGTATATATTCTTTTAGTCGTCGTCTCTACCGATAGTGTCTTGTAGGCGCCGATCGCAGCTTCTTTTACTTGTTCCGCTACTTTTGATTCCGTGTTTTCTATAACCTATATTTAGCTATAAAGGTTTGAATTCCTTAAATAGAGGAAAACGAACTATTTTTATAATTTATTTTTCTGCGAATTTTGGAATTTAGTGGATTTTGTCAAGTTTTGGATAAATGGATGAAATTCCACGTATATTTAGATAAAAATCATGAAGATACATTTTTAAATGGTCATAAAAAGTGATATTGATATAGATTTAAAATGTATTTTAATTTGCATTCTTATGTAAAATAGTTAATCAGGTGATTTAAATGAAAGTATGAATGAAATAAGTCTGGTTACGTCACTATGGAAAACCATTGAAAGATAAACTATCATCACAGTAAATAATTTTTTGTTCATTATAAATTCTAAAGAGATGTTACCCATTTCTCTGTCAGTTAGTGAAAGAAATCAATTTCAATTAGGTACAGCTTTTCTCTAATTAATTTTTTAAACAAAGAAACTGTTTTTTGAGTTATCTTAACTCTTCCGTGGCCTATGTTTTTTTTTAATTATCATTAGGTTGCTCTGTTCAATGAAGTTTTTGTTCATTTAGAACTTTTTAAAATACCCTTTCTCTCTGAACTCTCTCAGTAATCTGCGGACTGAGACTTAGTCTCATAGAGCCCGTGAGATCAGATTTGCTGTGTCTCTCAACATCTGGAGACTGCCATAGAGCCCGATGGCCAGCAAGCTTCCGGACTGGTCCACCCTGTGGTCCGCCAGTCAGGGGCACTCGAAAAGCAAATGATCTACGGTTTCCTCCACTTCCCTGCAGTGTCTGCAAAGGGTGTCGACATTGGGCCTCAACCTCCCAAAGTACGCGCCAATAGGACAATGCCCAGTACGGAACTGGGCAATTAGCGCCTGCTCGACACGCCTAAGCTTCCACCACGGGTCAGTTTTGGACGGCCGCTCTAGAAACTTACGGACGTAGACTCCGTTCACCCCATGAGCCCAGCTCGAGAACCACTTCGATTGTCCAAAGAGGCAGATCATGGAACGTGCTGCCTCGAATGAGCTCTTTCTTGCACTCATGGGCAGCACTTGGGAATCTGTCGACTGGACTATAGCCTTGGCAATGCCGTCTGCCCTTTCATTTCCGGGCACGTCCGCATGCCCGGGAACCCATTGAAGGGTCACATGCACGTTATGTTGGGACACAAGACCCTGTATTGCCATCAGCATGGCTTCCAGCAGAAGCGGCCATTCTCCTGTCCCTTTTACAGCTTGGAGAACAGAGAGCGCGTCAGTGAGAATGACAATGTCCAGAGCAGGCAAAGTACCCTCACCGATTAACCCCCCTATGTGGTCCACTGCCTCAGTAATGGCTGTCATCTCTGCCTCGTAAGCACAGAGCGACCCACATAGGCCAGCATGGTCTTTCACAAAGCCAGTTTGTGGGAGAGTGATGTGGACCCCAAACGAGGCGCTTGTCCGGCCGTCTCTACTGGATACAGAGGCATCAGGTTCCAATCATCTCCATAGCCACATCCGTGATGGTTCGGCGATCCTTTGCGTTCCTAGCATTGGTTTCGACAACCGTATGTTACATCCAGTTGTATATTACACCCAGTTGTATGTTACACCCAGTTGTATGTTACACCCAGTTGTATGTTACACCCAGTTGTATGTTACACCCAGTTGTGTGTTACACCCAGTTGTGTTTTACACCCAGTTGTATGTTACACCCAGTTGTATGTTACACCCAGTTGTGTGTTGCACCCAGTTGTATGTTACACCCAATTGTATGTTACACCCAGTTGTATGTTACACCTAGTTGTATGTTACACCCAGTTGTATGTTACACCCAGTTGTGTGTTGCACCCAGTTGTATATTACACCCAGTTGTATGTTACACCCAGTTGTATGTTACACCCAGTTGTATGTTACACCCAGTTGTGTGTTACACCCAGTTGTGTGTTACACCCAGTTGTGTGTTACACCCAGTTGTGTTTTACACCCAGTTGACACTGACAGTAGAATAAAAATTCAGCTCCACACAAAAAGTCACGTTGACATGTTTTATAAATTTGTATTAGTCAATGTTTTCATTTCCACTATAGGTATCATAGATGCTTAAAAAAATGTTAAAATATTCAAAAGAATCTCTAAGACTGTCCGACGTTGCCCGCGGTCTACTTCTAGAGTGTTTGATGTTTTACAAGTCTATTGCTTTCTTCCCACCTAGTCTTAAGTCGACTATTTGACCATTACTTGTCTTAACCCTAATGGCCAGACATCTTTTATATCACAACATCGAAGGGGATGGGCTTCAGTCTCTAAGCCATTCACTAGCTCCTACCAGAGAGTAGTCTCAATTCTGAAGTTGACAGAAAAATCTCTATTATAACAGTCGCTATTATAACAGTCGCTATTATAACAGTCACTATTATAACAGTCGCTATTATAACAGTCTCTATTATAACAGTCGCTATTATAACAGTCACTATTATAACAGTCGCTATTATAACAATCGCTATTATAACAGTCGCTATTATAACGGCGCTATTATAACAGTCGCTATTATAACAGTCGCTATTATAACAGTCTCTATTATGACAGTCACTATTATGACAGTCTCTATTATGACAGTCTCTATTATGACAGTCACTATTATGACAGTCACTATTATGACAGTCTCTATTATGACAGTCACTATTATGACAGTCACTATTATGACAGTCTCTATTATGACAGTCACTATTATGACAGTCACTATTATGACAGTCTCTATTATGACAGTCACTATTATGACAGTCACTATTATAACAGTCTCTATTATAACAGTCACTATTATAACAGTCTCTATTATAACAGTCTCTATTATAACAGTCTCTATTATAACAGTCTCTATTATAACAGTCGCTATTATAACAGTCGCTATTATAATGCGGTCGCCATTTAGACAATCGCCGTAATGACAGCCGCCATTCTGATTACGTCGCTCATTTGAAGTCGCTGTTTTGATGGTCGCTATCCTGCCCGAACACCAAATTAAACGTACCAAATCAGCGATAATATGTTTTTTTTAATTCTTTATAAACTATTGAGTAAGTTAAAACACTTTAATCTACTATTACCTTTTTTAAACGGATTGATAACAATGTTGTTTTAATTTTGTCTTCTAATGAAGTCTTTTGCTCAGTTTTATAC
Organism: Bulinus truncatus; assembly: GCA_021962125.1. Taxonomy (NCBI): domain Eukaryota; kingdom Metazoa; phylum Mollusca; class Gastropoda; family Planorbidae; genus Bulinus; species Bulinus truncatus. The sequence continues at coordinate 296,371 of JAGDYQ010000433.1, forward strand.
AGATAATAAGTTAGATTTTCAAGAAATACTATTTTTTTCAAAACTGATGCAATCGAACTTTGAGAATATGAAAAAGTTATTAAGACAGATAATTTAAGTTTATTTTCGTAATAGCTATCAGGTAATATAATTCAGCAAATGTCATATATTATTGTCCTAAGGATCTAAGAATTTCGACAAATAACTAAATAAAAACAGAGCTGAATTTATCAATCCATCGGAAATAGCTAAAATATAAATGGGCTTGCTCTCAAGAGAAAAACAAATAACTATGTGTTAATATATAAATTATTACTTTGCTGTCTAAAAAAATATCTAGTAAATTTGTCAATAACTGTATCCCGATAAAGAAAAAAAAATAATATAGATTAACTATAAACTTTTGTAATACATTTCAACATATGGATAATAGATGGATTTCTTGTAAGCTTCTAACATAGGTTAAATTACTCTTTCCTACTAAAACACTTGAAAACAAAGGTAATAAATCTATATAACTCAATATATATACATACGATCAAGAAAACAAATCTGAAGCCTTCGATAATTAAAATTAAGCCCACAAAATTTAAAAAAAGAACAGTCATACATCACCTCGGGAAAACAGAATCTAATGCTGTGAACTATGTAAGCTGTGCTGTGTAACCAAGATCAGAATTATCTACTAGGGCATGGGTTCTCATACATTTTGTACCACTAAATACGATTGTGGAGAAATAATATAGTCAGAGTTTGATGTGGCTGCCAGCACAGCCTCCATGACGCCATTATGTGTATATGTCATTTCTACCCACAACCGATAGTGGGTGAAACATGTGTTATATTTTAGCAGTTGTGAAATCAGTCTAGTTTTGGGCATCGCAGTATGTGGATGCATGTTGTAGTTTTATCCAGACAGTAGTTACTGTACTCCCCCCGAGTTCACCATTATATGTCAGTTGATGTTCATGAAGTTATATTATAGGAATTAAATATTATTATTGTTACTTACAAATGGCGTCGACTTCGTATATTAATGTTGTTCAATGTTGTTGTAACGTCTACTACAAGTTAATAAAAAAGGAACTCACAACACCGATCCTGATCCATTCTTAGAAATATTAGAAACTCTCAATCATTGCATTATGAAGTCAGTTTTTTTTTTCCTCTATAAATCTTAAATACACTGGATCAATTAATTTCTAAATCTCATATTTTTTTTTAATGAGCTATATCATGAAGACCAGTTAACTTGACTATGGAGCGGCTCTTGTTTTGATTTCGCAAATGAAAAAGCCTAAATGTACCTGTCATCAACAGCTTGGCCGCCCCTGTAATATTCCGTCATAGTGCTATAAAAAACAAATCAGTTAAGCAAAGAAGAAAACTTTAACTAATATTAACAGTTGCATTAAGCTTTGGCCTCTATGTTTATGAAATGATTTAATCATCAAATAGCTTAGACAGGGCCAGTGTAGTCACATGTTTCAGTTTAAGTGATAAAATAGAAAACAAATCTTCACATGGAACCGTTTGGGCAGCAGATACAGCATTTGTTTTTAGGTATCTTATCAGAGACTGGGGTAGCTTCCTCTACTGTGAAAGGCCCGTGGCATTTTCAATGTGTCGGTCCTTTCTGTATTTATCAACAATATAGGGGCAGCAGTTGGCACATCTTCAGAATGTCATGAGAGTTCCGGCATTTGAGTTAAATTTCTTGTTGATAGTGATGATCACCATCAGTCTGGCCTGACCCTTTCGTTATATATATTCCAGTTGCTGCCGCACTTACTGATAATAAACAAACTTTGTTTCAAAAATCAGACTAGAGATAACTTAAGATTCCAGAAACTACTAAAGTGTACATGTGGCAAAAATGCACTTTCTGAATTCGGTAATCAAATACGTAATCGAACCGAATATAATTTTAAAAGTAAAAGCCATTATACTGTACATAATTTAACTAAATTAAAGTCTCACGAAATGTGAGTGCGACGTATGTTGCGTTGCCGTGCAGAGGGGGGTACATACAAATTAATCGGTTATTGGCGTGGTGTCCTGTGATATATGTTTTAGAAACCCTACACTAAGAGCTGTGTGCATGGGCTAAATATAGTTCGAGTTACGTTTTCCATGAAGGCTTTGGGTGATTAAAAAAAACTAATTCAGATGAAACAGACCGAGACAGATTAAATGCTAATTATTGATTATTAAATATCAATATACATTTATTGTTTCTCCCTCTATAAACACACACACAAATGTGTACGCGTGTGTCTATGTGAAAGACTGAGTTTCTAAATCTAAATAGTTAGGCAAGTAGCTAAAAAGATATTTAGTCAAATAGATAGATAGATAGATAGATAGATAGATAGATAGATAGATAGATAGATAGATAGATAGATAGATAGATAGATAGATAGATAGATAGATAGATAGATAGATAGATAGATAGATAGATAGATGGATAGATGGATAGATGGATAGATGGATAGATGGATGGATGGATGGATGGATGGATGGATGGATGGATGGATGGATGGATAGATAGATAGATAGATAGATAGATAGATAGATAGATAGATAGATAGATAGATAGATAGATAGATAGATAGATAGATAGATAGATAGATAGATAGATGATAGACAAACATACATAGACATACAGACTTACAGACGTATAGGCAGACAAACAGATAGATAGATTGATTGATAGATAGTACCTTTTTTCTTCAATCTCATTATTGACATTTTTGCACTAGTTTGCGTTAAGAATATTAAAGTAGACGACTGGTCTAGCTAGGATTCGAACCCGAAACCTACCAGCATGCATATCTTTCTCAGCCCCCCCCCCAACCCCCAAATGACAAGAAAAAAAAACACATATTAATTAAAGCATGAAAATTGCTACATAATCCACATCAAAGAATTTTACGATATAAAATACATGTCGAGTATTCATAAAAGTTCCCTTAGCCCTAACGGGCCATCGGGGCAGATGTAGAGTAGAATATATCTGTTTCTATAACCTCAGCATATGAAGGGATTGTGTGGTTAGCACAACGCCCAGCAGCCTTTACTTCCCCAACTTAAAGTCAGGTACCCATTTAAAGCTGGGTGGACTTGTGGGACGACTTTGTACCAAATTTCACCTGGAAAAATTCTGGGCCTCACCGGGGCTCAAACCCAGGACTCTCAGGTCGACAGTCGAGTATCTACACCACTAAGCCATCCATCCCATGTATTCATAAAGCTTCACCCAAAAAAAATGTGTAAATAAGTTGAAATATCACTTACGAATTTTTTCTTAAAAAGGAAAGCTTTATGAAAAAAAAAATGATTATAGAGCAGTTATTCTTATTATTTTTTCTACCTTCTAATTGTTTCTTTTCCAAATTTAGATGTCTTTAATCATAAGTCTCTATTTAGTAACTCGGTAAATCGAAGTCTGCACTTCTTTCAGTAGTTGGATAGTAGGTCGATTGTCATTAACCCAGGCCCGTTCTTAAAAAATGAGAGGCCGTATCGGAATAATTTAAGTGGGGTTTGTACCAATTTTCTTGCTGCATGAGTCCCAAATAATTCTTCCAGTCAATCAAAAGGCGATCTTACATAATCGTTTCATTTTATAACATTACTATTTGATTATTTCTATATATTTGTATGTCTACTTGTTATATGGGGGGGGGGATATTTCAAACAAACTTTTTTTTTAACTTTTGTTAGAATGTATTTAAAAGTAAAAGAAATACTTCCTTAGGTTTAGATCATACCACTATTTCTAGAGATCAAATTGACTCAAAGAGTCAGCGCCAATATGGATGAACCAATGCAAGCAATGAATACATTTTGAAATTGTGTCATTTCATTAATATAAGAGATACATTTTGTGCGCTCACACTTTGTGTCCCTATCACAATGATGTATTTTTTTTTTTTGAATATTAAATAAACATAAAAGACGCATTAGTGTACTGCAATCAGACATTCGTGTATTTTTTTGGGAGGACACAGTAAACAAAGAAACATATCGGCTGAGATTAACATTTAGTTCTAAATGACGATGTAAACAGTATCCGATAAAAGAGATAACATCAATTACGTATTTATTGAGGGGCGAAGAGAAATTCAAGCAAGATAAATTTATTGCTAACAGATTGACTAGTGGTCGTGGCCAACAACCTTTTGTTCAATATGAACAGATTTAGTTCAGATTTGTAAATATTTTGTTTCTAATGGAGGCAATTAAAACTGTTAATCCTTATGTTCTCTGCCATTCCTTGTTATAAACAGAAAAAAATGGTCATAAACCAATTTAAATTATGCATTTTTTAAATTCATTTTTTAGTGTTACTGAGTTAAAATGTTTACAACGTCTATCATCATTTTGCCATTATTTGTTGGAAAAAGATGAACTTTAGTGGCATCTAGAAAAACATTAAACGAAGATACATTTATTGCAGATTGACCTCTGGGTGTGGCCGAAAACCTTTATTTAAAACTATTTGATGTGATGTTTGTGCGGTTAGTGTGGAGGCAAATTTCAAGAAGAGGTTTTCACTATTTCAAAGATATTCTAATTACTCTTTAAGTGTTGATTAATATTTGATCGAAGACGTGAAAGAATAACACTTTGGTGCGGAAAGATAATCTGGCAAGTTTTACAATAATGTGACGGGAATGCAATGGATCTATTCAAACCAATTTGTAGAAGGGTCAAATATAATATTAATAGCAAAAGCTGACCATAATTGTTTACAGGGAGATTACATTTTCTACGAACAGATAAAGTTAACACAGGTCGGGCCTTTTGACACTTTTTTTTAAAATAGCTAAGTAATTAGTGCGGAGATAATTTTCAAGTTGAGGCACATCTTATTTTTTTCGACGATATTACTTTTATTTAAGGATAATTTTCTGTAATTAGTATTTTCCCACGTGCAATATTTAGTTATTCATAACGCAGTGGCTACGGTGACATCAAGACGGAGTTCGTATTTTATTTTTCCGGGTTACATCAGTAGATATTGCTCCACACCCTAACCCTATCCCTAACCCTATCCCTAACCGTAATCCCTAACCCTACCCCTATCCCTAACCCTAACCGTAATCCTAACCCTTTTCCTAACCCTAATATAATTGCCGGTACCCGAAAAAAAAATGAGTACTCCAGTTAACCCTAATATAATGGCGCTTGATGTAACCGTAGCCACTTGATGTAACCGTAGCCACTTCGTATTCATAAATCTACAAGCTTGACAGCAAAGGGAGAGAAGATTTCGAAAAAATAAATTATATATTAATTGAATTGCTTCCCGTTAACCACTCTCAAAGCCTAAAAGACTAAATGTTTTGTTGTTGTTTAACTAACTTACATCAAAGAATAGTTATTGTTTTCTCTTTAATACAATATTTAAAAAAAAATTCAATGAAACTTCTTATTAAATCTAGACATTTTAGCGGAACAAAAAACTCCAAGAATTGAAATCTGGAATAAATACAAAGCGAAATACTTTTTACTTATGTTTTTAATGGAAAGAAAATTCACCTAAAGACTAATAATGGATAAGAAGCAAAACACCGATATAAATGTGCTGTAAATAATCCATCATTTTGTCTAATATATACATGTAAAAATAAATTGTAATTAATACTTAAGGCAATAGACTGTTTAATTCTTTAAAAAAGTAAAATGCATGGAACAAAAAAGATTATAAAACAAAACTTTTTAAAAAAGAAAAGAATGATTCTCATTAAAAACACACATAAAATAAGAAAGAAACAAATAATTCATTGTACCATACACATAGTTATATAAATTATCATTATCCTTTAATCAAAGCGTGGTTGCTTACATTAGCTAATAAGTATCACCAACGCTTATATTTTTAGTATATGATAAATCTTTCATTACTCATAGACTTATCTTCACATGCACTAACACGTATCTGTTTTACGCTTATCTTGAAAGACATACTTCTCTTTCTATTTACAAGACTTATCTTTCTATTGCACAAATCATTAATTAATTACTTTGCTGTACACATAGCTTAATATTTCATCTCGAACTTACTCATCTTAGTGTACAAAGAGATCGATATTATTGTACACATAACGATACTTAAGTTTTGTGCACACTTATCTGGTTAAACGTACAGAGCTATCATTCATACATAGAAACGTATCATACGCACACATAGAGGAAAAAACAAAGTATTACATAAGGTAAACTACTACATTGTTCAATGATCAACGGTAGTCAGTTAAATAAATAATTTAACGAATAATAACTACCAAACTCACATTTTTTTCCTACATACATTCTATATGTTCGTTCTATACTTTTATATCCAAGGGTAAAAATAGATTTTAAAAATGTCGCCATAGTAATTTGTTTATTATTAACACAAAATTGGCATTTATCTAAAGTCGATTAAAAATATTCGCAATGATGTAATTTCTAACAAAGTCATCCAGAATATATATATATATATATATATATATATATATATATATATATATATATATATATATATATATACAGAGTAGGCCAAAAAAATGAGAACATTGCGTAGACGGTAATATAATTATACCAAAGTTTATTTAGCTGTACGCTTAGAAAAAATTGTTGATAAAACAGGGAGGACACATTGAACAGGATTTCTGATTAGCTGAATACTTTGTAAAACAAAAATTACATGAAACAATATAATTAATTAAATTATATTTCAAAATAATTGAATTATATGATGTTCTGAATTTTTTTGGCCCATTTTATATATATATATATATATACTTATGTATTTGAAAACTCACATAAAATATCTTGAATTAAAAAAAGAGCCCTACATCTAAAATAGCCTAAGGGCCTTATCAAGTCTAAATCCGACCCTGGATATAAACAAATAGTGTTGACATTATTTTAAGAATTTAAAATGCAAACATTTTGGAAAAGATTGTATGAAAGGGAAGGGGGGGGCACTTTGACGATTGTTTTAGTTCTATTTATGTCCAAACTTTGTTCGTTTTTTTTATTACAAAAGTTTAATATTAGTCGCAACAACTTTACCAACGTCTCCGTGAACAACAATTCCTTGGTTGGAAGCGTTTTCACCTCTAGTCTGTTGAAAAGGTCTAGCTGAATCCTTTGGAGTAGCTGGTGGTGAAAATGGTGGAAAACCTTGTATTGATGAATACGGTGGTGGTGGTTTCCGTTTTACACCATAAATTCTTTCATTTTGTTTCGAAGTCCGGACGTTGTCACTGTCTTCCACTCTGTTTCCGTGTTTTACCTTGCAGAAGCAGCAGCCGGCGTTCATAAGTAACATACTGCTAGGACCACCATGTAGAAAACATAAGATGGATAGATGGTTACTCCAGATCCCAGAATTTCCTTCAGAGTCTGGTCGTTGTACAGTTTCATGAGGAACACTCCACATGTAACTTCCACCAAGAAACCTGATTTGTATAGAATTGCGTACGCATGTAGGATAGTTATAGAGATTAGGATAAATGTAGACATACAACTGTAGCTGGTCGGACTTTTTTCGACCTTAGAAGGAGGTTGACCCCTTCCATTTAAGGCCCGCGACACTTCCATATTGTCCTTACTGTTCAATTTCTCTAAGGAGCGGCGTCACCTGACTGACATAGTTCAACTCTGTTTGACTCTCCGACGCCCCCCCTCCCCAGGTTTACTTTCTAGAGTCGTCCCACCTTTAGCTGTTTTACAAGTCTATTGTTTTCTCCTCCCCACCTACTCTTTAAGTCGTCTATTTGACCATTACTCGTCTTAATCCTACTTGCTAGACATCTTTTATATATCATAACATCGAACGGAAATAGTCTTCAGTCTCTGAGCCCAACTCTATCTCCTAACAGGGAGTGTTCTCATTCTGAAGTTGACAGTAAAGTCGCTATTATAACAGTCCGTTACAGTCGCTATTATAACAGTCCGTTACAGTCGCTATTATAACAGTCCGTTACAGTCGCTATTATAACAGTCCGTTACAGTCGCTATTATAACAGTCCGTTACAGTCGCTATTATAACAGTCCGTTACAGTCGCTATTATAACAGTCCGTTACAGTCGCTATTATAACAGATCCGTTACAGTCGCTATTATAACAGTCCGTTGGCAATCAGCGCTATTATAACAGTCCGTTACAGTCGCTATTATAACAGTCCGTTACAGTCGCTATTATAATGCGGTCGATATTTAGGAAGTCGCCGTTTGAAAAGTCGCCAACCTGATTACGTCACTCTTTTGAAGCCGCCGTTATGACAGTCGCCGTTATGACAGTCGCCGTTATGACAGTCGCCGTTTTGACAGTCGCCGTTTTGACAGTCGCCGTTTTGGCAGTCGCCGTACAGTCGCCGTTATGACAGTCGCCGTTTTGACAGTCGCCGTTATGACAGTCGCCGTTATGACAGTCGCCGTTTTGACAGTCGCCGTTATAACAGTCGCCGTTTTGACAGTCGCCGTTTTGTCAGTCGCCGTTTTGGCAGTCGCCGTACAGTCGCCGTTATGACAGTCGCCGTTTTGACAGTCGCCGTTATGACAGTCGCCGTTATGACAGTCGCCGTTTTGACAGTCGCCGTTATGACAGTCGCCGTTATGACAGTCAACGTTATGACAGTCGCCGTTACGACAGTCGCCGTTATGACAGTCGCCGTTTTGACAGTCGCCGTTTTGACAGTCGCCGTTATGACAGTCGCCGTTTTGACAGTCGCCGTTATAACAGTCGCCGTTTTTGACAGTCGCCGTTTTGACAGTCGCCGTTTTGGCAGTCGCCGTACAGTCGCCGTTACGACAGTCGCCGTTATGACAGTCGCCGTTATGACAGTCGCCGTTATGACAGTCGCCGTTTTGACAGTCGCCGTTATGACAGTCGCCGTTATGACAGTCAACGTTATGACAGTCGCCGTTACGACAGTCGCCGTTATGACAGTCGCCGTTTTGACAGTCGCCGTTTTGACAGTCGCCGTTTTGACAGTCGCCGTTATGACAGTCAACGTTATGACAGTCGCCGTTACGACAGTCGCCGTTATGACAGTCGCCGTTTTGGCAGTCGCCGTACAGTCGCCGTTATGACAGCGTCGCCGTTATGACAGTCGCTGTTTTGACAGTCGCCGTTACGACAGTCGCCGTTATGACAGTCGCCGTTACGACAGTCGCCGTTTTGACAGTCACCGTTATGACAGTCGCCGTTACGACAGTCGCCGTTTTGACAGTCACCGTTATGACAGTCGCCGTTATGACAGTCGCCGTACAGTCGCCGTTATGACAGTCGCCGTTATGACAGTCACCGTTATGACAGTCGCCGTTATGACAGTCGCCGTTACGACAGTCGCCGTTATGACAGTCGCCGTTATGACAGTCGCCGTTATGACAGTCGCCGTACAGTCGCCGTTATGACAGTCGCCGTTATGACAGTCGCCGTTATGACAGTCGCCGTTATGACAGTCACCGTTATGACAGTCGCCGTTATGACAGTCGCCGTACAGTCGCCGTTATGACAGTCGCCGTTATGACAGTCGCTGTTTTGACAGTCGCTATCCTGCCCGAACACTGAATTTTCCACTCAGCAAATCTTTTTGCCCCCTCTTAAAATAACAGCTTGTCAATCTCGCACCACATGTCAGGTCTAGTCAAAACTCATGTGTAGTGTTACCAGACAGGTATAATAAATGAAACACAGATAAGTCAGCAGGTAAAAGCTATACTGAACTCATCTACCTTGGATATTGGTCCCTTATGTCATTTGTGAGATTTGGCTAGGGTAGACACAAAACAACTGGTCAGTGGAACTCACTGTACAAGCATGACGAGTGTATGTGAGAGATATAGTGTCGGTCTTTTAAAAACATTAATGTGCTTAGAGCTTAAGGACATTAAGAACTCACACGTTACAGAAATATACACTGTACCTAATTAAACATATTTTAAACAGTTTATAAACGAATGACAGGGTCGTGTAGCCCGGAGTCGAAAAGTCTGGAACCAAAATTGTAATAAATTAGCTTGGATTTAACTATCTAATATGAATGTGCAATGACACATATAGCCTATATATATATATATATATATATATATATATATATATATATATATATATACATCAAACTACGACAGAAGAATGAGTACAAAGGTCTTATCAATTTTATTTATTGATTTTCCCCTATTTACTTCGACGATTAAGAAACTTTTATATTTGTATTATTTCGAGAAATGGAATTACGCTCACACGGATTCTCAATCTATTAATTTGACATTTTAGTCTTTCGACACCCACAGGTGGGACAAAATGTCTGGTGGACAGATGGTCAACAATTGAACATTTAGCACAGATTCCTGACAATATCTGTGAGGTTTTTTTTTCTTTTTTCGTAGTTGTCTGAACTACTAACCTGTAACCTGACCATAAACTGTTCTGAAGATTGGTATGGCGGTCATACAATGTTTTTCTTCACAGCAGATGTCACCGAGGATGGTGATGAGACCAATGATGACATTCAGACTCACACAGGCAACTTCTATAGTCAGTGTATAATTTATAAAGCCCGAGTAAGCTGCAAAAGGAAAAAAAATAAAATAAAGAAATTAGCCATTTTATAGACAAACTGATTAACAGTGACGACCGGTGCCGAACCAAGGGATTTAGGGGGCCCGGGGGGGCTTGGCCTCTTTGGGGGCCCCTACATTTTGACATTCGACGACACCATGACATGAGATAATGTACTTAATATTTAATATATAAAATATATTTTGGGGCCCCCTCAAGATGTGGCCCCGGGGGACTTTCGAATTTTGACCCCTCCTCCCCCCACCTCTGGTGACGACTATGTAAAACACACACACACCCCAAATCTTCTCACTTTTAAGAGTATGTATATCTGACGGCCAATGTCTGCTAGGCGGCCAATAGCAGCCAATGGCCAGCTATACCGGTAAAGGTTAATATTAAACATAACAGCGGAAACTGTTTAAACATTCCTACATTTGTTTTTCAGTGAAACTATAAGCAGTGCATTGTCTCTTTTTATTGTATTTGGTTTGTTGAAATTTATTTTGGACTCAACATTCATGTAGGTATTATAAAGCAAAATAAAATATTTTTTTTTTTTTTTAGCTTTTCCCAATGAACGCATAAAGTGCAGTATTAAGAAATTGTACACATGATCATACAAACATACACAAGTTCATAGATGAATACATACAAAATCACTTCATATCAATGTACGTTTTATTTCTCTAAGGCCTAAGGGACATATAATCTAGTTTATGGTGAGTAAAAAAAAAATGGTTTTAAATCGTTAGGAGGGGATGGGGTTGTCACATGACACCTCGATTTCCCGGACAACGCCGAGTATATAAACAGATTATTTTTAAACTCGTGGCTGATTACAGTATACTGAACTAAATGGGTTTTTATGTTAGTTTATATGTGGCAATATATAAAATAGATCATTTGTATGTATAGGTTGGCACCCTGGCTTATATATTGTGGTAGGTGTAATTGAACTAAATATTAGTGCTATATAATCTCTTTTTTGTGTTGTTTTTAGGGTATTTTAATAAAAAGCTTATTTTTCAACAACAAAAAATATTTTTTTTCTTTCATGCCTTCAAAATTAGAAGACATATGGGAATCGTCCATTTCATTATTTCCACTCATTTGTAACTAATTAATTTCATAATACATGTACATTTAAATAATTTTTTAAAAAAATTAAAAGAAAATATATTCTCTGTATGTAAAGGCTGTAAATCTATACCAACCTGTCTTGTCTCCTTTCAAAAAGATGTCAGCATACGGACCTGACGAATTGCGTTTATTGTACGCGCTCAGAAATGTAGAACTGGCGCTGTTGAAATGAAACACATATTCATCCGCCTTGTACCATGACGGCAAAACTAGACCGCACACCAGAAATATCAGAGCTGACACATTCAGAAAAAAACTGGTATTTCGCCATCACTTTGCGTGGGCTATCTGTGCAAGAAAAAGAACAGATTAGTCCACTCGTTATATATTTAGAGACTCGTTCACATGTCATCTAACGGCAAAGATGATAATTATATTCACTCACCCTCCTCCCTTACCGACTCATTATTATGTAACAATACCCAACCCCGACCAAATCCCCTGAATTGAATCATGCAGCTGAGTGTCAAAAGGTACTCCTCCTACTTTCTCTCTCTCTCTCTCTCTCTCCCCCCCCCCCCACCTCCACTATTGGATAGATTTTTTTTCCGCATGACAATAATAGATTATTATTATTATAGCAACTTTTAGCGCATCAACACTTAATGAACACTAATAGTAATATTTGAATAATATATGTTCAGCATCAGGAAAATCGTATGTATATGTTACGGCCAATGTCTGCTAGGCGGCCAATAGCAGCCATTGGCCAGCTAAACCGGTCAATGTTCATGTTAAACATAACAGCGGAAACTGTTTAAACATTCCTACAGAATGTAGAAATGTAAACAAACACGTATTCAAAACAGAGAAAACTACATTTTAAATAGAAAGTGTGTTTTCAAGTTACATTTCTAACGTATCAAGCTTACCTTTTGTGTTATTTTTTTTTAAATTGATTCTTAAAAAGTAAATATGTAAAGTTTTGACTTCACCACAAAGTACGCGGAATAAATCTGAAAGAGTCTTCACACTAGGAGACAAGGGATTTATAGGTACTAATAGGAATGCCGCTTTTTGATTGGAGGGTAGTATCCAAGCAATGAATGCAACAACCTTCCTAAAACATAATACTTTGAATCGAGGGGCTAGGGTAATTTGATTTTCAAATCTAATAAAAAAACACCTTTCAAAGTTTAATAAAAAAAAATATAAAAAATGACACTCTACTATTCACTAAAACGCTTTCACTGAATATTTTATTCTAGATAAATACGTGTTTATAAATTTTCTTAAAAAGTGAGGAATGTGTATTATTGTGGAGAAATAGTATAGTCCAGGTTTGATGACGCAATTCGGTAGGCTCCGCCCACCACAGTATCTATGGCGTCATTCCGCCCTCTCACGCTGTAGTTTACTCTGAGTTCTGGTGTATATGACAGTAGGGAGCATGCGCCTTATTTTAGCAGTTGTGAAATCAGTCTAGGTTTGGGGCATCGTAGTATACGGATGTATGTTGTAGTTTGTATCTAGACAGTAGTTATTGTACTCCTCCTGAGTTCACCATTAAATTTCAGTTCATGTTCAGGCAGTTATATTCAAGAATTAATTATTATTATCATTGTTACTTCAAATGGAGTCGACTTCGTATATTAACGTTGTTGATTGAAATTCTAACATCCACTACAAGTTATTAAAAGAACTTTGCAACATTATTTGAAGAAGCCCGCAACAATTACTACTATAGACAGCTCTTTTCTCTTCTAAGTAGCGCGATGCTCATGTTAGGTGAAATGTGTTAAAAATATTTTTTTAAAAAAACGTGTTTGGTATTGTTTATTTATTTTATTATATTATACGCCTTCTCATACACTTAATTATTTTTAAATTACAGTTAGATATAAACCTTTTCAAGTGAACAAATAATGAAAAAAAAAATATATAAAACTATTATGATTGATAGCTATCTGACAGATGGGTACATTAATAGATAAATAAAATGTTGGATAGATATATTTACAGAAGGAGGATTAGATTGATTGATTGATTGATTGATAAGTAAAATAATGTAATCTTAGCTAAAAATATAAAAGGACAGACATACAAACAGATATTATATATATATATATATATATATATATATATATATATATATATGTATATATATATATATATATATATATAGATATATATATTAGATATTTATTTATATATATATATATATATAGATAGATAGATAGATAGACAGACAGACAGATAGATAGATAGATAGATAGATAGATAGATAGATAGATAGATAGATAGATAGATAGACAGACAGACAGACAGACAGACAGACAGACAGACAGACAGACAGACAGACAGACAGATAGATAGATAGATAGATAGATAGATAGATAGATAGATAGATAGATAGATAGATAGATAGATAGATAGATAGATAGATAGATAGATAGATAGATAGATAGATAGATTCATATAAAGACCTTAATTGCTATGTGAAAGTGATTCTTTTGTAAAAATATATATATATATATTCGTGAATGTATCTAAAAATAAACCTGACGTTCTCTCCTATGTATGACGAAGTTCGAGGTAAACGAACATGTAATGTTACAGTTTATTTCTGAATCAATCCCAAAAGATTTTGACTTTCAAACGAATTTTTTAATCAATTTCTCTTCTTCCTTCCTTTGACACTTGACAGGTCTGGGAAGTAATTTGCGTCTTCAATAGTGTTTAACCCGGGGAGTATAAACTGGTTAAAAAAAAACTGCATATGTAGAAGAAAGTCAGTAGAGTGTTAATATTTATTTGGGTTTTTTTTTTTTCAAATTGTATTTTTTAAACAATCAGCGCTATTTAAAACACGTGACTGCGGTATACTTAAAGGTATCTTTTATAATCCACAATAATAATTTCTTAGATCTTGAAAATATAAGACTCACTTAATGGACTATTGAATAGAGAGGTGGACTCACTTAATGGACTATTGAATGGAGAGGTGGACTCGCTTAATGGACTATTGAATGGAGAGGTGGACTCACTTAATGGACTATTGAATGGAGAGGTGGACTCACTTAATGGACTATTGAATGGAGAGGTGGACTCGGCTTAATGGACTATTGATTTAATGGACTATTGAATGGAGAGGTGACTCACTTAATGGACTATTGAATAGAGAGGTGGACTCACTTAATGGACTATTGAATAGAGAGGTGGACTCACTTAATGGACTATTGAATAGAGAGGTGGACTCACTTAATGGACTATTGAATAGAGAGGTGGACTCCTCCCCATGCCCCCTCAAAAAATATAAGAAATACTTGACTGGAAAAAATGATTTGAAATCTGAACAGCTTGGAATTCCAACAATTTTGTATGGATTAAGTTCGTTTCCCCCCTTGTAAATCGCCATCTGAATGTCTGTATTTGTGTTACGTCATGAAACATGTGTATATGTCGTTGTGTATTACTTATACATAATAAATTAACTGTTTAATATTTTGCCTCACAAGTTTAAGAGATGTCATAAATCTTTCAGGGTGAAGCAGGACAAAATGCTTCTAAAGGCCCATTTAATTCATCTGATGACGCAGTTCGTGATTTTGAAAAGAAATTCTATGATAAAACAAAAAACCGATGGAATGAAAGAAAGAATTTCTCCCCTGTCCCTGGCAAATACACTTTACTGGACATGGCAGGCAGTGAGGAGACTACAGACGAGGTGGACTCTAAGGTATGCTGATAAAAACTGCAAAACTTTGCTAAAATATGGTATAGAAAGTAAGGGTAGTTATAATCAGACAATTTTTAATATGAAACATACATTTTAAATTTCAGTCAAAAGATGTAGTTAATAAAGTGACTGCAGAGTGTAATCTAGATAAACAAACACAAAATCTAATAAAACTTATCTTCGACAATGACATGTTTAAAGCAGCTTTGAAAAATTTAGACATCGATATCAACAAAATGCCTCTGGGGAAACTAAGTAAAACACAAATTGCTAAAGGTAATATTATTACTTTAGTACTTTTAAAACAGTTATAGCTAATCCAATAAATTACTACAATTAACATCTAAGATTTATTCTGATTTTGAATAACATTTATTTTTCTGTCAATGTACAGGTTTTGAAGCTTTAGAAAAACTGGAAGAAGCTATTACAAAGAAGCAAACCAAGAATAAAATAAATGAACTTACATCTAATTTTTATACAATAATTCCACATACATTTGGAAGATCAGTTCCACCAGTCATTGATTCATTAGAAATGGTTCAGAAAAAATATGACATGCTTGCAGTAAGATTTTCTTTTCACACCTTTAGAAATGTGACAAAATAATTAATTAAAAAAAGTTAATTTAACTGAAAAGAATGAAATGAATAACTTGATAAATCGTCTTTAAAGGTTTTGGGTGACATTGAATTTGCACAGTGTATTAAAAAAGATGAAGGCAGTCAACAAAATGCAGTGAGTCTCTCAATATAAAATCTCTATTTACTATTATTTGGATAAATTGTAAGTAAAGATCGACTTTTTAAAAGTAATTTATTAAAAAGATAATAATAAAAATAAAGAAATAATTTACTCTATGTCAAAAATAGCATTTATGATTGTGGTAATGTTGATTTTTATGTTAATCGATCAATGATAAGAATGACGTACCAGTTTCAATGCTGATTCTTAAATGATTAACAAAAAGTTTTTTTTTATATTAGATATATTATGTTAGATGCTATTGTTATTTGTTACACCCAAACAAATTGATATTAAGATGAGATTTTACTCTGCACCTAGCCCAACAGTAATGCACCTCATCCCTTGGATGCCAACTATGGACTACTTAACTGCAAACTAAAACTCTTACCAAAGACTTCTAAGAATTACCAGGTGGGACTTTTCTACAAATCACTTGAACTATGAATTAATTATAAGAGCAGAGTTCTACAAACTTCAACTCCTACCAACCATTTTAAGAAATAACCAAGGCCTGCCAAACATATTTTAGATTAAAAGAATTGATTTTTTAAATATTTATGCCCAGATTATGACAGAATATAAAAAGTACATTTTGTTTAGGGTTAATAAAATGACCAAAATCACAATTTATGAAATGGATTACTAATGTGATGGGTTTGCTTGTTTTTACTGTAACGGTTTTGTAGTCAGTATCTACAACTATGATCAGTTGAGATATGTGTTTTAGTCAGACTCATAGCAGTAACGGTGGCTTTGATTAGTTGAGATGTGTGTTGTAAGATTGCTTATAGCTGATAAAAGTGACTTTCATCAATTCAAATGTGTGTTCACAGAAAGGAAATCTGCTTCTTAACTCTCTTTTCATAGTTCATGATGTGTGTTTTCCACAATAGATTGAACTGAATATTAAAAAGGACTAGCTTTGCTATGCTCTGAATATTTTTACAGTGAACTCTTTTTCAAAATAGAAATAAGAGGCTCTGAGATATAATGTTATCTTTTCATCACATTGTGGATGAATTCTAGCTGACATTCAGCAAGACTTTCTGGAAAAATTAATGTAGGACTGATAACTTGTTCCTTGGTAAGAATAAGTCATGAGTTTACTACCAGTGATAAAATTCTTTTGAGAGAAACTCACTAAATTGGGTTTCTAGTTCAGCATGACGAGGTTTGAGACAATATGAGAATGTATCCAAATGCATGACTGTTTTCAACCTCATGCAAAGAATGCAGTATAGCGGTGCACTACCTTTCTTTTGAAAACTCGGTGACACAAAATAAGCAAATTAAAACCTGTTTTATGCAATTATAATAAAAGGGATCCTGAATTTTATTAGGCCCCTATACAATGCTATAATGGCTAGAGGGAAATTAAAGTAAATGTATTATATTTTTAGTCAATCGATTCTCACACTGCAGTTCTGTGTAAATGTTTTCCAAAGTAATAGAAATATAGTATTAAAAAAGTTTTAAAATGCAGATATGGTCCCAAGAAGCCTCTTCATTGGCTCCATACAATGCAAACCCAAGAGATTTATCACTGGCCACAAACTGCATCCCTTCCAGCTGCTCTGAGTGCAAACCCAAAGGCTTTCTACTGGGTCACAAACAGCCCATCATCTTTGGCGCATACAGCCTAGCATAGAGAACACTAAATTAGAGATGCTATTCTAAAAAATAGCATTGTACTTTACTGAGTTTAAAGTATTTAATAACTTCAATTTTATTTATTTCTTAATAGTATTACTGCTTTATTTTGAATAAGTAAACTGCATAGCTAAATTTATGCTTTTGATTAGCCAGATTCTAGAGAAATATTTTCAAGCAACAAAAGGTGCCTATTCACGAAAGTTGACACTCTTAAACATATGGGAGGTGGACAGAGATGAGGAGGTAAGATATTTATCATAGCGTACTTCAAGCTTTTTTATAAAAAAAATTTAGTGATTATTATTACTTAAGAAGACAAGAAAACAATTATTTAAAAAAATAATTAAACTGAACAAGTATTTTGTTTTTTAATTCATTCTCCTTTAATAACTTAAAAAAATGATAATGAGTAAAAGAAATTTTTTTTTTTCATAAAATGATGTATGACAGGGTAAAAGATTTGCTGCAAATGAGAACATTGACTATAGAAAGCTTTTGTGGCATGGCACAAATGTTGCTGTTGTGGCAGCTATTCTCAAGACAGGCTTGCGCATTATGCCCCACAGCGGAGGGCGTGTAGGGAAAGGAATTTATTTTGCCTCTGAATACAACAAATCAGCTGGTTATGGTGAGTCATTATAGCAATTCTTAAGTATGTTTAACAAAAATAAATAACTAATACTTTTTTTTTTAGTTTTAATGGCTGATTTTTATTCATGACTTTTATGTTCTTGATAAAAATCATACTTTTAATTTCACAGTGTGCACTGCACAAGGTCAAGGTATTTTGTTCTTAAACGAAGTAGCTTTAGGAAAACAACACAAAATAACCCTTGATGATCCTAGCCTAACTAAAGCACCGAAAGGATATGACAGTGTGTTGGCTTGTGGTCAACGAGAACCAGGTAACAAAAAAGCATAACTTCTTTATTTAAGGTTTAAAATAATATACAGATGTATTAAGAATATGATGTACTTAAAAACTTGATATTATTGCAGCCAGCCTGTTTCTCTACAGCATAGTAAGTGTCAGAGAACTAATAGTGGGTGTCTGTCTTATTGTTCAATTCTATTTTATTTTAAACTTATGAAATAATTCATACTATTCATTTCTACTAACATTTGAAAACAAAAAATATTTCTTTGATAGTGGCTTGATAACAGATGAGTTATCTTATTTTCTGAATCTCCTTGATAAATGTTGACTTGGAAAATGTCAAATATTTGGCCTACTGATAACTTCAACATAAGCTTCAGATAGTCTATCATAACATTCAAAATTAAACAAAAGCTCAACGATAATGTAATTTTAGTTGATCTTGAATTTTGACTCAAATTGCTTTCAGGTTTATTTTCTTCGAAATTTTCCCTTATCAAATGCATCTTTGTCAACATAGCTCTAATTTTGAAATATTCAGATCATTTACATAGATACATTTATATTCTTTTAAAACATTGTCACTTGTAATAATATAATCAATCAATCATGGTTGTCCCTCATCTTTAAGAGCCAAATGACGTTTTATCTGGCACAAGCTATTGCTGAAAATATATGAGAGAAAATTAACTAAGCAACAATGCTATTTAAATGTTCTCTGTCTACAGATGCTAAAGAGGACACAATTATTAAATTTGAAGACCATAATGTAATTGTACCACAAGGGAAGCCCAAGAACATACCTTCCTATTCAGACAGTAGCTTCTGGCAGTCTGAATATTTAGTATACAGAGAAGATCAAGCCCGAATGAGATATTTACTTCTGTTTGATATGTAAATTTAAAATTACATTTTTCACAGGCTGTGGAATTTCTAAAAAAAAAATGTTTAATTTAAGTCATATTATTTTCTTTAGAACAATAATTGAGTTTTTTTCTTCATTGAGATTTTTAAGTTTACAATAATCACATTTTTTAAGAGGGCATTAATTGTACAATGGAGTTTTTAAAGAAATCTGGAAATCAGTAATTGACAAGTCTTGCAAGATAAAAAATAATACTACAAGGAAGGGATAATATTAATACATAAGGAAAGAATTTATAGTGTACTTGATGACATGAATACACTAGGATACTGTAAAGTTTAGAATTTACCCCCGCCTTCACCATCCCCATTCTACTCCACATGTAAAACTTTAATTTCCCTTTCCAAGTGTGTGATCTATCATAATTGACCATTAAACAACTTTTTGCAACCCAAACTCCCAACTTCTGATATGATTCTTGCTAAGGGCTAATTAATGCATAACAAGGCACCCTTTCTTCCCTTGATCCAGGTTTTTTTATGTTAATATTAAAGTAGGGATTTTTACCTAGTGATTTTTGAGTATGGTGTTTCCATGCTTAAAGATTAGATATACTTACTTTGTATGGAGTAGTTAGCTGGAGATGTCAACAGTAATTATAGAGTGAATATTCTTATTGCCAGTATAAAGAATTGTCAAAAGCTGTACAACTATATTTGAATTTTATTAAAGTTCTGTATGTTCAGAGTTTGTTTTCTAGTATCTTTGTTGTAGTCGTCTTTTGTTATAAAGTTTCCACTGCCATATATAAGTGTTACATATTGGCGAGCCTGTAGCCCACAAATAAAGTCTAAGGCTACCTAAACTGTTTTTTTTTTTTTAAACCAAAATACTTCGCACCCTTGGTCACTGACAAACAATAAAGCACTACTGAGCTCAGGGAAAACCTCAGAGTCAATTACATTCAGGGGCGAGGAGTCGATTGAATGAGTGTAGGACAAAAAAATTCACTTAAAATTACGCAAATATATGTATATATGTATATATATTACAGCTGCTGTTCGATTAAAA
This sequence comes from Bulinus truncatus, assembly GCA_021962125.1. Taxonomy (NCBI): domain Eukaryota; kingdom Metazoa; phylum Mollusca; class Gastropoda; family Planorbidae; genus Bulinus; species Bulinus truncatus. The sequence goes on from JAGDYQ010000433.1 coordinate 316,948, forward strand.
TAATTGATCGAAATTAACGCATGATTAAAAATTTTAATCGCAAATTAACGCACATTTTAATCGACACAATATAATACAATTGTTTGTATTCAAACTAATATGTCATGATATCAAAGCATAATATTGGCATAATAAACAAGTCATTTTAATTTACGAAAGAGGTGTAATGAATTATAACATACATATTAAGCATTAGCATATATGTCTATTGAATTAGCTATTGAGACCAGTTTATGGGCATGTATCAATCACGTCAATGATGCGAATTGTTTTCTTTTTATTTAACAACAATGTCTAACCTTTTTTTATCGTACTATAGTTCCGAACTAATGACGTATGTCCCTCCCTCCCTGTCATAATTTTCTTCACTTCGCCCACACCTAAGTCTGTTTACCCTACCCTCCACTTCCCATTCCAAAAAAAAAAATACACACGTCATTTATATCTCATGTAACTTTTCTTTCATAAAATAATACCATAGCCAGAAAATTGTCGCTCACTTATTATTAACGCGTTTTTTTTTTCTTTATTCCACCCCCCCCCTTTCCCCACCAAGTCACATTTTTAACACTCTCTCCACTTAAAGATGTCCCAAAACAAGTTGATTTACTTTTGATCATCCTTTGAAGTTTTTGCGCTCGTCGGTGTCTATAAATGTTACTCTTATATTCTTTTATTCATTTACTTTCTTACTATCAACTATTTGTTCAATGTTTTAGTGAACAACATCAAATATTGTTAATGTTTTAGTGAACAACAGAAAAGAAATTTTTTTTTATATGTCTGTCAGTTAAATTAATAAGAAAGTATCTTGTAAAATGACACTCTTTAATGTTACCGTTTCAAACGTTCAAAGCAAAATTTTGATAGGTCGGCTTTCATTTTTGATCTTCTGTTGTTCTTTCGTGTGTCAACATTAAAAATTCTTTCTTTCGTTTCATTTTGGTTATAGCAACAGTTGTATGCGAGTGTTTGCCGGCCTAACTCTTGGAAAAAAATATTTTGATGTTTTTATTGTTATATACAAAGTACAAACGAAAATATGCCTTTCTTTCCATCATATCGACACCGCTAGTTTCAGAACGTTAATAAATATAAAATATTAAATTTAGCTCAGTGTTAATATGGCCGAAATAAACAAAGTAAAACACTCATAGTATCAACATGTGTATTTATTTGACATTCCGCCATGTTGGTCCCACTCCGCGAAGTTACATTCCTGCCGCTTACGTCACGGCACTGATCTACATCATCAACACTCTCCTTTCCTTAACATGCTTGATATCAACTGAACATAGAAACAATTAAAATAAATCAACATGAACTAATGAACAATTACAAATTTCGGAGTCGTATTATACAGCAATTGAGTTTTACGAAGTCTCATAGTCATTTAGCCATTTTGGCCTTTTTCCTTCTCTCCTTGGCCTTGTGGAATCTCTGGCTGTCACAGGCGACTTTGATGTTCCCTGGTGTGCCATAGGTTCTGTCGATTGCGGTGACCTAGGAGTGTGGTCGACCGCTACTGGTCTTTCTGGTCCGTCTCCTTGTGTGTCTGTTCCAGTCCTTAATTCAGGCCACCAATCGTCGTCTTTCCTTATTGGTGTTGCCCTCGGTCGTAAATGGACTCTGTTTCGTGTGTACACACCACCGTCTTCGCCTTGCATTCTGTATCGTCTCCCTCCGTCGAATCTCATGACTCTTCCAGGTTTCCAACCCGGCTTCTCTGGGTTTTGGTAATATACCTCTTGACCCTGCTGCATTGTCGGCAAATCTCTGACTGTCCGATTATAGTATCTTTTCACCCTCTTTTTGTATGCGTCCTTTCTGTTTTGCATATTTTCATGTTTTCTCTCCCGTCTGATCGAGGGGATCATAGTTCTGACTTCCCGCCCGAACACTATCTGTGCAGGACTTAATCCCGAGTCTTGTTTCGGTGTGTTTCGCAACTCTAATAATGCTTCATAAATGTCTTCTTTTCTGTTATCAGTCTTAATCATTATCTGCTTAACGATCTTTACTGCTGCTTCTACTTTTCCATTGGCCTTATGGTGTCCCGGGTCAGACCGTACATGTTGGATGTTCCATTTGTCCAAGAAATGCTGAAACTCTCGGGACACGTATTGTGACCCCGAGTCCGATACAATTGTTTTTGGTATCCCATACCTAGAAAAATGCGATTTTAATTTTCTGATTATCTCTGTTGCTGTCGCCGTTCTCAACTTATCGACCTCTATGTAGTTTGACAGATAGTCGACTGTCACTAAATATCGCTGACCCTTCAGTTCCATTATATCAGACCCCACTTTGTCCCAAGCCTGTTCTCCTTCTTCGTGCTGTATCAGTGTCTCTTTGCTGTTCTTGGATTTTAACCTCTGACATTCATCGCATGCGTTTGCCATTTGTTTGATCTCATTCTTCATTCCTGGCCAGAACACACTGTCCCTTGCTCTCCTTATCATACTGTCGTAGGCCAGATGTGCAGCATGTAATTTGGTTTTTATTTCCTTCCTGAGGCAGGCTGGAATAATTATTTGCTGTCCTTTGCACACGATGTCATCTCTAACTGAAATCATGTCTCTGTATTCAGAATATGGCAAGACTCCTGCCGGAAGGCCAGTCTTTGATTTGGGCCATCCCTCTGCAATCAGCATTTTAAATTTACCAGACACTTCATCCTTCATAGTCTCCTCTCTCACCCTGTCGATCAGCTTATCATGACTGTCATCCAACGTGTGTCCTATATTGAAAACTTTGTTGCCTTTTTCTTCTGTTTTTGTGTCCTTCTGTGTAGGCTCTATTATGGGGCGTGACAAATAGTCAGCCATTTCTATTTTTGATCCCTCTGTCCATATGAATTTAAAATCATATCTGTTTGCTCTTAGTAAAAGTTTTTGTAGTCGTAATGGCGCTTCACTTAGAGGTTTCACCACGATATTCTTCAGCGGTTTGTGGTCATTGAAAATGACCACTTCTCGTCCATACACATATTGGTCAAACTTCTCTAGCCCATACACCACTGCAAGCATTTCTTTTTCGATTTGTGCCCATTTCATCTCTGCCTCGGTCAGCATTCTTGAAGCAAACTCTATTGGTTGCCCTCTCTGCATGAGGACACACCCTAATGCATCTTTGCTACTATCGACTTGTAGCTCGAGTTTTTGGTTCGGGTCATAGAATCTTAGCACAGGCACATTTGACATCTGTCTTTCGACGCACTCAAATGCCCTTTTGCACTCGTCGGACCAGTGGAATTTTTTGTTCTTTTTTAATAACTCACAAATCGGCTTCATTGTTTGTGACATATCTTCCAGAAATCTGCTAAGGTATTTTACCATTCCACATAGCCTTCTGACCCCTTGAACGTCTCTAGGTTCAGACCGATTATTGATGGCTTCTACCTTTTTCGGATCTACTTTGACCCCTTCTTTCCCAATAACATACCCCATGAATGTTATTTCCTGGACTCTCTGGATGGTTTTCTTATCATTTAGTTTGATGTTTCTTGTTCTACATCTTTCTTGTAGTTTCTTGAAATTCTCGTCATGATTTGTTTCTGCCTCTTTGTCTGATTTACCCCAGCCTATTACTACTATGTCATCTGCCACGTTGACACAACCTGGTAACCCTTCCAATGCTTGAGTTAGCCTTCTTTGGAAAAGTTCACTGCTGACTGAAAGTCCAAAAGGCAATCTGTTCCATCGAAATCTCCCAAACGGCGTAGTTGTTAATTTGCTGGATTTCTTATTTAATTTAATGTGGTAAAACGCTTCTTTAAGGTCTACTCTAGAGAAGACTTTTGCATCCTGAAACTCCGGCAGGACATCTTCTAGTGTCGGCAGTTTATAATGCTCCCAGCGGAGAGCCGTATTAAGTGGTTGTGGGTCAATACAAATTCTCAACGATCCATCTGTCTTCTCCACCAATGCCATCTGGCTGACCCAGTTGGTAGGCTCCTCAACCTGTGTTAGTATGCCTCTGTTTACCAGTGTTTCTAGCTCTTTTTTGACTTTCTCTTTCAGTGCAAATGGTACACGTCTGCAGGGTAGTACCTTTGGCTGTACCGTGGTGTCTACTGTTGGTGATGCAGTCCCAAGGTCCCCCAGATCCTCTGGTTCCCCAACAGTCACTCGGGCTATGAACTCTTCCTTGTTTACTTTCACCAAGCCTAGTGCGAGTGCTGTTTTGAACCCTATGAGACATGTGAGCTCATCCTCTACCACTGTGAAATCAACGTGGTGTTCTTTTCCTGATCTCGGGTTTCGCAGTTTCAGAGTGGCTTCTCCAACTGGGACCAGCTTTGTCTTGTTCCACATTGACAAGACTTGTCTCGTTTGTCGAATGTTCTGTGGTGGAACATATTTCTCACAAATGGTGTTTACATCAGCCCCTGTGTCTACCTGGAACCTGACCCTTTTTTGCCTTACCTCCATGACCACCGTCATTCTGTCCCTGCCTTTATATACGCCATTTAATCTGAGGTCGTCATTATCAAACCACTGATCATCCGCTGGGCTATTACCCACATAGTTGACTGTCAAACATTTTCGTGCGAAGTGGTTTTTCTTGCCGCACTTATTGCAGCATTTCCCCCATGCCGCACAGGCTTCTTTGGACTTTTCGTGGTTTCGTCCACAGTAACGACACTCCCTTGCCACACCCCCAGCGCTCAGCTTCTGCTGTCTGTAGCGTCCTTCTCTCTGTGGCCTAGCTTCCACTTTTTCTATCAATGTTTCCGCCTTTTCAGTCATCTCCTTTATTCCCTCTTTTGTCGCCTCCGAGACCTGGCAAATTTCAATAGCTTGCTTCAAATTCAGTTCCCCCTGTCTAAGCAATCGTTCCTGCACTTCTTTGGGTACTGAGAATACTATTTTGTCTCTGATCATTCTATCCTTCTCCTTGAAGTTGCACTGATCAGCCTTTTGTCGGATATTAGACAGAAATGTTCTGAACGGTGTCTCATACCGCACACTCCAGAATCGATATGTCTCTAAAACTTCGTTTTTCCTTGGTGTGCAGTATTCACCAATCCTGTCCAATACTTTCTCAGGGTTCTTTTTATCATCTTCTGTGTCGAACTCGAGTTGATCGAATACTTCGATTGTCTGCGGTCCCGCACATTGAAGCATTATTGCAACCTGCTGTGCCTTACTTTTTCCGTTGGCACCGGTCGCTTCCATGTATACCTGGAGCTGTCTTTTCCATCGTCGGAAATTTTCGCCGACGTTTCCGTCAAACAGTTCCAATTTCTCTGGTGGATGGAAATTCTGTTCCATCTTGTTTTGTTGCTATTTTAATTTCAATTTACCAATAACAAATTTCTATAATATCTTCCTAGAAATATTCTTGCATCTAGGTTTACCTTTACAGCTCCAGCTGTTTCACTCGTGCTACCATGTTAATATGGCCGAAATAAACAAAGTAAAACACTCATAGTATCAACATGTGTATTTATTTGACATTCCGCCATGTTGGTCCCACTCCGCGAAGTTACATTCCTGCCGCTTACGTCACGGCACTGATCTACATCATCAACACTCAGTAACACAATAATTCTGAAAAATACTTACAGTGTCCTGTGTACTGATGTTTGCATAGCATAGTCTAGACCATGTCTAGACATTGATTTCAAGTGTCATGAAACTGTTAGTACAGCTGATGCAAGACGCTGTATTTTTAAATGCGATAAAAAATTGGGCGCAAAAAATGGTGATACAAAATTTCTAACATCTTATTATTTTGACCTAATTATAACAAAGTTCACCAAACACTTGTCGTTCTTTTACCTCCACCAGTACACTACAGTACCTCCACCAATACACTACAGTACCTCCACCAATACACTACAGTATATAATGTAAACTAGTAAATGAAACTTTTTTTCTTTTTACATCGACCGGGAAGGGAGCAGGAGGTTCACTTGTCGAAAGGCTACATAACAAAACATCATCATTTTATATTACAATTGGGGCTTTGTCCACGTACTTGGGGGTGAGGGTGTGTAAATTGTGACAGGGTGGGGGTAGGATCTACTTCCAATAAGTGAACGGACTTTAATTTCAAATTGTTGCGTGAAATTCTGTTATTTATCGATTTGGTGAACTTTCAGCATTTTGGTCAAATTAACGCATTGTACGTGTTGCGTTAGAAATTTTAATCGCAAATTTTTTTTGACGCGTTAATCGCAAATTAACGCTGTTTAATCAGCAACCCTAATATATATATATATATATATATATATATATATATATATATATATATATACCAAGTTGCAAGTACCAGCTTTGCCTGGGTTTAAAAAAAGATTTTCTGTTTACCTTCTGTTTCCTCTCTACCCTCCCCCTCTCCCTCCCTCCCCTTTCTCTCCCTACCTCCCTCCCTCCCTCCCTCTCCATCTCCCCCCTCCCTCCTCCTCTCTCCCACTCCCTCCTTCTCTCTCCCACTCTTCCTCCCCTCCCTCCTTCCCCCTCTCTCTCCCTACCCACCCCATATCTCCCTCCCCTCCCTTTCTTTCCATCCCTCCCGCTCCCATCCTCTCTTTCCCTCCTTCTCTCCCCCTCTTCCTCCCCCTCCCCCTCTTCCTCCTCTTTCTCCTCCCTGCCTGCCCCTCTCTCTTTATCTTCCTTTCTCCATCCCTCTCCCCTACCCTCCTCTCCTTCCCTCCCCACCCCTCTCCCTCCATCCCTTTCTCTTTACCTCCCTATCTTTCTCTATCCCTCCCTCCTTCTCTCCCCTCCCTGCCCCCCTCTCTCTTTATCTATCTCTTTCACTCCCTTTCTCTCTCTGTACAATTTCTGGATCTTGATTTTACTTACCGCTTTTGTTTAGTAAATTTTTCTGTAAAACGTTGTGTTCCGTGTATCAAAAGTAAAAAAAAAAACTACTTTATTATGCACAAAGGCAAGTTGGTGTGACATGATACAGCACCAAATAAAAAAAAAATGTATCATCGGCGCGCAAGTTCATATAGCATCGGGAAATGACGTCACAGAAAATTTTTATTTATTGCGATAGCGTTCCCATTACCGATAATATACTAAAATACTAAAATAATTAATTACAACTAAACTACCCATTCAGATGGAACGAAACCTGTTTCATGACCTTCCCCATGTAATTATGTGTACGTGTACCAAATTTCACGTTATTTGGTTGTCTGGATCTTTAGTTTTAACAGACAGACAGATATACAAATATATATATATATATATATATATATATATATATATATATATATATATATATATATATATATATATATATATATATCAAGGTCGTAGCTGATAGTGACTCATTAACAATTGACAAAAATTTGCCTTTAAAAACTTGGAACAGCCCCCCCCCCAAAAAAAATAATACTGGCTACGGTAATATATATATATATATATATATATATATATATATATATATATATATATATATATATATATATATATATATATATATATATATTAGGTGTCCCAAAAAATCCAAGTTTTGAACTGTTCAATGCACACCCTCTAAAAAAGTTTCTTTATGGGCCACAATTAGCAAAGGAAAAAATTCAGTCCATTTGGGTAAAGTTTAGGGGTCCCTCAACCGCTTCAAAATTATGTGCTTGAGCTGAAAATCGCGACATTGATTTGATACAGCTTTATTATTTTATTTAACTTGACAAAGAGTTAAAGACTAACAATCAATAATATTATAAAATAATAATATATGACATATACATATAGTTTTCATATTGTAAATGAAATTATTTAACAAATTAGCTGAAGATGTTCGAAGATGTCAGTAATTTCAACAGCAGTTTCGCAACCGTTTGCGCGTTTAGTTAGTTGTTACATTCGCCTAAGTTCGTCACGGCGGCATTTTTTATAGTCTTTTCGATGCTTCTCCACCACTTGAAGCAAATATTGCAGTTGTACTTCATCCTTTGTTGTTGTATTAAAGTTCTGAATTAGGGCGACACCACGTTCAGCACAGTCATTGGTGCAGGGCAAGTTGCTGACAAAGTGCGCTGCAGCTTTAAATGACTGTGATTCTGGCCACAGCTCGATGGGCTCAGCAAGAAAGCTGTCATCAATTCCAGCAGTTTGAAAGAAGTTGCGCGAACAACATAGCTCTGCAGCACTCTGTGGAAGGGATGTGATTAAGTGTGGGCCTCTATCATCTTTGATGTTCAGCACCATTTGCTTTTTCTCATCAGCATTAAGCAAATTCGAGAACAGCGCTAGAGTTGCAAGCTCTTGGCTTAGATACCAGGAGTGACGTTCCATCATCTTCAGGCCAACATTACGCAGCTTGTCATCTTGATAGTCTCGGAGACGTTGAATCAAGTAAACGTCATTAATTGGTGCATCTGCAGCAGACCTTGTTGTAAACCATGACTGGACATACACCGAAACAACAAACCGATTAAAACGCTGAATACCTTGCAGTTCACGAGACGTCAGATTAATAATGGTTTCGTTGCCATCAAACAAGAGTTCAATCTTTAAGGAGTAGATAGCCTTCGCCATCCAGCGGGCCCTGTGAAGAGCACCAGGTTTTCTGATGATCAACTTAACATCCAGCCCAACCATGAATGCAGCAAGGCAAAGAAATTCCTTGTAGTCATCTCTGGGTTGAGTTTGAACCAACTGCTCAGTTAAAAATGCCTTTAAGGAAGCTGATGCTGACATCATTGGAGATTCCCGTTTTTGTGGTTGGTGGCTGTTAAGTTTGGACCAGTTTGCTCGGAATCGCTTAAAGATAAGGATCTCTGGTCCAGTTGATGGTCCTAAGCACACATTGAATGTGTCCGATAGCAGAACTTCAAGCATGTGGTGTCTACATGCAAGCCACAACAAGTTTCGTCCAATGTGGTTCTCCAGTAGAGTGCATGCACCTTTCACTCTACCAGTATTTGATGCTGTCGTATCAAAGCACATTCCCACGATGGTGGAGTCAGTGTTCCACGACTTCAGTTGTTCCACAACAGCGTTTGCAGCTGCTTCTCCCGTCCCAGAAGCTAACTTTGGAACCCCCAAAAGCTTCTGACTGCCATCATCAAGTGAGGTTAGGAGAACAGGCAGTCGATCAACTTGCTCACATTCAGCACCAGCTGCACCACCTGTAATATCTGGAAGAAGTTTCCCATCCCAGTGAACTACTGCCTTTGAGCTGCAATATTCTGCCCTGATTCTCTCTGATGCTTCTGCACGACAACGCTTACGGTGACGATGGACAGTACTTTTTGAAAGTACAGAAGATGAAGTGGAACAGCTTCCAAGTCACATGACCAGTGATGTGACATTGGTATGGCAGGCCATTATTTCAAAAGTAAAATTAATAAAGCATAAAAATATTTGTCATATATTGCTAACATGAGGAAGTTGAACTAATCTTCTGGACCCTTGAGGGACCCCTAAATTCGTTCTGAATGAGGTACCATTTTTGGGACTATTGCAGCTAATTATAAGGAAACTTTTAAGAAGATGTGCTATTTGAGATTTAATGAATTTTTAAAAATTTGAAATTCTGGGACACCCTAATATATATATATATATTATATATATATATATACTTATAAGACGCATTTGTTGTCTGTCTGTCTGTCTGTTCCCTTATAACTCAAGATCCAGATAACCAAAAAACGTGAAATTTGTTACACATACACATAATTACATGGGGAAGGTTATAGGACAGGTTTCGTTTCATCTGGATGGGTAGTTTAATTGTAATTAATTTTTTTTTATTTTAGTATTTTACTATATTAAAGTAATCTCGACGGCGCCATAAATAAAATTCCTCTGTGACGTCATTTCCCAATGATCGAATAGAACTTGAGCGTTGGTGCTGTATTGTGCCTTTGTGCTGCAAAGAATTGTTGATGTTTTTTCATGCTTCCCTATTTGTACAGCTTGAGGAAGTTAAAGGAATGAAGAAGGATTTTAGAAGAAGTGTGAAGCCATAATAATAAGTATTTATATATATATATAAATATATATATATATATATATATATATATATATATATATAGAGAGAGAGAGAGAGAGAGAGGGAGGGAGGGAGGGAGAGATAAAAGAGAGAGAGGGGGCAGGGGGAAGAGAGAGGAAAGCAGGGTAGGGGAGAGAGGGAGGGATGGGGATGGACAGGGGGAGAGAAGGAGGGGGAGAGAGAGAGGGAGATGGGAGAGGGAGGGGGGAGAGAGAGAGAGAGGGAGATGGGGAGAGAGAGGGGAGAGAAAGGGAGGGAAGGAAAGAGAAAGGAAGGGAGGGAGAGAGGGGGGTAGGGAGGGAGAGAGGGGGTAGGGAGGGATAGGGGGAGGGAGGGAGAGAGGGAGGGAGAGAGATAAAGAGTGAGGGGGGGCAGGGAGAGAGAGACGGAATGAGGGAGGGAGGAAGAGGGAGAGAGAAGGGAGAGGAGAGGGGTTAGGGAGGGGAGAGAGGGAAGGGAAGGAGAGAGGGAGATAGAGGATGGGAGAAATGGGAGGAAGAGATAAAAGAGAGAGGGGGCAGGGAGGGAGAGAGGGAAGGGAGGAAGGGGGAGAGAGGGAGGGAGGGGGATGGACAGGGGGAGAGAAGGAGGGGGAGAGGGGTGATGGGAGAGGGAGGGTGGGAGGGAGAGAAATGGGGAGAGAGAGGGAGGGAGAAGTAGGGAGGGAGAAAGGGAGGGAGGGAAAGGGAGGGAAAGGGAGGGAGAGGGAGGGAGGGAGAGAGAGGAAGGGAGAGAGGGGGTAGGGAGAAAACAGACGGTAAACAGAAAACCTTATTTAAACCCGGGCAAAGCCGGGTTCTTGCAACTAGTATATATATATATATATATATATATATATATATATATATATATATATATATATATATAGACTTAAATAAATGTATTTGAAAATTCACAAGCACAAGCATGTTCCGATTTTAATTTTTTTTAGAGCATTTTCGAAAAAAAATGCTCTATTGTCCCCGTTTTGTCTGTCTGTCTGTCTGTCTGTCTGTCTGTCTGTCTGTCATCACCCTAGATCTCAACAACCATAAGTCCTAGACCCATGATGTATATATCATTTTGTAGGTCTTGGCCTGCCAAGAAATGACTTTTTTCCATTTCGCGATCTGACCTCTCAGGGCCGTAAAAGGGGCCTTATAAAGTACCGTTTTTTACTATATAAGCTATATTAATAATGGACCGCCCTATATCTCAGCAACCATACTCCTAGACTCATGATGTATATATCATTGTGTAGGTCTTGGCCTGCCAAGTGTACATCAAAAGTCCATTTCGCGATTCGACCTCTCAGGGCCAAAATATAAGAGTTTGTTATGTACCGTTTTGCTTATATTTTAAATATAAATAATAAAAGCTAATCAAAGGGGCGTAATCATTATTTATTTTGTAACAGTTATTCAACATGACTTACTTGTCCTTTTAATATCTTTTTTCAGATATATGCATTACACAATTGAATTTATAAACATTTCCAAAATTTACAAATATTTACTGAAAGATAACAAACGTACTGATACATAAAATGAAAATGCGCTAACACGTCCTGTGTCCAGAATGGAACAGGCTTAATTGCTTGTTTGTTTAATTTGGCCTTCTGTAGCTTGATTTATCCTTCGAAAATGTTTTTTGGCTTTCAGGTTTTTTTTTTATAATCTGGAATCTCTTGTTAGTTTATAATCGTCTGCCACTGAGTGGATTTTTAAATTTATACTAAATTAATATGAAAAAATGGATATCGGAAAATAAATGTACATGCTCAATAAAACGAAAAGTAGAGAAATTGCGGGATTCCGAAAAGCCGTTATTAGAAGATTTTAGGGCGTTTGCAGTATCTGAATTATCACATGCATTGAGGACAGTAGTATAAGTTCAACAGCCAGACACAACTGAAAAAACTATTTCTAATTTGATTGTCGCTGTCACTTCTTCATTTCCTAAATTGGATATTAGAAGGTATGTATTGACATACGGACCTTTCAAATGAGTTGAAATTGCTGCTGATCCTTGAGTGTTCGATCCCTGATAAAAATATGATTTTTAGAGCTGACATTAGTGGAAACAGAGGCTTTAGATATGCTTAGTTATCTAACTATTCATCGTGGTTTGTACACTTGCAATTGTTAAAAGGTGGCTTTGCAAATTGTGCGTGTAGTTTTCGAAAAAAGTATATCCAGTAGTTCATGGAGCATTTGTTATTAAACCATGAACAAAATTAAAAGGTTTCAACGAAGATGCACGTAGCCACATGCAAAGCACATGGGACAAAGACTCTTATTAAGGATTCAAGCTATTTTGTTGCACTATTTGTAGCCAAGGCAGTTTCTATAGATGAGCAGTTGAACTCATCATTTAGAAGACAATTTCTAGAAAATTGTACAAACTGGGTCCCTCCATTTCTACAAACTTTTTTTTTTTTTGCGGCATGCATGATTTGGCACTTTGTGGAAAAGAATCACATTCTGGTATTTTTTACGACCTGTTAGAGATTCGTGTTGAATCTGGAGATGAAGTTCTAGGTAATCATTTGTCAATTAGTTCTTGTAGTGCTAAGTATATCTCGGCAACCAGTGCCGCCGAGAGGGGGCAGAGGGCAAATGCCCAGGGACCCAGCGAGTTTTAGGGGCCTGGACTGAGCTTGCCAATCAACTTTTGAAAATATTATTATCAGCACGAGAGGCCCGTGACAGCCCTGCCCAGGGGCCCGAAATTTCTGTTGGTGGGCCTATCGGAAACTACACAAAACACTATGATCGAAATTTGTGGGTCTCTCTTGCTTGAAGACATTGTTCGTTAAGCAAATAATTCAGTTGCAATTTCTATACTTGCCGACGAGACAATATAATTTCAGGCATTGAGCAGATGTCACTTGGTGTTAGATTTGTCAAAGAATTACAAATTCATTAGAATTTGGATTAGATACAGCCCCGTAGCGTGAAAATTCTACAGCAGGGGCCAGTCATTCTACAGCAGGGGCCAAGTTATAGCAGGGGGGGGCAGGAAATAAATTTTACTAAGTAGAGCAAACAAGCAAAGGGGCCAGACAAAACGCAGGGAGGGCCAGGCTCCCCTGCCCCCCCCCCCCCGCACGCTACGGGCCTGATTAGATATGACTAATTTTGTTGGTCAAGGATAAGACGGATGTTCTACAATGGCAAGTAAAGAAGGAGCAATAATTCGAAAAAAAAGACCCAAAATCAGCAATTGTAGATTGCAGTGCACATATATTAAATCTTGTCGTTAACGATTTAAATAACGTGAAAGGTGTACGAAACACAGTAGGAAAATTGTAGTTTTTTTCTAAGAAATTAATCAGCGAAGAAAACTACCTCCAAATGTTCCTTTTCTATGTGAAACTAGATGGACACACACATATAAAAGGTTGCGGATTTTCGCTGAAAATGTGACAGAAATTGTTAAACAACTGGAATATTTAGAACAATCTGAAAAAGCAAGCAAGATGCACATTAATTACTTTCTGCTGTTAGAGGTTAGGTTTGGAGTACATTTGTTGTTTGTTTAGTTATTATACTTTAATGTAATAAACTTTCAGGAAATTTAGTTCAGTTTTATTGTAACAACTTTATGACATTTTTTAAAATGTAGGGGGCAAATGACCCCCTTGCCCCCCCCCTGAATACGCCCATGTATATATATATGTGTGTGTGTGTGGGGGGTGTGTGGATGTATCCATGTATTATATATGACATTTTATAATAAAAATGGGGGGGGGGGCAAATAATAAATTTTATAATAAAAGTAGGGGTTAGGTCCAGTGGGGGTTAGTTTAGAGTTGCTTATTACATTTTGAGAGACAGTTGTAGAGAGAGGACGAATTAGCAGGAGTTTTAGATAGAGTGGAGAGCGATCACGAGTAATTAAAGTTATATAAAAAAGATTTGTCTGTGCATACATTCCATTCAGTAAGAGAGAATCAGTTTTTTTATTATCAAAAATGTCTTTGCATCAGTGGAAGCTTGCGGGGACAAAAGTGATTTTAATTTTTTAAGGTTAATCCTGTTAATAGTGTTATTACTTCATGATATTTTTTTTATTATTCTTTACAACTTATTTTGACAAAAACGTTTTAAGTTTGGCAACAGTGAAATCAAAACTTTATTAGAAAAGACTAAGTATGTATTACCTTTATGATTTAAGGACTAAATATAGAAGTTCAAGATGGCCGTGGCTCAGCACTCTATGGGACCTTTAAAATTGGACACCATCATAAATGGTCCATGACATGCAATGGAGAAAACTGCCGAGTGCCCTCTCCTTCTGATACACATACTGATAAAATCTGATACACATACTGATAAAATCTGATACACATACTGATCAAATCTGATACACATACTGATCAAATCTGATACACATACTGATCAAATCTGATACACATACTGATCAAATCTGATACACATACTGATCAAATCTGATACACATACTGATCAAATCTGATACACATACTGATCAAATCTGATACACATACTGATCAAATCTGATACACATACTGATACACATACTGATCAAATCTGATACACATACTGATCAAATCTGATACACATACTGATCAAATCTGATACACATACTGATCAAATCTGATACACATACTGATCAAATCTGATACACATACTGATCAAATCTGATACACATACTGATCAAATCTGATACACATACTGATCAAATCTGATACTATAGGAGCCATACAGGTGCCACATATTATGATACACATACTGATAAAATCTGGTACTATAGGAGCCATACAGGTGCCACATATTATGATACACATACTGATAAAATCTGATACTATAGGAGCCATACAGGTGCCACATATTATGATACACATACTGATAAAATCTGATAATATAGGAGCCATACAGGTGCCACATATTATTTATTCTTCTATTGTCGTTATAAATTTATTTATAAATTTTGCTAAGAATGCTGTATGTCTATGGGGTGTCATGAGAAGGGTGACACCATGAGTTACCGCACCGGGTGACACCAACCCTAGTGACGCCACTGTGTATCTATATTTTTTCTAGATCTATTTTTTTTCAACACACGAATTAGACAAGAAGTAGAGGTAATGTTCAAATTATTATTATTTTTTATGTCTTTATATTATTTTTCACTTTTTTTTTGTCGCTGAAAACAACCACAATTTTTTCAAAATAAAATAGTCTTAAATTATAACTAAAAAAGCTTAATTTCATATTTAAATACATGTATATATTAAATACCAATATCTAAAGTACATAAGAGGTTCAAACTGTAGAGAAATTGTTCAGGCCAGTGGCGTCACTAGAGAACCGCCTATGTTTGTAATGTTTATGAAAAAAGTCCAATTGGTCCAAGAGTTGATGAGTTTCAATTATATAAGATAAAAACCAAATTACACAATATCATTTCACGTGAAAGCATTTAAAAACTACTACAACCAGCAAAGCACAGTCAAAATATTGTTATTTTTACCGGTACTTTAAACTTTATTTTAATTATTTTCCTTTCCTGGTCTTCAAAGCAAATCTGTCAATCACTCCTTCATTATCAATATCTGTTATCATATCACTTTCAATAGAAAACAGATAAGAAAGCCTTGACTATCCCATAGTGGATAGCAGGTAATTTTTTTTTATCAGTTCCAGTTTTAAAAGCTCTCACGCGAAGCTACAAACACACAGATAGTGATAAAGAATTGCAGGCTCAGTGAGAGTGTTGTCAGAGATTCTAGGAAGCCCCATTCAGCAATGAATTTCAAAACATCAAGTACTGACCACTCTTTGGTGTTGTCAAGATTAATATCTGTTGCCTTCAGATGTTTTCTCAGCCTTCGTATTTCTTTTAAAAGTTCAACTTCAGATAAATCATTACAGAAAAATGAGAGCGATCAACCAGTGGCGTAGCTAAAGGGGGGCGGACCGCCCTGGGTGAAAGCGTATGGAGGGTGACACTATATCACCTACAACAAAAATTTTCAGCCAGGCTAAGATGCGAAAATAGTCTGAAAATAGAATTGTTATAAAAACCCAACCAACACAGGAAATGTGACCGGACGTTTCGCATACAGATCAAATGTCAACCGTTATTAGATATGTACACATCAGCGGTGGTACAGTTGAAGTCATTCCTTGGATTTTTTTCATCTGAAAAGTAAAAAAGCTACTGCATTGACTGGTGATATCCTCGAGAAACTAGAAAACGAAGGACTGTATATTTAGTTATGTCGCGGTAAAGGGTACGATAATGCAACAAGCATGGCTGGAATCCACGGTGGTGTGCAACAAAAGATCAAAGACACTAATCCGAAGGCAATTTTTTTACCTTGTTCGAATCATTCTTTGAACCTTTGTGGCAAACATTCGTTTGCTAACAATCCGTCTTATGTAACGTTTTTTTGGCAGTCTTCAGGCGCTGTACACATTTTTTGCTCTGTCGACCGATCTTTGGGATGTACTAGAGAAATACACAGGTCTAACAGTGAAGAGACTGTCCACAACTCGCTGGAGTGCACATGCTGATGCAGTGAAGCAAGTGATACAGAAGTTTAACCAGTTTGTGGAAGCCATTGAAACTGTGTGATGTCGAAGAAAGCGTCGACAATGTCGTCCAGCAGGCACTTGCGAAATGTGAAGAACTTGATATCCCTACAGAGAAGAGAATCATAAGAAAGAGATGATTACCAGGAGAGTAGGCAAGAGATGCTGGATTGTCATTGCAGCAGGAGACCAAGAGAGTAATGTTAGAGTTTTTGCTCCATTTTCATATGGAGTTAGATACGACAGAAAAGGCAGTGAATGACATTTTGCTGACTTTTTCGGCCGTTCAGCCAGACCATATTATTGTGCCAACGACGAAGAAATACAGTTGTATGTTACCAAGATCACATTCGTGTATGATTAGCTGAAGAAGACCTTTGTCTAGAAATTTCACGTTTAAGGCCACGCACAAGCAGCCGAAATAAACTTGGAGGAAGCAAAGCACTGGTTTGTACTGCAACTCCTACGGTTTATCATCAAGTAGGACTTTTTTGAATCATTGTCATATATTACGCTGACTCTAATATTCTTTCTGACAGTATGTTTTTCTGTGGCATCATGTGAAAGAAGTTTCTCCAAAATGAAACTTATAAAACATTACCTCCGGTCAACCATGAGCCAGTCGAGATTGTGAGATTGTCGGGCATGGCTCTTCTGTCCACTGAACGCGAGCTTACAAGACGATGTCATAGATTTTGACGATGTCATTGACCTGTTTGCCACAATGAAAACAAGAAGACATTCCTTCTAGGACTATAGTGTCGAAGGACATTCTTTTTGGGCTGTGCATTGTCCTATTTTGCATTTAGATGTTCTGAAAGTGACCAGTTGCATTTTAAAAATCTTTGGATTTGAACTATTTGTTTTGTGGTATTGGATTCGGATTTTGTCTTGGATCATACACGTAAGCAGTGACGTACTGGTCAGTAGAGTAAAGTAGAGCCTAGAGGTAGAGTAATTATGAAAATTTAGCTACACCTAACCATTCAGCAAAGGGTCGTGTGGGGTCACTGGGGTGACATTTGAACGGACCGCCCTGGGTGACGTTTACTCTAGCTACACCAGTGCGATCAATATTTGGTCAGTGTGTGATATGACAGGTGTGCTGTCGAACAAAATTTCCAAATTACTTTGCAGTGCCAGGACATTTATAAATCATTTTGAGTTACAGATGATAGATAAGATACGGATGTCTTTATTGTACATGTAGATTGTCCTCTTTAATCTAATTAGGTGCCCTTTTAACACTGAGTCATATTCGAAAGCATCTCAACCATCCAAAGAATTGTATTCATTTACCTAAGCTCCAGACGCTCTGTATGTGCTACTGCTCTGAATAGAGGCCCCCTGTGCTACTGCTCTGCATGGAGGTGAACTAGGCTACTGCTCTGCTTGGTGGCACCCTTGGCTACTGCTCTGCATGGTGGCACCCTATGATACTGCTCATGATTTTAACTATGATCGGTTATAAAACCTGACAAGACCGAGTTCTTTCTGACATAAAATTTAGAATTGTTCATTTTGGTGTCACCCCTGTATGTGTGTCTGTCTGTGCGGCCGCAGCCCCCGCACATCCTAGAGACGCCACTGATTCAGGCTAAATGTCAATAATTTATCATTGTACTGTATCATAAGGCTCGTATATTAATTACGTCAACAAACTAGAT